>VXBI01002516.1:310364-433833 GCA_013397375.1 Toxostoma redivivum
CAAAAAAAGAAAAAAAGAAACAAAAAAAAAAGTGAATCTAAGTTGTTATTACTTTATCGAAAAAATCTTTGTGGAATATAAAGCAGGCAGTAGCTGGAGCAGCTCTAATCAGCATGTGGTGTTTTCCCCAAACAGGCTGACTTTTGGGGGGGCATCTCTTTGCCACTGAAGCAATTCAATCCTTCAAAACAAAGTGTCTTTTGCTGTTACTTTGCAGCGTTAATGATTAGGTTTTGTCTCTCTATGAAAAAGAAAAAATGTAGGAAATCCTATTTCAATTTAAAATACAAAGAGCCAGATCTACATCCCGTGCAAACCAGCGGAGCTCCACGGGTTCTTGTGCAGCTCTGCTGATTGACAGTCAGTGGAAAATTGTCCCCCAGTGTTTTTTAAGCTCAGTGGTTTATTAACAATATTTTCTTTGAAGCTGCTGCTGCATCTTTCAAAGTTCAAAGGAAAAGTATTTTTATATATTGTTTAAACCAAGTTTCAAAAATCATGTCGGTTTGCTATGATTTGGGGGGTTCACTGGAGACTTAGATACTGATTCTGGAACCAGCCTGCCTATGCAATGAGGGATGTGGGTCTTCCTTCTCTGGCTCTCTTTCTTTTGGTGCATTACTAGAAGAATTTGCTATTCAGTTGCAATAAATTGATCTTGCATTTAAAACATATATTAAATCATTGGTGTGAGTGATGCAACATTATTACATGTCAGGGAAAAAATCTATATTATGATAGTTGTTGACAAATGATAATATTATTTTCCGGCTAAGCATGAGGTGTTAATGCTGCTAAATGGCTGCAAATGTTGATGTTAAAGGCTGCCTGCTGGCCATTTCCAGGTGACATATCTGGGGATTTGGGGCTATTTCATTTTCCAGCCTTTTTTAAGGCTTCAGGCCCCATCCATAAATTACAGCTGATGACAAAAGTGGAAGCTAACAGTGGCAAAATTAGGCCCACAGGCAAAATAATTATATATACAGCCTTTAGCAGTGAGGGAGAAAGCCATCAATCAGCCCCCAATTATTCACTAGTTAATCAGCTCTGCCCTTCCTTTATTGAAGGGTTACAGTGTAATTAAGTTGGCAGCATCCTTTTAATTCATCAAACATACAACACATGGCGGTGTTTGCTGCAATCAGGGGACAGCACCTTTGTGTGCCTGACCTCGCACTGCTGCAGGAGAGGGGGAAAACTTCAGAGGCAAGAGAGACAATTTCTGGGAGAGCAGAGCAGCCCCCAGCCCTGCAGGGTGGGCAGGGCTTTGCCAGCACGTGGGGAACACGTGCCTACACCTAGGAGTAAACCTGGTGGAGGAAACCCAGAACAGAGAGCTTGTGGTTAATGGGGTTGGTCACTCATCACCCAGGGCAGGGGGTCCAGACCACGGCACTTATGGATAAAACACCCTGGTGCCTCTTCCAGCAATGCTGCTCTGATAAGGAGAGCCAAGCATCCCTCTGGGATCCCTGGATCCGTGGGGGACTGACCACCAGGCACAGGCTGGCCCCTTCCAGGCCAGCAGAGCAAACAGAGAATGGATTCATTTCACCATGAAATATTTTTATTGAAAGCACATTTCAGGGAACCACAAAAGCAGTTTTTTGAAGGCACCACCAGGTTTGTATCCTCTCTCAAATTAGTGACACTGGATTTTGATATTGTACAGCAGATTGGTATTTTCAGTGGCTTTTTGCCAGTAAGGAAGTATTTGGACATTGATTTTTATCTCACCAGTAATGGAAATGACTCAAAATCCTGCACCTTCCTCTCTGTACTAAATTTTAACCTGTGGATGCCCTCAATGTCTCTATCTTTGTATGTAAACCCCAGTAACACCATTTATTGTGGGTGTCATTTCCTTCTTATATTTACCTGACCATAAATCTGCTTTCCTGCCACATATACTTCCTGCTCACGGCATCCTTGGAGAGGTTGAACGTCCTGAGTGTCCTTCCTACCTCTCAGAATAGGCACAGAATTATTTATTCATAAACAAGCTCCGTGTTTCTAACCTGCTTGTAATAATGAAGTTTTATACAATCATCAGCTCTACCGATGATTCAGGCAAACAAACCCAAACCCCTCAACATCTGCACGTGCTGGGACTCTCAATGTTCAGAGGTTTTGGTTTTTGGACAAAAATCTTTCTTGCTCTCACATGAAAAGAAAAATACCATTGGCCTTCTGGACACTTTTGAATGGTTGTTTTACCTCATTCTATTGGATTGAAGACATTGGGATTTTTCATTATTTACTAAATAGCTTTCGTGAAGACAGGAATTAAAATGATATTCCATTCTGGTTTTGTGGGTTTGGGGTGTTTTCTTTGGAGGAGAAGCACACATATGCAGGAATTGTATAGCTATCCATAAATCTCCAAGATACCAAGAGCAAAGTCTTGGCCAGATCTGGCCAACAACTCCCAGCAGCTCCAGCACTGAACCCACCTGGACCTTGCCCTGTTTGCCAGTGTCTGGAGTCTCACCAAAGACTCACCAGGGATGTTTGACACCATCTGTGCTTCTCTCCCTTTCAGTACTTTTGCCCCATAGTCCAGCAATTTCACAGTGCTCCACGTTCTCTGGGATGAGGAGCTCAGAGCAAGAGAGGAAGGACAGGAGGTGGAAATGTTGACCCTCCTGGCCAGGAGCTGTTGTCATCTCATTAACAACACACACTCCCCCAGCACCTTGGGGAACATGATGTTCTGAAGCCACTCTGGCTCTTCCAACCACTAAATATCCATCTGGACAGCCGTCCTAGTCTAGGAATGAGCTTGGTCTGCCAGATCCCATGGGAGAAGAGCTCTCACCAACAGCCACAAATTTCCCATTCCAGTCTCCACTGCCGTGGCCCCTTTTCCTCCCAGGACTGGAACCTGAACTGAGCCACCCAACATCAGCATCAGCTACCCAGAACCTGCTCCTGCAAAGAAATCTGTGTTAAGTAACAGTTCTGTTCTTGCTGAACACACCAGTATTTGACTATTTATTTGTCTGCTGGTTGTGCTCACACATCTCTTTACTCATGGGGGATTTTTTTTCATGACAGAAGCTCAGGCTGCACAATTTAGATCCTGCATTATCTCAATGTCAATAAGTATCATCTTCTCCTAAAGAAAACACGTGCCATATTGCAAGTCAACCTCAGTCATAACTCAACACAATCATGTCATAATATAATTTTATACAATGAGATTGTATCTGTTGTTATTGAGGGTCATTGAATTCCGTCTGTCAGGGCGGTGTTATTGAATAGGTTCAAGTAATAGTTTGTGCTGATTATCAGAAAATATGTTTAAAACTGTCACTCTGTTTATATCTTTCAGGGTTGCATTTGAATTATGCAGATAAACAGGATCAAGAGGTGTAATGCAGCAAAGAACAATTCTTGATAGGAGCTGCAGAATTAAGTTTATATCAAATTTTCTGAGAAAAAAGGGACTTCGAACATGCTGGTTCTGCTTAAAATGTAAAAGACTGAATATAAAAGAAGCACATTTAGATTTCTTGGTGTTGAGCCTCAAGTGCATTTGTAGATGACAAACAATAACAACAGCAAAAAATCTTCTGTGCACATGAGCAAGAATAGTATTTTACAGATGTATTAATTTGATTTTTAAAAAAATTATCCCAACACATCAGGTCAAGAAGGTCAGGGAAAACACTTTTTGTGGTCAAGATTCATATTAAAAAGCTTTCAGCTGCAATTTTAAGTCCTACAATAAAAAAAAATCCTAACAGTGAGTAAGAATGTAAACCACATCATATTTTTTTCCTAACTACCTAATTTTGCCATTTTAATATACAATTTAAAATTAATTGCATCTTGGTTAATTACATAAATTATCCACTTGAAAAAAAAAAGACAATCCAGTGTGTCTACTGGAGCTGAACACGACAGCCCTGTTTGCAATTGTATATTTTTGAAATTTGAATAATTTGAATAATGTTTTGTTCTCACATATTTTCCATTGCAAATATTTTAGTCATGTTCCTATGAGCATGTTCATTTTTTCATAGACAGTTTTTAAGTAAGAAGATAATGAACACCAAGGAAACACAGGTTATGTGGGAATTTATTCTCTTGGTGATTTGGCTTAGATTATAGCGAGGTATAACCAGAAGAAGCACCAGCACTGCCACTGGGGTTTTAGCAGAGACTGAACTTTGGTTAAACTCACAATTTTTCTATAGCTGGTGGGAAGAACACTCTCTTACCCAGAAGAATTTGGAAGAGTCCTCTCTAACTGCTATTTTTTAATGATAACTCTTCCTAAAAATAAAGTTATGTATTACATTGCTTAGAGAAATTAAAAATAAAATATGAACGTTCAGTCATATTCAGGTTTTATATAATCAAGAATAGATCTTGCTTAAGGTCTCTGTCTGTATATTCATATTTCCTTATGCAGAACATCACAGGGATTCAACTGCACTTACTCATAGTTCTCAAGATAACTTTGGAACTAAATGCATTTTCTGTGGTAGAGGTATTGAGGGTAGAGGGGAATGAGAGGACAAGATTCCTTGGAGCCAAACTCATGACTTCTCTCTCTTCCTCACAAAAACACATTTCAGCCACCTATCAGTAGCCTAAAACAGAGACTTTTTTTTAATAGCTGTGAAAAAAACACCTTTGATCAATCTGGAAATTGAATACTTGGAATAACCTCTGAGCAGGAACAAGCACCGAAGTTCTTGCTTTTGCATAGACAAGAAAATCTACTTTAAACCTGACTTTCTAAGCTATGAACCTTGAAATAATTGAGGAAAAATCAATTTCCTTACAGAGAAACGAGAAAGGGAAAATCAGACTTAGGTGTTGGAAAGGAATTCTTTGCTTTGGTTGGCACATAAGGTGGAAGAGGATCCTCAAGGCATTTTTACACAGCAAAGTTTCCTACTTGGTCCATTGCAAAAAAAAATCTCCTTTTTTGTGATCTGTACCAAAGAATAGACTCCAGGAAGTGCATTTGTAAAAGGATGAGAGCTGTAATAACTGTGTGCAGTGGGCACCTCAGTGGCCCAAAGTCACACCATGCCATTCCAATGTGGCATGGTCCATGCCTGGGAGTATCAGACATCAGCAGAACAAGGGCAGACAATGAGAGGAGGCAGAAAACTTTGCATTCTTACCACATAAACTCCAAGGGGAATATTAAGTTGAAAAACAACATTTTATATGGAATGTTTGCACGGCTCTTGAGCGAGGATTTTTCTTTGCATTCACCCTGCAAGAGCATGGCTCAGCCTAATGCATTAGATTCATTTATTTTGTTGTGGAGCTAATGGGATGAAGATAAAGTGACTTCCAGGCAGAAAACCTTGTTAATCAAAACCAATTTGGGCCACTTGTACATGTTGTTCTGACTTCCTGAGTTGGAACATCCATTTTTTACCAGAAACGCACATGCCTGCAATGAAAAAATGACTGGAGTTTGTGTTTCATTTTTGGACAGCTACTTAGACTATGTAAATGTTTTTATCTGAGTTATCACCTACAGACAGACTTTTCTTCCCTCAAACAAAAGCTCTTTATATTTGGGAAAGATATCTTTCTACTTTTAAGGCTATTTCCAAGATGTGTTTATGAGCAGATTCACTCCTTGATATATTTTGCAGAACTTTGAGTAACTTGATGGCCTACTGGAAGCCAAATTCACATCCTGGAAAGAAGAAAATTGAGAAAAATCTCCTAAGAGGTGTTTAAGACAGAATATGGATGTTTGTGATTCCTTAGTGATTAGTAACTTGATGATTTCAATATGTTATTTGAAGAAAAAAGGTGCCCCCATGGAAGCAGGCACCAGAATGGAGTAAATGACCAATAAACATTTTGACCTGTTGCCATATTTTCCATTAATTATTAAGAATGTGTGCCAAAATAAAAGGCACTGGAAGTGAGACAGTTAATACTAAAAGACAAAGCAACAATCATTAATGAAGCATTTGAATGTTTGTGAGTGAGAAGGAAATGTAAATTTACCAGGGACATTTATTAGCAGTAGAAGCAGAAAGGTGTTGAAATCTTGCATTTGTGTAAAAAATGCTTGACAGTAGCTCCCAGCACTAAATCTCTCCCCCCTTCTACACACCAGGGCCTGGATTTGCCTTAATTTCTCTTTACCCTGTTTCTTGGGAAGCAGAGAGGCTGTACAAAGGCAGATCAGTGTACAGCAACAGCAAATTTAACTCCTTTAAGCCTCCCTGTGCCCATTTTTCTTTGTAAATTCAGGCAAACCACTGCTCAGATTGTCCAGGTTCAACTCAACACGAGTGAAGCTCTTTAGACCAGGGTTTAGGCCTCCATCTCTTTATAGCTTCTCAATACCAGGTTAAAATCTCCCAGAAAAACTAAAAATCTGCTTGACGAGGGAGTAAATTAAGTCAACAGAAAGTTTTGCACAGTTTCAGATGAATTATTAAATCACCTTCTGCAGTGCACAGCAAGAAACCCAAAACTGCCCTGGGGATTTCAAACTCCAGTGAACTTGGTCAGTGCTCTGCATCCCTAACAAGCCTTGCAGTCAGACCAAGGGGCTTCTTTGTGGACCTTTTTTTATTCCATGCACCATCTGGTAAACACATCCCTTTTTATCCCACTTACTTTTGTTTGCATGGTCCATGTATTTCTTTATCTGTATTTTCAGATGCTGTTAAACTCCCCCTGGTATTTCTGAAGAAAGTCTGAAACTCAGTAACTCAGTATTCCCGAGGCAACCTGCAATAACAACCAGCTCAGGATTGCAAAGGATACTCATTCAGGAAAGGGATTTCGTTTCTAGTGGGCAATTGCAAACAACAAGGGAAATATTATTTTTTAAAATTAAGATAAATACCTTAATGGTGTACTATTAAAATACTGTGCCCAGTTTACACAGAGCTGAAAAAAGAGGCTCCTATCAAATTTTCCCTCTTCAGGGATACTCCCTTGTTACCAGCACAGGAACATTAATCACACTGAGGCTGCCTGGTGGAGGCACTCTGCAAAAACAGTCCCTTTGTCCCCATCTATCCAGAGCCCCTTTTCCTCACACCCACCAACTTCCCTCTGCCACCTCCCAGCTCCTCCCCCACGGCCACTTCATTGTGGGGATGCAAGGAATGGGAGCCAACTCTTCCTTCTCTCCTGAGCTGCAGTAATTTACTCTTACATCACCTCCAAACCTCTGTGCACATCTGTAAATGCCATGAAAATGCTGCTCCTGGACCCACCTCTGCCAGCCCAGCACGGTGCAAGAACGTCCCCAGAGCAAGGATTACAGTAATCACAGAATCATGGAATTATTGAGGCTGGAAAAGACCTTTGAGAGCAGTGAGTCCAACCTGTGTCCTGACACCACCTTGTCACCCAGACCATGGCACTCAGTGCCACATTCAGTCTTTCCTTAAACACCTCCAGGGATGGGGACTCACCTGCTGCTCTGGACAGCCCCTTCTTATGCTCAGTCACCCTTTCTGTGAAGAATTTCTTCCAATTGTCCAACCTAAACTTCCTCTGGGACCAGGTTGGACCAGATAGAAAAAAAAAAATCAAGAGGTAGACCCAGGAATTGCATTTCTGTGAGGAGCTGCAGGCTGACCTCAGGCACAGAGCGATGTAA
Source organism: Toxostoma redivivum (assembly GCA_013397375.1). NCBI lineage: Eukaryota > Metazoa > Chordata > Aves > Passeriformes > Mimidae > Toxostoma > Toxostoma redivivum. The sequence continues at coordinate 317,980 of VXBI01002516.1, forward strand.
AGCCGGTGCTGTGGGTGATGTGCCACCACCAGGAGCAGACCCAGGTTTGTGGGTCAACATCTTGACACAGAACTGCCATGGCAGAGCCTGTCACACACTTGTACAGCTCTCATTTAGCAGGTGGGATAGCAAAGAATATAAATAACCAGCACTGAAAGCAACAGTCCTGTCCTCTGTTCTGCAGGTCACGTTACTTCTCTACCCTACGCAAGGCAATGAGAAAATAATGGCATGCAATATAGTTAAAAGTGAATGCTTCATCCTTTTGTTGTTTATCAGTTAACAAAATGACATTATAGAGATGCTTTATGTATTTATTGAAGGGCTGGGAACATCTATCAAAGCTCATTTTAGCTATTGTTAACGCCATCAGACTTGTTCTCTTCTGCCACGAGCTGGAGCAGGACTGTCAGCGAGAGATGACTGATATAGGCAAATGATTTTGCATCATTTGAGATACATACAGAAATATAATCATACCCAAGGTCAAACATTAGAGAAAGGTTGGGCATTTGGGGCAATGAAAGCAATGCTGTCAGATATTGAAATCTCAGCAGGAGATTCAGCTCCATTAAAACTGAATACACAATTACTTTCAGCTTGCTACTTTCCATGCATGTATAACTAGTTTGTTCATCTTGGTGCCCCCTGCCTTACGCAGAAAAGGTAAGATTTGAATATTTGGGGGAATGGGCATGGCACTTCTTTCACAAGAGTGATAAAACAACTTTATAATACCCATGCAACTAGTGCATCACTTCAACAATTAATCTGCCTTGGAGAACAGACCTCAGTGATAGAAGGGACTGGCTCTGCCCAGGTATCTTGGAATTCTCCACAAGTATTTGTCTGAATTTATGTGATTGGCCTTCCAGAGGATGCTCCTTTGGTGACCAGGAAAGGAGCACTGAGGTGCCTGCCAAGCAATGCTGATGGAATAGCACGAGGAATAAAGAACTAAAGGAAGGAAACCAGAGGAAAAACGAATGAAGGATCATCTGGAAAATGAATTGTAAGTAGATATTAAAAACAGCAAAAGAGAAAGGTGTTGGGAAGGGCTTCACTCACACTGGGAATTGCACAGGGAGAAGCTACTGGAGTTACTGGTGTTTGGAAATCCAGCTGTTTCCAAAAGCTTCATAGTTATCCATAAATTGTGCAGGAAGGAGAGAAACTCCACGTGCACTTGGCTACTTGTGCTACTCACTGCCACTCAATGCAGCCCTGAGGAGACACTTCCAGCCTGAGAGATGCCCCAGCAGCTTCAAACAAATATTTATTATTTAAAAAATCATCTTTTTAAGGGATGTTCCCTCCAAATCTGGACTTTTTATCCAAGATAGCACTAGCTCAAGTATCATTCAGGCATGTCAGTCTCTGAGATCAGTGACAGAATGCTATTTTGGGATCTCAGGATCAGGCTGAAGTGATAAATCCTCTGATCTAGCCCCAGAAATTAAATACTTCTTGTGATGTTGGGGAGATTTTGCAGTCGAATGTGGTTTTTTAATTTTGAGCTGTCTGCACTGAACCTCAAAAAGTAACAATATAAAAGTTTTGAATTTTATGGAAAACCCAACCCCCTGATAATTTTCAACTTATATTTCCACATTATTAATGTTATGAAATTTCATCTAAGATTGAATTATATGGTAGTAAACTTTCTTGTATTGATGTCAGCCACCAAAAATTTTTGCTTTATCTTACCTGTGTCCTTCATAACACCATTTCCTGATCTCTTTAGGGTAATGAGTACCCATGTGGTGTGTAATGCCAGGAACATATAAATAATTGCATTTACTCTCTGATTTTGACACAGTATCATGCAGAGTTCTTGCAAATTAATTTCTGATATTACACTCCAAATTTTTAATTCACACAGAATTTTTAAGGAGTAAACACTACTAATAAATAATATGGATTAATACTGAATGGTTTCGCTACTTATTGAAGTTCCAATAAATAAAAAATATCCACATTGTTCCCTACAACTCTTTGAGTATGATGAGTAGTAAGATGCTGATTTACATTCCCAGCTCCAAATACCAAGGAATTGTTGGGAATGTCATTTCCCATTCCCTGTCAACACTTTTGTTTTCTACTTGCTAAGACTGTGAGGCAGTGACTGGATATAAAAAAAAAAATTAAAACTTTTAAATGTGGGATAAATTGAAAACACTATTTATTTTTTTTAGGAATTTCTACCTATGCAGACTTTTATTTCCTTGCAGTTGTGGAGCACCAGGATCCATGGCAGCTGCACCCTGCACACAAGGAATGTGTCACTTACCCAGTAATTCCGAATTTCCCACACTTTTTCACATCAGCCTCCCCCAGGGAGCATCTTTGGGCTCGTGGTTCCCCTGACATCACCTGTCCCAGCTGGGGACCTGTGCTGTTCTCTCTGGGGTGTGAAGGTTGAGCTTCCCTCACACCCCACTGCAAACCCTCCTCACACTGACCCAGTGTTTCTTTCTGAACATATTATTACTAAAGGAACCATGCTGTCCAATTCTGCTCTTTAAAGGCAAAAACACATTGTTGTGCAACATCTCCTGGAAGAACAAACCCTCCTGGCCATGTCCCCCCAGCAGCAGCACAGGAGGAACTGGCACACACTCACCTCTCTTGATTCCAGGCAGTCTCCAGCCATGGCTCCTCCATCCCCTTCTCTCTTTGAGAAGCCTCTTGAGATAAAATGAAACAACAATGAAAATATTAAATTCTTTGAGGTTGTCCTGTTCCCTGGGGACCTGAGTCAGTGTGTAAAGGTGTACATGTGTGTGCACACACGTGTACAGGAGAGGGATCACCCAAAACATTGGTAGAGCAGCCTCTTGCTATTTTTAATTTTATTTTTTCCTGCTCCACATGTCCATGGTGTGTAACACATCTCAATGGTCTTTGAAGTTCCCATGCTTTCAAGGTCTCACATCTGTCATGCTATCAGTATCCTGCCACAGATGAAAAGAATATAATTATGGATTTAGTGTAATCATTGATTTCTGGGCTCCGAACCATTCAAAGAAAGGTCACGAGTCCACATGGCTGCCCCTTAGGAAAAGGATTTGCATATGACTATTTTATTTAGCTGAAGACACCCCCAATTAAATGTAGACTCTTTTTTTTCCGGGCTCTGCACCTGAGGCAACTGGAAGAAGATGGATCAATCTCTCCCTGTGCCAACTGCGCCTCGCTTGCGCGGCGCCGCCACCACTCCCACCTGGCAGAGGCGGCAGCGGTGACTTTTCCCTTTTCCCTTTTCCCTCTTTCAGGAGGCAGCAGCATCTCCCTTTGGAGGAGTGCCACAGCAAGACGTGGAGGACGTGCATCCGAGGAGCTGCACTTTTGGGAAGGTGCCAGAAGATTGTGCCTGGAGCAGGGGAGCTGCTGTCAGCCCTTCAAGCGTTTAAGTTACTGCAGCTCCGCCAGAGCCGCAGTGCAGATGTAAAGACATAATTTTGCCCACAGTGTTTGGATTAGCAGTAAATCTACTAATCCAACACAATATCCAAGGGGGCATGGCTGGATCTATGGGTTCATAAATTCACACCACTCCTTTTATTATTCCGGGCCCCAGATGGTTTCAAATGGGCACGGGCATAATGAGATCTTGGAAGACATTATTATATTCTTAGGTCAAAATTCTCAGTCCAATCTCTTTTATCAGGCTCAGAGCCTTTGTGTCCCTGAAGTGCTAATACTTTATGCTGATTGACTATGCAGGCGTCGGTGGGAGTTCACATTATTTTTGATACAATTATTATTGACAGCAAAAAACTCCACCAAAAAGAGAAAAATCCCATTTTTATTACTTATGGTATCACATTGCCCGGAATATACAATGCCTGAGACCTTCATTATAGTTATGTTTTCATAACAAAACAGATGAGAGGGGAAAAAGAGGGCAGGATAAAAGTATTATTTTAGTAACGGGAAGACAAAGTATGAGCTTGATCATAAAGACCAGAGAGCTTTATAAATGCATCTTTGAACTGAGAGAGGCTTTTTTTTTTTTTTTTTAAATAAATGGTTCTTTGAACCTGGCGGTTGTAAGGAAGTGAAACAGAGCAAACTTTGAAAAGTGTGCTTGTCTGAGGCTCCTAACACCATATCTGGCTGAGAGTACAGGTGGCCAAGCACAGAAAGTTCCTGCCAATTTCTAAAGTTACGCTTTTATCCACTAAACAAGCATCCTGATCCGGGTTACCAAACAGGGCACTCAACAGGAGCCTCCAAGTGCATGTATTAAATATCACTTATTCCACAGCCTGGGCCATCCAGCCTAGTAAAGCTTGATCTAATACTGTTTCACCCTTTTCCTGTGCTCACTGGATTTTGGGTAATAGACCTTCCCAGGAGACTGCTCTCAGAAAGTGTCTTCAGTAAAAGAGTTGATGCACATGCTTCTGTTTTAAAAAGCACATGTTCAGCACATTTCACTTTTGTGAAATGGAATATGGTTTAAGTTTGTTTCAATAAAAAAAAAGGGATTCTGCTGGAAGGACTTATGTCAAAGTGCAAAAGGTTTTGTACACAATGAACAGACTTTTTTCTTGAGGGCCAAAGAGGAGACACTAAAATGAAATCTCCCTGCCACAAAAGCAGTTGCTGTTTGACACACAGAGAATCTACAAGGCAGCTTGTTATGAATTCTCCATCTTTGTATTTATTTTGGATTAGACTGATTTAATCTAAGAGTCACATCAAGAAAACCAGACCTTGTCTTTAATGAGAAACTTAATATGTATTCACAGTAAACACTCTAAATGTCAAAGTTTAATGGACAGTATTCAGAGGCCATTATTATAGTAACGTGCTTTTATATCAGCATGGCGATGAAGAGCATTTCTTTTAAAGACACTCTTAAAAAAAAATCAATAAAAACATTAAATAATAACAATAAAAACCCCCTACAGTGCATCTTAATCCAAGGGAAGGACAGTAACAAACCCCTACATAACCAGGAGATCCAAAATCAAGCCTTGGCAATGACTTTCAGCCTGAGAAAAATGTTGAGTTGCACAACTGCAGTGCCCTGTACCAGTGAGAAATATGAACAGAACAAATTTATATTCTTGTCCCTTGAGTTCATGCCTAAACCCACGTCAGCATCAACCTCCCCGAGCTCAGCTTTTCCCTCCTGTGTGTTTCCCTCCTCCAGGTCCTTCTCACCCAAAGAACATCCCCACGTCACAGGACTCAGACAAATGCACCCCCAGGAGTCACTTGTGCAGCATTTAAAAGTTCTGCACAGCAGAACTTGCCAGAGGAATCTTGTTCTCTGTATAAAAATGTCTGGAGTCTCCCATCTTATTAACAGGAGCCTCTTCCCCAAATTCCAAGTCTTCCAGCATGCCTTCTCCATCCCACTTGCCTGGGAGTGTGGGGGCTGTTGGGATGGAGAGCTCAACCCAGCAGGCACAGAGTGCTGCCATCACTTTGGCTTGATTTTGATGATTAAAAACAGTATCAAAATCTGCTTTTTTTTTCCCCCATAACTCCCTGCAAGGTCTGATCCACCCTTGGTACAAACACATCCAAGATGTCTTGAATTTCCATATCCATTTGGTGTCATTATATCACATTTTATTTACAGATCTACAGTGGACACTTAGACCTTCTCAACAGTATTTAAGGAATGTTTCCATAAAGATCCTGCACATATTCCAGCATGATTATTGCTCACTGAAACAGAGGCTGGGAAAGCCCTGGAATGCCTGAGTGAAGATTTGTCTTGATCTGGAAGAAACTGCTTCATACATCAGTCCCAAAATCGAAGGCAGTGACATTGTGACGTTTATCAGAAAGAAGAAAGCCTGTTCAAGCAGGCTGAGTTTTTATTTGCAGCCATGGATACATCTACCAATTTATAGATAATTTTATTTAATTGCATTTAGAATCAATTAAAGCAGTTCATTTATATGGAACGATGTAGCAACCAAAAGCTGCTGCTTACTCATTCTCTACGCTGAGAAATTTTCCCTTCGGCAGTGGGGCTGAACTTTGAAAGGAAATGATAATAGTTATATTCATGCAAACCCAGAAAGGCACCAAAATAATTCCTTTTCAAACAGATTTAGAGAGATCAAAACCTCTGGTTTATGTGGATTCAGTCTCTGTAACCAACTAACACGATGCCATGTTATTTTTATCTGGGCATGCAGAAAATACAGAAATGGGGGAAAGCAGAGAATTTTTTATCCAAGTGTTGTTACTGTATGGAGTCCCTTAAGGAAAATGAGCAATTATTGCATATTTATTTAATTTGCTGAGTAATGACAGTGTATGTGCTGTTTCACTTTGGTTACATCCCTGCTCCAGTCTGAGCTGCTGACAGGGGAGAAAACACCGCAGACAACCCACAAACATGGAATTTCCAGAATTATCCTGAAACAATTCTTAGGAAACAGCAAAAGGTACAAATATTAATTGGTTCTGACATATTTTGCTCTATGGTGTGCATCTCTCTTGCTTTGTTGCCAGCTGCTGATAAAGGATGGAGTTCTCTGGCAAACAGCAGGGCACAGCACAAAACCAGCTCTGTGCACAGGACCTGGGGCTCTGCTAACCCCACTCAAATCAGATCCATCTCAACTGAGTTTGCACTGTGAGGTGCCCAGGAAGAGATGAGCTCCATGCACTGCACATGGAAATGAAGAAAGGGGCAGCCCTAAAATCTCTAATTGTTACCCCCCAGCCAGAGCAGACACTTAAAGGGATGCACCATGGATCTCGAGCTCTCCACTCAGATCTTTGAGGTAACAGCAGAAATGCCAATTAGCTTAAAAAATTAAAAATAAAAAAAAAAAAATATATATATATATATGTGTGAAAGAAAAAGGATAATAATCCTTCAATGAGGCACATTTTTGCAGTTTTGTGTTTGTGAAAGCCTTGAATCTTCCTACAGAACACTCGCCAGCCAAAGATTGACAATGCTTGGAAACAGTCAGGATTGGCCTCCTAGAAGTTGTTGCCCTCTTTTTGTCCTTTGGAAAGGACTTCCTGGCTACTGCTCTGAAAGGAATTTTAGAAAAAGGCATTGATTGATCACAAAGCAGAAATCTGTGAAATCCTCAAAATGTGCAAAAGCAAACAAACCCATAAAATTTACTACTGTGTTTTAGTATCTGGATCCAAGTAAAAAGATGACATAAAAAGATAGCACTTGATGACATAGTGTTTGTAGAGATGCTAAGAAAAGGTGCAGTGGCATCTTCAACATTAAATAGCACATTAAATAAATCCAGGAAAAATTCTCCAAATGACCTTAAAATATTCCTTAGCAGTTATCCTCTCAAATTGAAAATTTGTGTTTTTCTAATTTGCTTTAATTGCCTTGATTGGGAAAAAATAATGCAGAAGTGATTGTCCTTCACCTCTCCATTTATTTTTATTTCCAGCAGAAGCCAAAGGATGCACTTTGGACATCTTGGAGCCACAGGAACATCTCAGAAGCCTAAACAGCCCTTGCTCTTCTCCCTTGTGTGGTGTCCCTGAAGCCAAAAATGGGAAGGGAGAGGACAATCCCTGTCCTTGAAACTTTTGCTGGGATATTTTGAATTTCTGAGGATCAGCTATTCAGTTTAATGATGTTAAAAACGTGATGAGAGAGATCCATGCCTACCATGTCTGCTCTCTGAGCAGTCAGAACTGAAAGCAGCAGGAATCTGGTTTTTTGTATTTAATATGTTATGCCACATCCTCTGCTCAGTTTTAGATCACACAGATTACAGGATTATCCTTCTCCCAAACTTTGAATCATCTTCTCACGTGTGATATTGTTAAAATTGTTTTCTGGATATTGTTAAAATTGTTTTCTGGCCTCTTTTCAAACGGTGGCTGCTGAATGATCTGCTCTGAATTCTAAATAAAGTGAAGCTTTAAATATCCCATGCTCCGTGCTTGGAGCATTCAGCTTTGGAATGTGCCAATTCCACATGCTCAGGAAAAAAATTCCTTTTAATTAGCAGGTGAGTCTATAAAGTCAATGCTATTGTAACCTCTGTGTAAGAGGGAGCTTGGCTGGGTGCTCCAAACTCTGAGAGCATCACAAACATCAGCTGTGATAAAGGGGAGCACAAGAAATTGGCTCTGGTTTTGTTTCTGGGATCTATTGCTACGTGGCACAAGAAATGGATGGAAAGTTTTCAACCCAAACACTGAGATTATCCAAAGCTCCCTGATGCACCTGGAAACAAAGCAGCAAAGTGAGAGATGCTTCATACAACACCCAAAAGGAAAGGACTGGAAAGCACATTTTTTTATTAAAAAGATGGATAAAACAATGGATAATTGAAGTCAATTTGAATCTAGATTTTTCTCATGAGAATTGCCATTCTATCCACAGGAATGAGGATGGGTGAACGAGAATTTTTTTGGCTGGTTGAGTTGTGTTTGGATTTTTTGGGGGGTTTATTTTATGTTTCTTGGTTGGTTGGTTTGGTTTTTTTTCCCCTTGGATTCCAGCAGAGATGATTGGCATCTTCCTTAAAAAAATAGTATTTTTTTCCCATGATTTCACATTTTAGCTTTTCTTGCTTTAGTCACAAACTGCTCAGGCAAGAAAAAGTAGCACCAAAACCCTCTTCAGCCTGAGCAACTAAAAATAATCCATCCCTATTCAGCAAAACCTGAAATTTTGAGATACTCTAATGTAGAGAGCTGTTCCCTTTCCCAGGTAACCTCCACCAGGACACAGCAATAGCAGAGTTCCTGTCCCAGGATTTTGCCTGGAACACTGAGGAATCTTTAGGGATCTTTCTCTGGCCATATTTTTCCCAAAACCATCGAGCTGCCATGGGTTCAGAGCAACCTCCATTACCAGAATTTGAGTAAATTCTGATTTTACTGCTAATGTTTTTCAGGAGGACAAAGGATTAAGCCAATTTTTATGCATATGGACATAGGGAAACCTCATGAGCCAAATTCTTCCATGTCACCTGACAATTCGAGTATTTCACCACCTCATTGGACTACAAGACATCCAGATTTTCCAGTCCAGCTCCTTTAGTGCTCCAAGACTGAGTAAGAGGATCCCTACCCTCAACTCCCCACATTCCAGATGTGGCTGAGGGTGGTTCACATCTGGATGATTTAACCATTATACTCCAAAATGAATAATCCAGCCTAAAGCTTTGCCATGCCAAGAATCTGAAATTGTCTCTTGAAACCAAAGGTTTAATGACTAAGATCCAGCAATTCATGTGTCTTCATTTATTCCTGACACATATATGCATATCTGACTTGTAAAATTTACTGGGTGGCTAAACGGGATTCAGTTGTTTATAAAGAATGAAATTTTCCCTTGAGAGTTTCCTACAAGTGCCTCGTTGCTTTGGAATTATTTTTATTTCTTGCTTCTTTTTTAATTTTAATTTTTTTTTTACTTGCTAAAAGACTAAGCATTATCTACTAATAACATGAAGATGCAGAAAAGAAAAGGTCAATTTAATTGGAGCTACTATTTCCTGGGGTTTAAAAGGAAAATGTTGAAGCTAAGATGACATTGACAAATTGCTACTATTTATTTAAATTGTGTAATGCAATCTACCAGTAGTTCTATAATCTGCATGTTTGAAGCAGTTGACCCGTCCAACTAATGCAAACAAATTAGCCTCCTGGGTCCTCCCTAGATCCTATAAGCCATTAAATATCCTAATCTAACATCATTTAATACACAAACTCTCTTAGTTAAAGTGTTACAGTGAATATGTGTTATAAAAATTACAATATACGGAGGTCTAAGCTCACTGAAGCCCAGGTCAGCAAATTTGTCTTTTCTGTCACTCATCCCATTATTTATTTATTGATTTTATTATTTCTTGGTTATTTAACCATAACAGGGACACATTTGGGGTTTCCCTGTGACTCCCCTCCCCATAACTTCATTGCCATGGGGTTCACTCCATCAAAAGTCCAGTGGTGGTTTAAATGTTTCAGGTTCAAGAGTTCCTACCACAAATATATTGTACAAATTCCATCCCAATCAATAAATTGGTCTCAGGGAAGTGTTTGCATATTAAATGTTCCTAAGGAAATTAAGGCTCTATTATGCCCATGATACACAGGCTACCAACAATTCTGGTTTTCCCCTTGATTTATAGAAATGCCAATCCCGAGACTTCACAATTCATGCAAATAAAGTCACCTGAAGGGAAAGGGATTGTTTGTCTCAGTAAAAAATGAATAAACCCTGGTGTAATTAGTAAAGCAATAATTCCCCCAGGAACTCAATTCTGGTGCTTTGTGAAGAGGGAAAATTGCCTGTTCTCCATTATGATAAATACACCAATAGAAACCCACATAATTATTATTTTATCATACTCAGAGGTCTGCTCTGGAATTTATCCACGAGTAAAGTCCACCTCAGGCAGGGGCAAAACCAAGAGACATCTGAGGGCTGCCACGTCCTCCCCTTGATTTCCCTTGCCCTTGGATCAGTCCTTTAATGATCAGGGAGTCAATCACGTTTCATAAGAGCAAGGAGATAGATAAAGGTAGCATGGAATGATTAAATCAATCAGGAAAGTAATAGTCCCATAACCAAAGGAAAGTCAATAGGTGATATATCACTGACAGCCTATGAAGTCATTATAGGAGCTTATGGGACTGAGTCACACAATTAATTGCCAAAGAAAAATCTCGTGGTTGCAGTAAAAAAGTGTATTTTTAGCATATTGATACAAGGAAGCTGATCCTTTCCATGGACTTTTCTGGAAGATAACTAAGCAACAACAAAAATAACCCCATGGAACTGAATCCCCTCAAATTACCAAACCATGTGGAAGAAGTTTTTTCCAAGCTGTTACTAAACTTCCTTCTTACAGAATATGTTTTAGGTGAAAAAAGAGACCTTATAAATTTTATAAGGAACAAACTAAACCTATTTTTCACAATGAAAAGAAATGGATGGGATCAAGGACCACCTATAGAAATAGCAAAAAATGAAGAGAAAAAAAGAGAGATTCTGCAGAAATTTGGGGAATCTTGCTGCCAGAGCACAGATATTAATAGTTTCACGTGCCTGGTTGTGAAAAGCACAATGGGTTTGAAGAGCTCTCTGAAGAGATTTAATTTCAATGAATGTAAGGGCAAGAAGGAGCTGAGCAAAGTGCTCTGATTCAGAGCCTGTGACCTTTCTCAGCAGAGTCATCAACAACTGCTCCACTTCTTGTACTCACAAATACAGAAAATAAACCCCTGTTATTTTAAAACCTGGATCAATAAATTATAAAAGCAAAGAGATTTAGGCAAATCCGATCACGAGACCCCAGTCTCTGCCTCCTGCTGCAGGTGTGATGATTTTACCTCAAAGGGGGTTGTTTTTTCACTACAAAAATTACCACATATTTTCCTTTCTCTGAGGAGTAATTAAGTGACTCATGGATGAGATCTAGAAAATTGATACTTGTCAGAGGTAAAAACAATGATCAGTGGAAGAGGTAAGTTTATCATGGAATTGTGATTTTAGGCTTTTTTCACATTCCTTGCCTAGTTTGGAACTGTTCTGGTTCATAACAATCAGCTATTGTCAGCTGCTAATTATTAATTTCTCTTGGTTTAAGATCTTTTAAGCTGAAATGACATTGAAAGGCAGTTTGAAAGGTAAAGTCACTCAACCTTTTCTGAATTTTGGTTCAAAACCACGTTTTTTAATTGGACCAACTGATGGCTCAATTTTCCCTTTCTATATCATGTTGGAATACCCTGGACCTGCATTAAACATCCCATTACCCTGAGAAACCCAAATCACTTTGCAGGTTACTTCAACCTGAATTTAGGATTTACAGAGCAACATTTACAGAGAAACAAATCCGCATTACCGTGAATGATAACATATGAGGTATTTTAAATGAATAGTAATTAAAATTTAGTAGGATGATAATACGGTAATTAAATATCAATTGTTTGCGCAGGACCACTTATTGAGTTTAATAAGTATGTAAAAGATATTAATCTAGTTGTCATGCAATTACCTCATTGAGGGGGAGTGGGAATATGTGCGTGTGTGTGGGAAGAACAAATCATGAAATGCAAAATTCAGTTTTAAAGCTGCGTTAAGGTTATGACAGAACCAAATGAAGAAAAAAAAAATTAGTGAATTGCTCTTCCTTTTCTCACTGTGGGACATTCAGGGAGGTGCAGTGGGGTGAGCTGTGGGCACTCAAAGGGCTGAGGAGGGGATGTGGATGGGGAGCAGAATCACTGGATCGTGGAATGGGTTGGGAGGGATCTTGAATCCCATCCAGTGCCACCTCCTGCCATGGGCAGGGACATCTTTCACCCAGCTTGCTCCAAGCCCTGGCCAAGCACAGGAAACCTTGGCAAACACAGCTCTCTAAAGGTTTCATTTCAAAAGAGCATCTGTGCATTTATTGTAACACCTGCACATTACCAGGTACCAACCACCACACCTAAACCCCCTCTTTTAGCACTCAAAAGAATTATTTGGGTCCTACCTGCCATGGGCTGATGTTGCACTAAATGCCCAATACCTGTGAAGAAAATATTTGGCCATTTCCCTGGGATTTGCACATTAATGAGGTTTTCTGCAAGGTTATTGTGACAATTGCACATGTCCTTATCAACTTCACCCCCCCAAATCAAAATAGGCACTTTAGGGATCGTAATTCCCACCTGGCAGGATTTGAAAACAGGAGATGGGACAATCCCCACATTTTTCTTATAAATTACCCATCCTTTCTGCAGCAACTTTGGAAGCAGTGCCAATTTTTTTATAGCTCAGAGCAGTTATAAAATATTAACCATATCAGACTTGCTTTTCCCACAGCCTTGTGTGGAAAAAGGCAAGATTTTTATGCTCCTGTGTTTACACAGACATTAGAAACAGAGGAAGGTGGTTGGAAGTTTGAGTTCACTTCCTTGCTAACCAAGGAGAAAGGGCTTCACTTACATTTTAACCAGCAGGAATTTGACAAATCTGTTCACAAAAACTCAGAGATGAGAAGCCCTCACTTTCTGAGACTTGTCTTAATGTTTAACAACCCTTTTTTATCCAAAATCTTTGCTGCAAAGGAAGCTAATTCCTTCTTTTCCTAAGCCCAACAGAGAGAAAGAGATATTGACTTTTCTGCCAGCAAGCCCAGCTCCTTCAGCCCTGTCTCCAACCCACTTTCCTGAATCTTTCATCAGTTTTGGTCCTTCTCAGAGCTCTAGTTCCTGCACAGCATCCTTAAAGAACTGTGCTTTAAAAGGGATCCTGCAGCACCCAGAGCCTCTCCTGCCCCCAGGCTTCAGAAAACCAGCAGAGGCAGCATAGAAAAATGTTTTAAGCACAAACAGAAATGAACATGAGCAGAAGCTTCAAGACAAATTACAGGGGACAGTGTTACCCTGTGCTGCTATGTGAAGGTGCCTGGATTTAGGAACTGAGGGCAGAGAATGGGCAGCAAAAAGTGTTTTCTTCTTTCAAACACCTAGCCTAAAAGCCCTCAGAGAGCTTAATATGGAGGGAAAGGAAGAGAAGATGAGTGAGGTAGGAATTAGAGTTTGGGGAAGAGAGTGGAACCAGGTCTGTGTGAAGTCCAGCAGTGGGATCACAGGGCAGGGATCTCTGGAGCCTCTCAAGGGAGCTTCTCCCAGCCTCTATTTTATCCCTGCAGCCATATTTCAACACATCCATGTTCTGAGCCTCTTTAATTAATTAAAAGGAGAGAATAATTAATGCAGCAACTCTTATTCTGGTTTAGGCCATCAGAGAGAGGGTGGGAAGGGAGGCAGGGGGGCAAATGCACCTGAAATCAGGCTCTTGGGTGATGCTAAGCTGCTGCAAACCCAATAAAGAGGTAGCTCCAAACAATTTTAATATAGCTCTGCATCCCCCCAAGGCAGCTGCAGGATACTGGTGAGTCCAAGCCACAGAAGCAGCTGAGCTGGAAACCCTTCTAGCAGAGAAAATACTCGCTCTAAATATTAGGAGCATCTTTAGGCTCAAATATATTGATGGGTCACATCATTTTTGCAGATCATACCAGAAGATATTGGGAAGACTTGCTGTGCCATATGTGCATCCTTCTTCTCTTTCAAAGCCATCAGTTGTCGAAGGGAAAAAATAAAGAGTTGTGTTTGGGGGAGAAAAAGCAATATGCACTGGAGCTCAAAAGCAGGCGCGCGTTTGAAGTGTCACTTTTGGTTTTTATCACCATTTTATCACCACTAAGGGAAAGTGCTCTGCAGCTCACAGAGCACTGCCTCATCCAATAACCCGTTCAGAGCAGGCTTTTTAGCCTGGTGATAGAAACAAACACAGGCAAAGGTAGAGGCAGATGATTAAATGGGCTGAAAATCCAGCCTGACACACTGGTACCAATTGAACAAAACTGGGGTCAGGGGAGAGGTACGAGAGCACGAACCAGAGCTTAAATTATCCAGCTTGAATTCCTGCTTTCCACAGCACACCCCCAGCTCCTGGCACTGTAGCACCTTGGTTTCATGTCTGTGTTCTGCAGACTGGGCAAAAATTCCCAGTTATGTGGGTGTAGATGAGTATTTCCACCACTCCAGGATAGTGCAGGAGCCAAAAAGGCTCCACCAGCATCATCCCCACATGGGCAGTGCTATAAAATCCTGTTGTTGACTCAGACCACTGGGCCAATTCCCTGAAAGGATTTCTTAGGAGATGTTGCTCTCCAATATCTCTAAACCTACTTACAGATTTTTATTTTCCCTTCATTTGAAGATCACTGACCTGGTGCAAGAAAATATTTTCTCTCCATAGGAGGCAGACCTCTTCCCTTCCTGTGACTTTCAAACCACCAGAACTTTGAAGAGTTACTGTGCATCTTTTCCCACTCTCTCCAGCACCCAGTTCCTTACCCAGGCAGACCCCCTGATGCTTTCAAAACATAAATAAACACTGTATACATTCAAGCTCTCAATTTCCATTTATACCTGTATATGCTTTATAGATTTCCTTCTCAGCCCACTAATATGTTTTTGCCAACCTCTGTAAGCAGCAATCTTTAAGTCTCAGGATTCAAATGAACAAAACCCGATTTTTATCCTTGATTCTGCTGTTCTTTAATATTGGATCTGTGTGAAGTTCTCACACACTTTCAGCAAATAAAGACTCATTCCTAGTTTTATCACAGAATAGCAGGAAGCTGACCTCCCAGCTGCTCTGACCTGGGCTTAGGAATGGTTTTTATTTCATTACACAGACTTTTGGGGTTGTAGTTACATGGAGCTGGGTGGGCCAGGTCGGTCTGGTTATGACAAAAGGCTGGAACTTTGCTAGGCTGTTTTGGTAGCAGGCATTTGGACATTCTGTAAAACCAAGGACAGTGGAAGAACTGTAAAAAGGTGAATTCCAAGATTTAAAGAGCAAGTTTTCACTGGACTTGAAATCAAAGTGATGGAATCAAGTGATGGACACATGACACATCCAAAAGAACCAGACTCCAGCCAAGCACTCAAACTTGGAGAATACAAAATCAGCTGGAAAGACCATTATTTGTCAAGGCATCACCATCTTTGGACCTTGGAAATGTCCTGCCTTTCTGTGGGAATTTCCATGTATAATAATGAAGGAAAAAAAAACTTAAAAGAGAGCTTCCAGGAAAACAAATTAAAATGTTGTGGTTGTTTTCTATTCTAGTGCCTTCCCTCCCCAGGGCTCTGCCCACACAGCTTTTTATATAAAATATTATTGTCAGGATGCTCTGGAATGGTCATTACAGCTTCCTCTGGGGTCACAACAAAAACATTCTTAGAAATAAAGGGCTCAGAGCATTCCCAGGTGGACAGGGCTGGAACAGGAGCTGCAAGGCTTGGTCTGGTGAGGAACCCAAGATCCTCCCTCAGCTCTAGGGATGGGTCAGGACACCAAGGAGCTGCCATGATGGGATCCACGTGATTTCTCCAGCTATTCCAAGCTGGCACCATCCCTTCTACATCATTCCTTAATCCTCAGTAGCCAACAGCTCCTCACAGACCAGGCTAATCTTTCTTTTATTCACATTTACAAGATCTATAACAAACTCCAAAAAATTAAAAAGGGGCTGATCTTGCTTCCTCAATAGCAGTGCCTAAAGCAGCAGATGGACTGTGGCTGCAGTGCTTTAATATATTCATTATTTAGGCCATTAATTTCCTTTGCACTGAAAACATCTGGCTTCTGATGCTCAGGGGGAAAAACAACATGACCCAAAACTAGTTTTAACTACAGGTTCATCTTCTAGGAGGGCAGGTTAAATCACAACTGTGTAGAAAAAAGGACAGAGGATGGAAGGAGGTAAAAATTTTTCTGTGTAGCATTCTTTAAGTGATTTTTGTCAGGAAAGCTCACTGGATGCAGTTTTCTAATTGCTGCCTGGAAAACCCACGGGAAGAGCTGCTGCTTTTCCTTTTTCCTCGGGTGTTTCTCACAAGCAGAGCTGTACCAGTAACTAAAGCTGTGGAGAATCCCACACGGGGGCTCAGAGCATCCCCTGTCCCCAAAAACCCTCAAAAATCTCTTCCCTAAAGATTCCAGCCCCGACAGGGATTCCCACATTCCTGCTTCCCTTGGACCTTCCCCATGACACCAAATGTGTTTCTTGCAAAACCAGCAGCGCCTGCTCAAATGTGGGTTTTTAAAAAGAGACTTTTGTCAAGATTGCTGAGAAACTGGGGAGGGATTTCACACATCAGGGAAGGCAAATCTCACCTAGTAAGATAGAAAGGTGTGGCACAACAGCCTGGAAATTAAACATTTTCTACAATATTTTTCTACAAATAATCTCAAGGCAAATTTTATTAAAACACAGCAAAACCAACTATTTTCAGGCTCTGACACAGTAATTAATTACCTTATGGCAGTGTCCCATGTTAAGAGGAACTAAGGTTTAGCTGTTTAATAAACTAACAATCCCAGGGAGAAATTCTTAACCTGTTTCCAGATTATTGTGATTTCTTAAACTCGCCAAATTTCATGGTCCCAAGGAAATTCCACCCAGGAAAGGTGGAATTAAAGAACAGGGAACAGCTCTGTTTCCTCCAGCTCCTCATCTCCTTCACTCACCACCCTGGCCAGAAACATGCCAAGATTTTCTGTGTTCTCGTGCCAGGATGAGCTCTCTAAAAATTACTTTTTTGACTTTTCAAACTCTCAAATGACAGGGGTTGCACAGGTCTGTAGACAAATCAGAATTTCAGAGCCAATGTGTGCTTTTTCCACACAATTCTTTCATGAGGTAGAAACAAGTCTTTGAAGAGAGGTTACAACTCCAGCCACATGCTCTGTGTTGAGGACCTTATTTACAAACCACCTTCATCCACCAGGGTGGGAGAGAAGGGCTCCTAAAGTTTAACTAAAAAAAAATCACTGCTTTATATTCCTGGTTTTGCAACTTTTTTATCTTTATAGAAAATACCTGTTCATTAAACAGCAGGGAAAAAATCCAGATAAGCCAAACTGTATTTCCAAGCTATCATTTTGCAATGAGTTGTCCTCTCTCTGTGCCTGAAAGCTTCCAAACAAGGAATGTGAAAAGGTTCTCAAGTGTTTGTGGTTACAGATGAGCTTATTTTTAAGCTGCTCACAAAATGAGAAAACTCCACTGGCCTGTAAAATAATTATTCCTGCAAGAAGGTGGATTATGCATAAGAAAGATTTCAAAGGTTAGATTTTACTCTGAGAAAATACTGCTTTAAATATGAAGCTGCTCTTCAGCATCACCCCAACATTGGTGCTGGCCTGAACAAATAATTCTAGGAATTTCCTGCCCAAAACGTTTTACCTTTAAATTATTGGAAATTAAATTCATGATGACAAATTGAGAGAACACGAAACAGATGATGATGTCTCACTAAAAGCAGAGGGAGAACTTAAAGAGCACTTTCTTCTGCAGTGGTAGCCTTTAAAATCTGCCATAAAAAGAGCTGTAATTTTAGAATTACAGATTTCCAGGTTACTCCTCACCAGCAACCTCAGAATTCAGCTGTAACTGGGACAAAGACACCTCTCCAAGAATTCAGTGTACAGCAATGAAACAGTCAACAATGCTGCACTAATGCAAGGGAGAAGCAGCTCTCATTAGATGACTATCTCTGCATGAATAATGCACTATTACCTGTTTGGGTTTAATTAAATGTAATACATAACATTTTCCTGTAATGACTATAGGTATCCATACTCCTCTATTATACTTGAGTTCAATAATTCATTCATTTTCCTCCCATCCCCTCATTTGGACAATTTATCATTTTGCCAGACTCCTAATGTTGGTCATTTATGAGGAAAGTTTTTACAGTATTTTCCAGGCTAGCTGGGATTAACACAGTCACTGCAGACCCTCAGCACTTCTGCAAACGTGCACTGGACACAGTAATTCTGAATGGATAACTACATTTAGAAGGGAAATCAAAAAGCATCCTGACATGATGAAAGGGTTTTAGGAGGATTTAGCCTTGGATTACTCAATTCTTTTGTAAAGATGTGCATGTTGAAAACCCTGTTTCTTTTCTATTTCCCCTTCCCAAAACACAGGGAGGAGAGGGGGGAAAACCTTGCCAGGCCTGGGACAAAGAGTAACTCACACCTGAGCTGAAGGTTGGGATTTGCAGTAGATGAAGTTTAAGAGTGCTGAATTCAACAGCCCTGGGGGGGTTTAAAAGCTGTACAGATGTGACACCTGGGGACATGGGGCAGTGGTGGCCTTGGCAGTGCTGGGGATGTGGTTGAACTCTATTATCCTTCAGGGTTTTCCTAAACATTTCTATGATTTTTCAAAAACATTCCTATGCACCTTTTATTCATGTATTTTTGGTGCATAGCCCACGATGATGGATTCCACTCATTTTCGGTCTCTGGGCATTTGGAAATCTCAGATTCCTCAATTTGGAAACTCTCCAGAAGAGCTTTTTCCCTTTCTCAAGACTCACCTATTCCTTCAGAAGAGGTCCCTATATCCCTGTGCTCCTTGTATTCAGTAAAATCTGCTTTGTTTTGGGATCCCAGCTGCAGGTCTGACCCACCCCAGCTCCCCCACCCCACCTGATTTCTGCAAAGCGAGGAGAATTGCACCTCCACACTCCTTCCCCAGCATCTGCAGATCTGATTTCCCTCTGTAAATAGATTATATCCAATATTTATAAAAAGATTAAGCTAATCTGACATTTAATTAATGGAAACGGCAATATTTGACTTTTTATTTTAATAAGCAACACCCTTTGTTCCCACAGAAATCATTACTAGCGGTACGCTCAAAAAAAAAAAAAAAAGAAAAAAAAAGCAGAAAGATTTAACAAAAGGTTCCATTAAATTAGAGAGCAATAAACAAACACAGCCAATTTATGCATCGGAGTCATTAAATGTGTATCCTCTCCACCACTCCCTTCACAGACACTACTTAGGGCTGCTGCAATGGATCTGCAGGGAGCAGTTACCTTAATTATAAAATGAAACACCTCTGCTAATGCAGTCTTGGAGCCTTGTTAGTTTACACCCCAGACATGTGGCTCCGAATGGGCTCCAAATGCTAATTCCAGGGATGCTCCGGAGTGCCCGGCGTTCCATGACCGAGCTCCCTGGATTTTTTTTCCCCCCTCCCTCTTGCCCTTGGGGTGGAGATAAAACGCAGCAACTCTTTGGTCCAGCTCAGCATGGACTTGTGAATAGTTCATTCATGGGCGGCCATTTGGACAAGCAGCCTCTTTATCTGATTATCTGCCCTCATTGTTAGAGCCTGCCTCGATGTGATGAGCCTTGCAGGAAAAATTAAAGAAGATGTAAACAGTAAATGCAGACATTTTGCAACATAGCTAAAAATAAATTGCACTACAGGCAATTATGCAAGTTTTACTGGATACATTAAAAAGACATTAAATGCACAGCTGTTTTAAGTGTCTTTTAAGCTGATAAATTAACTGTCTAATAAATTGTAAGATTTGTCAGCTAATAATGCTATTTTATCTGCTTTAACATATGCCTTCCTAGTTCATGAAGCATTATTGTAAGTGCCAAAAGGAGATAATGTGCATTTTACAGTGTTATGTCTTAAGTGGAATGGATCATTGGCCATGAAGAAGTGTGTTAATAAATCTCCTAGGCTTTGTTAATTGCACTCAATGAAGTGTCACTGTTAAAACACAAAAGATGTGATAGAGAAAGCTGAACATAATGTCTTTCAGTTTTACAATTAACAGTTCACTAGGCAAATCGACCAAAAAGACCATAATTTGTTGAAGCCTTATTAACTTACATTTTCCTAGTCAAGGTCATAATTGTGAATGGCTCAAAGCTATCTTTTAATGCTCATCAAGAAGAGTAACCTTGCTGGAGAGAATGAACTTTTCCATCTCTCAACAGCACTTATCCCTTGCTTTGCAGGTAGCAGATAAATAAAGATGAACTTTGCTGTACGCCCCCAATGAGCACCACTCCTGAGCTGGGAAACACAACTTCAACCAGCTTTCCTCCACAGCAAACAGAAAAAGTGACAAAAAATTTAAAAAAAAATGTTTTTTGAAGGAGTGCATAAAGCCATCAGAGCTGTTGTCATGCAGAAAGACTACTCTTAATTTTAATTTGAAGAATTACTCATCAAGATTTGAGGCTTTTCCCCTGGAAACTGAACCCAGCACAGAAGAGAGAACAAATAACCCAACACACTCTGCAAACAATTATCAAAATCAAATACAATCACTAAATATCCTTCATGAAGAAGAGCTATTTCCATAATTCTTATTAAATATTGATCATTGAACATATTAACACTTGTCAACATCTCATCAGACTGGCACTGCTGGGCTTTGTTGCAAAATCTTTCCACTTCAGACCATTTTGTGATAATGTAAAGTATTTTCTCCACCAGGGTAATCAGAGTAAATACCAATGATGATGCCTTGGCACACAAATACAGATATATGATCACCAGCTCCCTAATCCTCACGAAGCAATGAGAGCACATGATAGAACAATAATGACCAAGCATTAATTCAAGTCTGTCATTTCTTCCTAAAAGCCTCGAGATGCAGAACACGATGATTTCATGGGAATCACCATATATTGCAATCTCAGACCACAAATGCCACCACTTTGAGCACTTTAAAGTGCTCAGCACTGGTGGTTTGGGAACAGTTGTGACACTGTGATGGCCAAGATGTTGGGATATACAACAATACACATTAATAAGTCATTCTACCAGCATTAAAAATAACAAAAGCCACCCACTTTGCTGCTCTGAGGTTACAGGTTCCACCCTGAGCCACACAGGAGGTCAGAGCGTGTTTCCCCTGAGCTCAGTCCAGCCTGTGGCTGGACAAAGAGGGGATTTCCCACTCCAGGACCAGGCTCCTTGCTGAAGGATCACTGGGTTGGAAGAGATCTCCAAGATCATCGAGTCCAACCCCTGTCCCAACACCTCAACTGAACCATGGCACCAAGTGCCACATCCAGGGATGGTGACTCCACCACCTCCCCGGGCAGACCATTCCAATGCTTTATTATTCTTTCAGTGAAAAACATCTTCCTAATATCCAACTGACATTTCCCTTGGCACAGCTTGAGACTGAGTCCTCTGGTGCTATCAGTGCTCCAGGTTGTTTATCCTGGAGAAGGAGACCAACCCCACCTGGCCTCAGCCGCCTTTCAGGGAGTTGTGAGAGTGATAAGGTCACCCCTGAATCTCCTTTCCTCCAGGATAAACAACCCCAGCTCCCTCAGCCATTCCTCACAGGGTTTGTGTTCCAAACCCCTCACCAGCCTTGTTGCCTAACCAGGACAGGTCATGGGAGAAGGCAGAAGTTGAACAGGATGGGCATCAGAGACAAGTATGTCCAAAAAACACAACTTGGGATGAGTCTGAAAGACTGCACTGGC
Source organism: Toxostoma redivivum (assembly GCA_013397375.1). NCBI lineage: Eukaryota > Metazoa > Chordata > Aves > Passeriformes > Mimidae > Toxostoma > Toxostoma redivivum. The sequence goes on from VXBI01002516.1 coordinate 339,806, forward strand.
ACAAGACTTACAGGGGAAAAACAGCCTTCAGAAAATAAAGATAATTCCTTCCCAGAAGGCTCTGCCTTAATGACAGGATTGTTTAAACAATCATAAAAATCCAGGTATGAGTTATGCTGGAAAGGACCTTAAAGCTCATCCAGTGCCATCCCTGCCATGGCAGTGACACCTTTCACCATCCCAGAGTGCTCCAAGCCCTGTCCAACCTGGCCTTGGACACTTCCAGGGATGGGATGGACACCCAGCAGTGTATGTCTGTGTTAGAGAGCACCTACTGAAAATTATAATTTTCGACTAATATGTGTGGACATGCACCTGAGAAATTTCTCTGGAGGAAAGAACTCATCCAACCAGAAAAGGGAAATCAAGAAAATCACTCGTGTCCATTTGAAACTCCATAGCTAGAGGAGGGCAGAGATTCTCATTCTAACTGTCCTGTGGATGAATTTCATAAATTTCTATTAATTAATAGAATCAGTGGAAGAATTGGACTAAAACTTAATTGAGAACAGTATCTGATACAAATAGAGGGATGCATGTGCACGTGTAGAGAGTGAAATATAAAGGTGCACACATAAATACATTTCCAACTCCCAGTTACCCCACAGCTGACAGAAGCAATTTCAAGAAATCATAACGAAACCACTGACACCAAGATAGCACAAAATAGCTGAAACACTGTATTTTATAAATAAAGAGATTTATGTTTGCACTAGAATAGCTCAGCTACATAAAGAGTAATAGCTACAGGAGCCATCCTGGGAAGCTGGCAGGCCTTTAAGGATTTGAACATTGCTGTTGCAGCTGGCTCACTTTCTTCTTCACAGGCATATCAACCAAAGGGCTGGGACAGGAGCACCTCAGGAATTCAGGGATGTGCTGCTCTGCTCTCAGTGGGATGCATCCCCTTGTACAAATCTTGATATCACGCTCAGTCTCATCCCTGCTCAGGTACAATCTTATATTTGATCCATTAGGAACAAGCAGGGGGATGCTGTGCTCCCAAGCTACACACAGACAACTCCCACCCCTCTTACAAGTCACTTTCTCATGGTTTTACAAATCAGAATGCTGAAGCCTGGTATTTGTCTTTGTGTGCTGTTTCTAGAAATGTGATTAGCAGAAATGCCCTGAAGGTTTAGGGTTTGATTTCCTGTGTAAATCACGCAGGCATATGCCCATCATGAAAAGAACTGCAAACTTTGCTCAGTCTGGGGTTTCACACAGTGCTTTAAACCTTCTAATCAGGGTGTTCAGTAAGATTCCAACATCTTTAGGGTGAAGCTGAGTCCAGTTTTGAGATCCTGGGTTTACTTTATGATGATGCAATTCGATGAAGGGGAGGCTGTTGCTGTTCATTGACTGCTAGTGTGAAACCAGGTGAGCAGAGCTGGTTTGGCCCTGGCAAATTAAGATCCCTTCAAATTTCAACACCAATCAATGCTTTGGGAAGGTCTCAGCCATCCCTCATAGACCCAAGCCCCACAAACATCCTTCAAAAACGTACAGCACAAGGTTTGCAGATCGCAGGGAGCAAATCTCCTACGAAATGTGCAATAATTCCCTCCTCCAACACCAAAATATTTATCTTGAGTAGCATGATTTCCTGAGATAATAATAAATTGCCATTATTTGGATTGAGGGAGCACAACCAGACACATTTCCTGGGCCAGTCCCATGGCACCCTGGACTCTCCACTTGGGTGGGAAGGTTCCCCTGTGTCCCTGGGAACGGAGCTGGCTCCCCAACGCCGGGGACGCCCGGGCAAGAGCAAACAAAGACAACTTCAAGGTGCTCTGCTCTGCTTTTTGTTTTTTCTTTAAGTTGGGTTCAGCAGCTCTTAAAGAGTTCTTAAATCACCTTGAATTTAATTTCTCTAAGCCACGTTTAAAGGGAAGAATTACCATCTGTCACAGTTGGTTAATCAGAATCAGCGCGCTCCATCTCACTCACTTTTTATTAAAAAATAACCCTTCAGCTACTAAACTTTCTGAGATCTTTTCCATGAAGATGTAAGCCATGCTTATCCCAGAGGAGCTACTGACACCACTCACAGAAGTTAACCAACCCATGAAAAAGCACTGGATGCTGGTTTATATAATGTCACCACATCATTTTTATTACCTATGCCTATAGCAGTGGCTTCTTTTTTTTTTTTTTTATTTCTTTAGTCTCTTGTGAAGCTCAGGAAATATTAACATGATACAGATATATGTCCACCCCATAAAGAGAGGGAAATTTCAGAAAGTGGAGTCACTGCAAAAATATTAAGATTGTAAAAATAAATGTTCCGCTGGTGTCGGTTTGAAAACAAAATACTCAAGGAAAAGCAGTAAAAAGAAAAGAAAATCCAGCCCTGCTCACTCCCAGATTAGTGGATGTGAATGAATCCAGAGAAATCTGAGCATTGGCTTAACCAAGCATGGCTAAAGCTGGAACAGTAGCAAGAAAAGATTGCAATTTTCTCCAAACTGTGAACAAAAGGTCTGAACAGCGGCAAAAAGCAATGAATCCTCTTCATTCACCGAAACCAACTAAGTGGTAACAAATTGTGAGTTTCCAGTTGGAGACAATTGGGCAGGAATAATTATGTGGGATGCTAAAGGCTGATTTAACCCTTTCTTCCCCCATTTCTGGGAGGCATCGCAGGGAGAACAGTTCTGAGCACGCCCATACAACCAATTCACTCTCCCACAAAAAGTTCATCCTGCTGAGGGAGCAGGTTCCCACAAATAAAAGATGGGATCTCAAGACAAATTAAGGCTATGTGAGGCCTGACCATGTTTTCCTGGTGGCAGGGAGAAGCTGTAATGACTTAAGCAGTACCCATCTGAGATATAATAATAAATATCAATTAATTAATATAACAAATATAAAGATAAATATAACAATATCTGCAATATATAATAACACTCATAATTTATATATATATAATATATAAATAAATAAATTATAGAGCTGAAGTTTCTTAATCAAACCCAGAGCACTGGAAGGAGCAATAGTGGCTGCAGACATTTCTTCCTCTAACATTTCAATCCTTCCTTATTTAATTTAAGAGCAGGTTGGTGGGAAATGTAGTCCTTAGGCCAAAAATCCCCCAAACCAATAAAAAAATTTAAAAAGTAAAAATTTACTCAGACATGGCACAGGATGATTTCAAAATCTTTTGTTTCAGACTATATTGTAGCATTGGGGCTATCCCACTAGTCTTTTGAGATTGTTGGATTTCACATTCAAAATGTTGCATTATCAGCTTCTAATAAAGGTTTAGGAAGAAGTACAGATAAGAGTTTTTTCAAGCACTTTTTTCTGAGTAATTTTTTACAAGCTGATTGTTTCACACGCATCTATTTGAAAGCACATTTTGTTCTGACCCACCCTTTGCAGCCTCACAGAGAGGAAAAAATGGTAAAATTATTTGCAAATGAGAATCATCTTCACATCCAGAGAGCAGGCGGAGTAGAAATTGCCAATTCCAACAGAAATTGCTCAGCATAGGCATGTAATTAAATTTCTCACTGAAACAAAAAAGAAACCCCACAAACCATTTGAAACAGGAGAGAAATGACCTTAAAACTTTGGCCTGGTTCAGTTAAAACTGCAGGGGTTCTGAATTCCAGAATCCCTGAGACTGGAGAAGTCCCAGCTGTGCCCAATGCCCACCTTGTCACCAGCCCAGAGCACTGAGTGCCACCTCCAGGACACCAGGGATGGGGACTCCAAACCTCCCTGGGCAGTTCCAGTGTTTAACAACCTTTTCCATGAAAAAATTCTCCTGGTGGCCAACCTGAAGGCTTTGCTCAGTTTCCTTTACTTATTTCTTTCTCTTGCATAATGTGCCCATCCACAGAACTCTGGCACTGCTTCCCTCTCAAACTTGGGGAGAATTGCTTGATCTTGAATTTAAAGAGTCTATAAATCAGCACTGGTGCATTATTACACTGGGTGTAATAATAGAATCATTACCAGATAATTATATAGTCATAATATTATATTGCTATAACAGCACCATAGCAATGGTATAATCACATCATACTATACAATAACAAAAATATATTTTACAATTACACATTTTAGTAATAATAAAATAATTGCAAGATTAAATGCCTGCAGTGAAAAAAAGTCATTGAAACATCACTCTGCAAACCCTCCCTGCACAACTAAAAGCCCAGCTCTTCCCGAATTGCCATTTCTGGCACTATTTCTTATCCTCCTGTAGTACAGACCCAGGTGTTATTCACACCTTCAGTTCACAGAGGTGATTTATTAGGAGATCTACAGGAATGCACTTGCCAAGGGAGGATGGGGAATTTGCCTTTTCCTGATTATGGCCCATTCTTTAAGAGCTCAGTAAATATTTTCCTCATCCCTTTAACACACATTTGAAGGATAAACAACCCAAAGGAGGGAAATCAGTCAGATGAAAAAAAAAAAGGCCATGCAGGTTTCCATCAGTCTAAGTGTATATTTTGGCAACAAATAAAACAGATTGCAAGTATTGCCAAAAGACAAATGCACAGATTTGGGGGAAATTTGTCTATTAGTCTGCTCAGAGCACAGGACAAGCAGCCTCCTCACTGAACTACAGGATATATATGTGCACATTCTATACATAAAGGGTTATAAATAAAAAAAAAAAAGAGGTTTGCTGTTATTTTAGATGAGATAAAGCCGAGCCCACATTTGGTGTTTGCATAATCTCAGTATTTTAGCACTTAACAACTTTCTCTCTTGCAGATGTGTGTGCAGCAAGCGAAGCCCAGCCCTGTCCACAGGGTGGGAATTGGGGAGACAAAGCTGGGAACACCTCACTGAGGGGTCCATGGACCAGGTAAAGGCATTTTCTGACCAAATATTGAAAAAAAAAAGCCTTTCACACCTGCCCTCAGCCTCTTTTTCAAGCCAGCATTTGCACACACACACTCACATGGAGAACAAGCTCACAGCTTCTACTCACCACCCAAACTCTTCCCATTTCAGAGACTTTCTTTCATAAAAGAGATTAACAGCAGTAAAACAAATTCTAACCAATCTTTTAATGATCTTAACTCCTTCTGAATCCTCCCTACAGGATTTATGCTCATTATTGTCCACCAATACTCCCCACAAAAGCCAAGCCTGCCTCCTTCACACTCTGGCTAGAGCAGCACTCCAGGTCTCTCATCCTCTTCTCAGCTTTTATCCAACTCTAACATTTTTTGGAAGCAAACAGCATTTTGGTCTGAAGATGTCAATTAGATGCAGATATTGGCATTGTCTTTCTCTTTATGTTACTCAAGAACAATAACCAAGTGCTACCTTCACACTTACTGTCGAAAAACTGTAGCAAGGGTTCAAAGTGGGGTTTTATGATTCCTTATTCATTCCATCAGAACCAGAAGATCCTGGCAAGGAACCAGGATCAAAGAACACCAAATCACCTGCTTGGTTGCAATCTCCATCAGAATTTTATTATCTCAGAGCACAGGAAGACTTTATAACATCACAAAACCTCATGCACGGACTCTAATGAACATAATCCTGGAAACCTCACATGAAACCCTCTGTGTCACCCTGAAATAATAGCAGCAACATGCCCAAAGTAAAAACTCAGGTTTAAACAGCAGTTCTTGACCCTCGGGTCTAAGCAGATGAGCAACATCCATCCATCAACCACTCAGAGTTGTTGTCATCCTCTACTCCCATGCTTTCCATGAATCCCTGCTGAATGCAATGGAGGTGTGCTGTTGGAAAGATAAACCTGGAGTTCCCAGCACCCAAACCCGAGCACTCCCCAGCTCACCCCGTCCTTCTGCCCCACTTGCTCAAGATAATCTTCTCTCAATTGAGGGTTAACATCATCGCGCAGGGTTAACAAAGCCCTTGTTACCTTCTGTGGGAATTTCAGCCCCAAAGTGTTTAGGGGCTTAAAAACCAGAAGGCAAACAAGCCTAACATTCAGCACAGAGCTTGTAGCAGCCAGCAGGATTTACCATGGGTATTAAGGAGATTGTGGTGTGCATATGCCAACGCCACTGCCCGCCGCCACCCCGCTGCTCCCAGCGCCCCGCAAGCACCGCGCCGCTCCGAGCCGCATCTCCCTTTGTTTCCGTCCCTTGCGAGAAAAAAACCCTCCCGTTACTAAAATATCCCCCTCTCCCTCTCTCTGTAATTCTTTTTTTTTGCTATATTAGGTTGACACATCGGTGTCAGAGCGAACCCTCCGCTCTCCAGATGCTCCGCCCGCTCCCGCAGCCCGCGCTGCGGAGGGAAGGTGGCAGCGAGCCAGCTGGAGCGCTCGTCCTGACAACATATTTTTGCAGATTATGCGAAAGCGGCAACATTTAGCTTTAGAGGAACATCACAGCTGTTCCCCTTCCCCTGTCAATCCCAGGCTCAAAGCCCGCAACAGGTTTCATTTGGGAAGGGCCAAAAGTGCTCCTGGAGCGGCGCTTCCCGCAGCGCGCACGGGAAGGGCAGAGGATGCGGAGCCACCCTCAAGGACAGAAAGGGACAGCACAGGCTGCCAGCAAGGCACCAGAACAGGAAACTGATCTTTGTCATCGCTTTAGGTGCCTGTGCCAGATTCGCTTCTTGATGAATTATAACAAAAATAAATTAAGAAATAAAGTATCAGGCAGGCTTCATTCATTCGTAGTTGTGCAAATGCTCAGAGCTCAGAAGGCTCCAGCTCTAACCCATGGAGCCTCTCGGCATCAGGGGCACCTTCCTGGCTCTGGCCAAGCTCCCCAAGAGCACAGGAACACGCTGGAGACAGAAATCAGACTGAAACTCCCATTAACAGTGTCAGGGTGACTCAACAATGCACATTTAAGAGGATATTTTAATTTTAAAACAGGAGTGAGCATTGCACTTGATGGTACACAAACTATTACAATGCTCCAGTCATCCATAACCAGTAAAACTCTCTGGTTCATCTCTCATTTTGGACCAAGTGCCTTCATATGGTGCTAAAACCAGATTTTTGCCCATCAGCAGGAGGCTCATCTACTTATTAATGCATTGCTCCTAACAGCAGTACATGATGGTTTTTCTAACATATTTCTAAAGGCCCATATGGGGAAAATAACTTGTGAAAAACTTGAATATTAAGCCCATAAATAAAATTAAACTTGACATCTTATTGCACGATAAACCAAATGGAGGTGACACTGAATGTGTAGGTGTGTTCAAAGGGAACAGAGATGCAGCAGAACAAGCTGCATTCAAAGTCTCAATATTTCTCCAAATTTCCTTTAAAATAAGCAAAAAAATTTCTGCCCCAGCCTTAGACAGTTCCTACAGTAACTTTTCCCCCTGTATAGAGCCTACAGAGCTTCCTGTGCAGAAATAAGAATTAGAGTCCCCACAAAACACCAAAAAAATCAAATTGTTGTGAAAACTGCAGATAAAAGTGAGATCACAGGCTCAGTTTCTTCAGGTATAAGCCTGTGTCTTCAGTGGGGCTTCACACCAGGAGTTGATTTACACAAACTGGGGCAGAGGAGCGTGGGGCTGGGTCCTGCCGTGGTCCCCCTGCTCAGCTCAGGCTCTGCAGCCATTCCTGCTGACACAGCTGAGCCTCCATTCCTCTCATTGATTATTTTTTATTGTCCATTAGTGCCACTTCTGGATTTCTGACACAAACTACCACCAGGTCTCAGGTTTATGGCACCTTACAGTGCTCAGCTGCCATGGGGGACAGGACCACTGAAAGGGAAGGGATTGTGCCTAAAATCATTAAACCAGAGCAAACCTTCATTGATCTTTTTATCTTATTTTTGTTATGATCAACCAAGAGACCTGTGAAAAAAACCACGAGCTATTGAAAGATTTAAAAATACTGAAGGACTTGATGCTTTGTGGCAGAACTTCTTTCAGTGGACTGCAGAACAGGAAGGACAATCACAGCCTCCTGTGTAATTCCAGAAAACCTTTGGTCATGACAAATCATTTGAAAGGTGTTTTTTTTCTCTAATAAGGCGTTTATTCCATGGTTGATTGCTCCTGGCAGCCAGAAGGTAATGGCTGCTCTAGAGAAACTGCTGATAAATCTGAACTAGATGCTTGTTAAGGTCCTTTCCAGCCCAAACCATTCTATGAAGAAAAGCCAGTGACCAGGGATGAACTCTGATAAGGTTGGACTCACAGGAAAACCCACATCTATTTTAGGTACCTTTTAAACATAATTTAGGTTTGATTACATTACTCATGGCAAGCCCAGGGTTTGTCAGGTGGTACAAAGAGGCAGAGCTGTTCCTGCTCCTGCATTCCAGCCACATTTGCCATTCCACAAAACACATCCCATCCCACTCAGTGGAAAGGGGGCTACCTAAAAAAAGCCAGAAAGTTACAAGTTAAACTTCAGCTCTCCAAAGGTGTTTGAAGAGAATTGAAGGGGTGGCTGTGAAATAATGAAACAATACATGGGAGGAGAGGGGGCTGCACAAAGGTTTGGTTTCAGTTGCAAAAATTCAGGATTATTGATGTCCCTGCTCCGTGTATGGAGGCAGAGCATTGCCAACAGCTGCATTTGATGGGCAAGGGGAGCAATGAATTCCTTATCACAGAGAGACATGAGCTCTCAGATCTAATCTTCACTGAAACTGGCACAGAATTTTCACAGCCTCTTCATCTACCCATATTGAAGTCATAGTTTTAAAATAATACAGAAAGATTTATTTTTATTAGAGGCTGTGATTGTCAGCTCCAGTCTGCCCAGCAATGGACATCCAGAAAAGGTGGAGTTCAGAGCCAAACCTCAGCACTGATATCCAATGCAGGTGAAGTAAAATTCCTCCTGTGAGGCACAAAAAAGCACCAGGCTGGAAATCTTGTGCTAAATAAACACATCACTTCAACAGCAGCGAGCATGAAACACGAGCCTGGCACTGCACACTCCTAATATCTGTCAAGGTGTGTTAAGGACTCTGTGCAATGATTTTCTAAGGGCTGACATCAAGCATTAGGAAAAAAAACCATCTCTTCCCTTTATTCATTAAAACACAGCCAGGACTGAAACACCCTGGGAGGGGATTTGAGGGGTTAAATTGTTATTTCTGCTCAAATGTGTTGCAAAAGACATTTGAAGAGGCTGTTTCGTGAAAGGAATGGAGGTGGTCCTTTTTCTTCTTTAATTGAGAGTTAAAACTAAAAATTCCCATATACTCTCACTTCCCCTTAGAGGTCTGATGGGCTTGGCTTATTCCTCTGCTTTGATATGCAAATGGGCAGCTTGCTTTCCTGCAGGGGACACTGGCTGGGGGCCAAGGAACACAGAGGAGATGTCCTGTCAGGAGAGCAGCCTCCAACGCTCCTTGGGCAGCGCCGGAGCCAAGCTTGTGCTTTGGCTTCAGAATAAAATACCTTTGTTAATAGTTTCTCCTTCCAATATAAATGTTTATGTATTTACCCTTCGAGTCATCTCTGCTGGCCAATGGCAGGAGCACAACAGTTGAGCTGTTCCTTTTGGGACAGAGTGGTGCTAAACTCAGACTCCTCTTTGAAGATACTCTTTAAGCTGCCCCTTCATTGAAATCATAGAATATGGGTTATTTAAGGAACATTTAAACCATCCATATTTTTAGAAATGCCATAAACTTATTTCTACTGGGCAGTTTTCTCATCGCTTTTCCATCTGGCATATTTTGGGGCCATGGTACAAGGGAAAGCCCATTTTAGATTCTGTGTCCTGGTCCCTTTAAGTTCCACTCTCTCACTTTCTTGTTTTTCTGCCTTTTCTTTTAACTGACATAATGGAGTACCTATAAAAAAAGATTAAATGGGACCATAAAGTTTTATTAATGCCTTACATCACTGATATCGTCTCTGTATTGATAGTTCCACTTCCATTATTGCTACTTAGGCATTTAATTAGTGATTCATACAGTATGTTGTAAACTACAGTATTAGTGTTAACCATCTATATAAAAGCCCTCATTATGTAAAAACTCTTCCTGATATCATAATTGGAGTATAGTTATCCACTTTAACTGACTTGAATTAGATTATTATAGATTAATTTATAAAAAGTTACTTGTAAAGGACACTGAAGATCATGGAATATTAAGAGTGGAACTTCATTACAATAAAATGGACTTCAAGAACAATGGCACTGTCTGAGTTTTATATAAATCCATTAAAATCTTCTGGTAATATGAACAATAACTGTGTTATCTGGCAACTCGGTGATACTTAAGGATGGAAAGACAGAAGGTAAAAAAGAAGTGTGCAGAATTAAAGGGAGAACATGCACTTAAATCCTGGATAAGGCAGCAGAGAGATTAATTGCTCTTTGCAGAGGAAATTTGGGTAAGAGCATAAGATATAACTGGCATCTCACATGGAAGAAGTGCATGGAAACCATATTGTCCAGAGAAGGGAGGTTAAATATCAGAACCAGTTAAGATTAATATGAACTCTTGAGAAAGCTTTGATCCAAATGGAGTTGTTATTAAATCACAGTAAAAAAAAAAGAGCAGAATTTGGACCACCTCCCCAAAAATCCATTCATATTTTCTTTTCTCTGCTGTCACCATCTACATCATTCCACTCAGCTCCTGAAATTACATGGGCTGGAGCCCAATTTGCTGACCTGGCAAAGGAAATGCTGAGCTCAGGCCTCAGTTTGGTTCTGGTCAAGGGAAGATGTTGAAGTTTTTGTAAATTGGATCTTTCCACACATCACCTCCACTGCCAGTGGATCCCTCTTGGAGAGCAGGGGATGCAGAATCTCTTTTTCTGCCCCAGCCCTGTACTTTGTCCTTCATGTGCAAGGCATCCACTTTTACCAAAGCCAAAAGATGAGCAGATACCTCTCTGCTCTTTGCTGCTGAGGGATTTCCTCTTACTGAGGGATTTCTCATAAAATCATCTCTACTGGCTTCGCAGAGGCTTGGCACCATCAAACCCAGTAGGAGGATCTCAGTGAGCTCTTGGAATTTGTGGCTGCATTTTTCTGCAATCAGCCCAGGCTGTGGGGTGGGCAGAGTCACTTTTCCTCTGCAGTTTTGCCCTTTTCAGAAAGAGTTCACTTTTCCTGACAGATAACACTGTCAGGGAAATAACATTATCTCAAATTTCCCAAGTCCCATTCTATGTGGTTGAGTATTTGCCTGCCTTCCAAAGAAGCATCCTCCCTATATTTCAAATTTAATAGTCAAACATGCTGTGGGCCAGCAATACCACATTTGTCACCTGGATATTTGCAGGGTCCCTGAGTGGCCAGGCTGCATTTTGTCTGGGATGCAGGAATTCCAGGAATCATTTCACTGAGTTAATCAACCAGCCCATCCAGTCTCTCTCCCACCTGCCAGGTGAAGTTGATGGTCAGTAGGAAATTTCCTTCAGCACACAAATGGGCCAAGAGAAGCCTATCAGAGCTATCAACCCTCTGCACTGATATCCCAAATAATACAGAGTCATGTCAGAGGTTCAGACTACAGCTTTTATCTGGCTTTGGACCATTGTGCAGGAAAAAAAAATTACTATGTAAAGGGTGCCAAATAACCTTCCCTGGCACAGTGAGATTTTCTAAGCATATCCCTGTGAGACACAACTTCACTGGGAGCTGCTTCAGGAGGAAAGGTTATGGGGGAAAGCTCCAAAAGAAAAAAGGAAAGACAGAAATCATCACTTTACAGTGACAGAACCAGACATGGCTCTTCAACATCAACCTTCACACCCACAGACAGAGTCAGAGCTCAGGGGGGTCTGTATGGCTCTTGAGAAACAAACCCTCCAGGATTTGGGGTGGTGGTTCCAGAGGTTGATGCACAGCTGGAACAGGACCAAACAGAGCTAACAAGGGCAGTGAGGAGAAGGGACTGGGCTGGAAGAGCTCTTGTCATCTCAGGCCACCCCAGAGCTCTGATTCACACTGGATGCTTTCCCAACACTCATTTTTGAGTTGTTTTCCTGCCCAACAGCCCCTCTCTCCTTCTGCCTTTGGCCAGGTTGACTAAAGGCACTTCCATCACATCCCACCTTCATTAAAGCTGTTTTAAGCCACACTTTTTTTCTGTCTCTGACATACCTCAACTCTCAAAGTTTTCTTTTAATTAAACTAATCTGACATCCTTTCCCAGCTCCCTCTTTGCTATTTCCCTTTTCTTCAACTATTCCAAACCCCCATTTTTTAAAAAACCTGAGTGCAGTAGAGAGATTAGAATCCAGCTCTCCCTGCCCATACTGTTTCTTGCAGTCTCTCTCTGGCCATAAATTTTGTAGGAGAGCAATAGAATGCAAAACACATTAGCAGTAACGCGCCGAAATCCCTGTGCTACAGGGTAAATAGGAAATGGAACAGCACATTTACAATTTTGGCCAGCAAAGTACCAGCACTATTCATTGATCTCATTAAAGACCAATCTACATTCAGGGAAGAATAAGATTGATGAGCTGTTAGACTCTTTAAACACAAAAAAAAAGTTACCAGCTACATGCATGTGTAAACAGCCCAAAGAGAGGCACGAGGGGCTCTCTGCTCCTTCAGCCTAATGGCAATAATCACTGGATAATGGAAGTGGAGCCTCCTGCCATCCCAAGAATTGGATGTGAACATGCTCTGCCACTTTGGATTAACCAGTGCACAGGGAAAAAAAAGTGATATATTGAAATTTTGTTTATCCTTGAAAGCTATAATTTAATTTTTATTTTACTATTAAAAGAAAAGAGAAAAATACTTTCCTTTAGATATTTCTCATATTTCACTAAGCATAAACAGGTCTAAAGTGCAGCAGCTTCACCCACACTCAACTCAGACATTACAGGTGACACCTCCTAGGAACCTGAATTGTTATCCCAGTTCTGCCACAGCCTTCACTCCCTTTGGAAAATGCTTTTTTTTCCCCTCTAATCTCAAGTTTCTCCAACTGAAAAATGAAAATGCTGATACTTGCACAGCTTTGGAGCCCAGAGATGTAAAGCACTCCATTGGTGCAAGGTATTACTGTGTTGATGATGATGAAATAAGCTTTCATACACCACTAAATTATTCAGGAACATCTACTTTGGTTTCACCCCTGGCACTCCCAGAATGCACCTCCAGTGCCATTACTCTGCAGGGAACAGCAGTGGTGAGTAAATGCCTATGAAACTCATATATTAACCTCACTTGGTGGCTGGAATATTCATTTCTTTTTGAGTCATTTCAAGCAAGAAAGGAAAATCTTCACTCTTGGAAATCATCTTTAGCTGACACATTAAGGAGCGGAGCTGAACAAATAATTTCCAATGAATAATGTGATGAATTTATTTTCCTTTTCTCTGTCCCCAAGCAGACTGGGATTTCCTCAAATGTATTTGCTATTCAAATGTATTCCACAACTATCCTTTGCAGTGCTTTTCTTCTGTGTTTATCGTGCCTGAATGTGCTTAATATCCTTCTTTCCTTCTGCTTTCAGCTCTGGGGCTTGTCTGGGGATTTTGGGGAGCAGAGTGTGGGGGATTGCTTTCATTGATCACCCAGGTGGATTTTTAGGGATGCAAAAACATCTGGTTTGCAATGTCCTGATATAACAACAACATATGATGGCTGTGCACGCCTGTCCAGACCTCCCTGGAGAATTCACCAGGTTTTTGGGGGGGTTTTGCAGTGCCCTCTGTGTCTGGCACATAAAGGAGCAGGTGAGACACGACGTGTGTCCAACGTGCTGCTCCTCTCCAGGCACCTGACACACAGCAGAGCCCTGCAGCTCCAACCACCCGAGCACAGACTCTGTGACAGAAGGAGAGGAACTGCTGAGGATTTTTTTCTCAGTTTGGACAGCCTCTTAATGTGTTAAGAGAGACATCTTGTCAAGGATATTTTCAGTTTTGTCGTTTGCTTTATCCCAAGCTCTGGAGTTGGCACGTTTCAGAGCCATCCTAATGTATTAGCAAAAGTATGGCCTTGGCTGTTATCCTTAACTCTGCTGTAAACCTGGCACAGGACTCTTCCCTTTTCCTGCTGCAAGTTTTGCTCCATAAAAGGTGGATTATATCACTTTTTGAGAGCTCTTCCAAGACCCCTTGACCCAGGTATTACAGTCATTTATAGGTACAGAGCTGGCTCAAGGAGAGACTTCCCAGCAATAAGTGCCCAGAGATGTATTTCCTGAGCTCAGGGAGTAAATCAAAGCTGGAGCTTGTACATTCCTGCTTCAGAAAAGTCTGAGCACATCCTGCATATTTTAGCTGATTTTAATACCCTCTGATATGTCCCATGGTGGCTCCTCTCTGTACCCTGAGATATTTGAAGCACAGGCTCACTTGTTTGCTTCCTGTGACTTTGCTACTGAAGAGCCTGGCCATACAAAGGGAAATAAAGCAGCTAATCAATACTCTGGGATTGTGATATATTAATAGGCATCCCCAACCATTAGCAGAGAAATACCCATTAACAGATTAATAAGCAAAGAACAGCTGGAAAAAATATATTATTGCTCATGAGGCAGGGTTTTTTTTTCCCCTACAGCTTAATTCAAAATAAGGAACCAAATTTCAACAAACTTAGAGATCCCTTCTTCCAGAAAACTTCTTCTGCCTTTAATTACATCAGCAGATTCTCAAAAGCAACCCCTACCAGAACGCATCCAGGGCAAAAATTGCCTCTTTGGTGACTGAAATTGAAATGATTCCATTATTTAACTGAAATAAGGGTATTTCAGGCAGTTGCTGGCCCATGCTCAAGGCAGTCTCTCCCTTCTCCACGTGCTGCCAGAGAGGCCACGTCTGGTTCTGTGAAAACTGGCACTTTGTACAGACTATGCCATTCTCATTTCTTATTCTGACCCTCCTTCTCATTTCTTTAAAATAACACACCATCAAGCTTAACCACACAGTTCAGAATTTCATCAAGCCATTTCTAACCAAGAAGTCACCCAGAAATATTTGGGGTGTTCCAAACCTGTCCTATTCCATGTGCCCCACCTTCAACGGGCACCCAATACTTGTATGAGCGACTGCTCACAACATCATTTTTATAACAATTTTCCAAAACTATTTTCCTCATTGAAATAAACAGAGACTTCAGTGACTCCTTTCTGCCTTTCTTCCCAGCCTCCACACCTCCCAAAGCCCAGGGAGTGGGAAGGAAACGTTTCTTTCAGCGAGATGCTTGTTTCCCCTCGCCTTTGAATTCTTAAAAGAAGAATATTGTTTCATACTCTTCCAAATCTGCTCTGCCTTCCCCGACTCTCACCTTACCTTCTCTTCCTCCCTCTTCTTGATGACTATTTTCTTTCTTCCTCACTGTTTTTCTTTCCTCTCGTCCTCTCCTGCCTCTGCTGCTCTGGTTTCACCATCTGGTTCTGTTCTCCTTATCGCTCTCCTTCCCTCTGCCACAGCCGCGTTTTCCCCCTCTCGCACCTTCCCCATCCTTGTTTCTCCTCTCCTTTCCACTCTCTCCTTTCCTGTCTTATTTCCCCCAAGGTTTTCAAAGGGAAGCTCAGCCAGGGCCAGCTTTCCCTTCCTGCCTGCTGCTAATTGAGCACTTCATGAATTCCCACTTCTGGTGACGGCTTTGCAACTTTCCAGTTCGCCGATGAACGAGATGGGGACGGCACCAGACAAATCCCAACCAGAAAATTATCCTGGAGGCTGAAAGTCACAGTTCCCACTTGGGTTTTATTTTATTTTATTTTATTTTATTTTATTTTATTTTACCACTTACTTTTTAAAATTTCTTTACCATTTTCTCTGTTTCCTTAACAGGCGAGTTGGACTTTAATATACAGTTAAAAAATTCTTATCAAGAACCTTTATACATTTTCAATGCTGAAGCAACAAGTAACTAAATTGGGAGCCTTTTTGTTTCCTTATCAAGCAAATCTACTCCTGAATGCTAACAAGCAGGTCTTTATATACTTTGTCCACTTGATAATAGACTAATAATCTTATCATGATGTTTTCTTGAACTTGAACTAGGTGTACAAAGTTAAGGCTGGAAATGTGGGAAATTACTAAATTATATAACGTGGCAGAGATATTACAAGGAATTTCTTATATTGCGCAGCGAAATATTGCCAATTATTGTAGCTGTCAATTTAACAATAGGCTTATTCACTATGGTGTTTGATTAATGTGAAATTATTCAGTTGGCTACCTTGTAGTTGGCCTATTTTTGTGTCCAATTAGTATGCTAATAATGGTAATTATGTTCTATACTGCATGTCTCATCACCTAGAGGGTTTTTAAAATGATAAAATAATGAGAATAAACAAGCTGATGCTGACATTCACTGGGCCATTCTAATTACTTACTGAGAGCACACTGGGGAATCAACACTCAACCAAAGAAAATGATTCTTGCTTACTTTGTTAAAACTACTCTTTTCAAAGAGCATTAATAGTTTGCTGCTGTTTTCTTTATTACGAGGGACTGCACTATTTTCCCTTTTATTTGCCCTGTTAATGTACAGTACCAGGAAAAAGGAAAAAAAAAAAAAAGATAATTTGATTATGTTTGACTGAAGCGATAACTGTTTGCAGGGGGTGTCAGAAAAAACAAATAACTGTAATTGCTGAATTATACACCTTTGTAATGGCTCCCATTTATTTCTTGGCTGCGTGATAAACATACCATCACCTTTCTCACCATGGGAATGGGGCATTTTTCCAGAGCTGGGCTTGCCTTGGGATGGAGAGCTGCCAGGGATGGACCCCAGGGTGGGATTCCCGTGGCAGTCAGATCCGCTGGCTCTGCTTCATCTCATCCTCTTCCCCTCACTCATTTACCCCTCAAGGTTTGGGCCTTTCTGGCTATTTGTAAAGATCATGCCCTACAACATTTTTTTTTTCTGATAAAAGCCTTCATGTTCTATGAGGGACGTTCTCAATAAATAATAAATAATAGCACATATTCTTGTTTATAGGCTCAGCTTTAAAATAATGCCTGGCACCTTGTGAACAAATACAGGGTTTAAAAACCTCTGTCATTTCTTAGTCCTCTCTTATCCTGCAGTAACAACACCTCTGCTCACTGGCTGCTCCAGAAACACCGAGGATGGGACTCAGACATCTGTTGCACTGACACTGGAATAAAGAGTCAGGATTTTCCAGCTTCAGCACAAAAGAAAACAGAGCCAGGCACAGAGGGTAAAGCTGAGCAGAGCATGTGGGAATTCAGAATCCTTTATAGAGCAATTTGGGATTCATGCACAGCTCTATTTGTTTTTTAAATGGAATTCAAGCGATAAATGATATAAAAGAAACAAATACGATAAAAGGAAAAATATTATTTGAAAAGTCACTGTGCCAGGTACAAGGGAAACTGTACAAAAACTTGGGATACTGGGAAAAATTCAAGGAAGCTGCAGACCTGAGGCAGACAGCTGGTCAGGTAATGCCTTAACCCTCAGATTAATTGATTGTGCAGAAGAGGGATGCTGAAATACCTCCAAGCTTTGCAATCCAGGCTGCCTTGGGAAGCCTATTTAAAACTATAAGCTGTGATTAAAAAGATTGTTTGAATGGAAATCCCTGAAAAGACAATATAAAGGAAAAAACCCTCCATTCTAACAACATTGTATGTTTATATGGATGCTAATATTTTACTCCACATACAACCAAGCTCCAGGACAATCCATCATAAAGCTGTGCTGGGGAATGGCTGGAAATGCTGTTTGCCAACACGGAGCAGGGGCTGGTTTTAATAAAGGATGTAATACGTGACATGTTAACAGGGAGTCATTTGTGCACCGTGTATTGGTTACTCCTGTCCTGTCATTTTGAATTATGTCTCAATATATCTCACTTGCTAAAGGAACCAACTACCAGCAAACAAAAAGTTACTATAATCCGGGAAAAACAACAAAAAATTATTGAGATAAGGAATGCCAACAGACTTTTTCTTTGCACCATAACATATACTCAACTTAGAAATAGAGTTGCAGTGCTAAACAGAAAATCCCTGGATGTGCCTGTTCCCCTTTCCCACCTCCTTCCACCCCAGCAGCAAAATCTCACCCTTGTCTCATGGACTATGAGTTTAAATTTCTGTTTGGTGAATAATCCCTGTGTTTATTTTCTGCCCCACTGTAGCTGTTTGTGCAGTCAGGGAGGGTTTGAAGAGGCTCAGGAACATTTGGAATTGCAGTTTAAATTCTGCAGCATCCCTGCTGGTGCGGGAAATCTCCCTGACACTTCCTAATTATTTTGGACATGATTTTTTTTTTTTTAATTTCACAATGGCAAGCTACTGAAGAAAGGGGAAACTCAAGGAATTTATCTGAGATCAGCAGTTATTTTTGAAATTTGTCTGTCAGGGAGATCATCAGTATTTATGTCACAAACGCCTAAAAAATGATCCCTTTAATAATTCTGGAGATAAATTCCAAGCTTCACTCCGAGGTGTGTGGAGAGAGTTCAGCGTGGAGTTTGAGTCACCAGTGCCCAAGATAAATTCAGCTGCCTCGTGGCAAATATAATCTTAAACTGTTCTTAAAAGCAAGACTGAAGGAGCAAGGAGGTAATTTAGAAGTGAAAGCTGGTAGTGCAGGAGCTAATAATTAACTGCTGTACAAAGGTGGTCTGGATCAACTCATCTGTAAATCCTGGAACTTTTAGTAAGAGTTGTTATAAATGACAAATTGTGCCAAACTGCAGATACCTTCTTCTTGATAACCTCAGCAATTACCACCTGACATAAATTCTAGGCTGATATCTTTGATTTAGCATGGAATTTAGAACTATATACATCATTAGCTTAGTAAGTTTTTCCCAAATTAATTAGTCATTAGCAAGAACAAATAAGTACAGCCATGAACATAAGTATGTGTATTTGTATATAATGCTTATATAGACATTATTTATACAAACATTCTTGCAGTATGTTCATCTTTGGGGAACGGGGGAAGATCATAAGTAAGGAAAATCTTGCTCCAAAATCTTCAGGTTTCACTGCAAAGGTGAACCATTAATGATTTGTAGGTACCCTGGATTATATTGTTCAATAGGCACGGTGTCAGAAAGCTGGGGACTTTCACAGATGGGTTGGGATCTGATAAAGAAAAATACTGAAAATGTGAACTTGGTAGTTGTGATAACTTAGATCTCAGCAGCTACAGGAATTGATCTGTAAAATCCAGATTGCTATCTCAGCATTGGCTGCTGCTATAAATTAGAGATTTTCAAATACTAGCTAGCAAGAGTAGCTGATATTTCTCACAACTGCTTTACTGATCACTATTTACTGAAACTTCATAGACAGAAAAGGAAAACTTCCTGATTTTTTTCTTCTACCCTGAAAGAATTTGAGGGAAAAAAGTCTATTTTTCTCTTTATGTTTGCTGAGCATTGCCTGATGATTAATCTCAGAGCCATATTTTCTTTTTTTACCCAAGGGTGAGGTTTGGAGGGTTTTTATTACTTACTTAAATTTTCATTGCTGTTATCAGTTGAACTTCTGAGTACTTTTACAACTAAGATAAGCCCCTCCATATCTTCCTCTGAGTCTGCTCCCTGTTAACAATTTCCCTAAAGTAAAAATACGGGGGATTTCAAAGGGGAAGGGAGGAGAAGGGGAAAAATAGTTTGGAAAATGACAGAAGTAGCTGACAGTGCACACAGCAAAGCTTGAGAGAATTTACCTACAGACCATCACTGTCTGCCATGACTGCATGAAACCAGGACATGATTTAAGTAATTCTTCTCAAAACAAGGTATTCATACATGTTTTAAATCCCTCTTTCTCTTTAGGAGGGGTATTTTGGGGTTGAATTAACCTTTCTTTTTGGTAGTGAACATCTCTGTTGGAGATGCAGGGAAAACATCTGAATTTAACAACCCACTCAGCTTTTCCAAATTGAACAGAGGTGTTAGAGCAGAGAAAGTAGGAGACAGTGTTTCCTCTGGGGCTTCTCTGCTCCCCTTCTGCACTCAAAATCAAAGGAGAGATAAACCAGATTTTTTTTTTTTTAATCAGAATTTGGATGGAGCAGGACACTGAAGCAGAAAAGAAGGGATGTGACCCTCATCCCCAACAACCACCACCAGGAACTGCAGCCAGTCGCAGAGACATTTATATTTTATGCCATTTTAAGCCTGGCCTCTCATGTATTTTTGCACTCTAACATCTGATTTCCCAGCACATGACATCAGCAAGAAGTGGAATAGATAAGTATCTTCCACCAAAACATAGTTCAGTGACCTAAATTACATATTCAGCAATGGGAATGCTGCAAGTCCTAAATCTCACAACCATCTCTCTGGGATCAAAGGCTGTTTCTGCTACAGCAGCACTTTTGGGATGAGGAGTGATCCCTTCCTGAACTCAGTCTTCCCTCTCTGCTTCCCAAGATCAGCCATTGCAGCATAATGGGAAAGACAGTGCAGATACAAATAAATTACACAGAATCCATTAATTAACAGGCAAACTTTGGATATTTTATTGTGCAAGAGTAATGCAAACATCAGGGCATTATGTTCCTTCTCTGGGTTGGTTCCTTTAGAACTGTAATTAAATCATAAAACACACTTTTGAATATGTATTAATGTATAAATTCACTCCTGATTCATCTGAACCTATACTGCTCACTTCAAAATGCACAGCATATTATTACAGTTAATCACTTAATTATTAGCTAGTGTTGGGCTTTTCTCCTTTCAAATCTGAAGATGTAATGCACTAAAAATAACATTTTCAGTGGACATGAAAGACAAGCTCCTGGCCTCCACTGATGCCTCTGATATTAAGATACTGAATTCATATCCACCAGGATTTTGGAAACATTTGGTGCTGTCCCAGCCAAGACAGTTGATTTCTCATCTCTGCCCCATGTCAGAGGTACAGGAGGGGCTTTGGGGTTGTGCTGCTCAATTCCCCCTGCCCTGGTGACGGGCTTGGTGGATGCCCCAGGACAAAAAAGGCTCCAGATTGACCAAAGGGGGATTTTCCAGCTCAGCTCTGCAGCTTTTGGACCACCAGGTCAATAAAGCAGACCAAGGAATGTTGGTGACTCCCAGCCTTAAGTGACAGACTGATACCAGCCCATGCAGACTCAGGGCAAAAGCCTTGACAAGGAAACTGATGGGGCAAATTTGAGGTTATTTTAATTTTACAGCATATTTGTTTTTAAGATCTTTCTGTCTCTCAGTCTCATTGGTTTCATCTTACATGAAATACTTGGTCAATTGGGAAGTCTCCCATATTTCCACTCAGCCCTGAAGCCCAAATTCTCTCCCCCCTCCCCATCCAAATCTGTGGTAATTAATTACACAGTTAAAGCCTCAACTGCTCTTCCTTTGCTGGAGCCAGGCAGTGATTCCCACTACCCAGTGCTGCTCCCAGACACCACTTCAGTGCCAGCAGCTCCAACCTATTCTTGGCTGGGAATTGCTTTGCCAGGGGAAGCTCTGCAGCATCCCATCCTCCCTGCCAAAGTAATTGGGGCCAGGCAGGGAGTACCCAGCACTCAGAAACCTGGGACTGCACATGCCACTGCAAAGAGAAAATAAAGTGTTGCAGCCATTAGTGAGTTGTCATTAATTGTTCTCCTGGCGAAGGGATGAATGAGGAATCTTGGAGGGAAGAATTCCCATCTTCTCCCAGAAATAATTATTGCTGCCAGCCTGACAAGACATCTCGAACCAGGAAATCCACACAGAAGGGAACAAATCCCTGTTTTATTTTGAGTGTTGTTTAGGCTTGGATGGCACTTCAAGCATGTGCCATGGGTTCAGTGGGAGCTGCCAGGAGTTTTATTCCCTGGCAATTATTTCTCATGCACAGCTCTTCTGACACAGGATAAACAATTGAATAAAGACTCTTCTGCATTATAAAAAGCCCAATTCTCAGCTATGACAGCCCTCAGATCCCTACAAACTCCCTGTCCAGTTCAAAACAATCTCAAACTGAACAAGACACAGCAAAATAAGGAGGAATCCCTTACACAGCAGTTTAACTTTTATAACCAACCACAATTTCCCCCTCCTCAGTTTAACACAGAAGGATTTGTAACTCTCATTTAAGAACAAGACAAAGAGCCTTTTTTGGGTTGGGAGAACTCTTCTCCCAAAGATTCACAATTATTGTGGTTTATTGGATGGGAATGGTCCAACTTTTGATAACTTTCTTGGAGGATGCTAATTAACAGATCAATGCTGACCTTCACATGAGTTTTCCAAGGGCTCTCTCCCTCAGAAAAGCACAAAGATCTACATGTGACATTCCTCTGCTTTTTGCTCCAACAAACAGGAAACACCAACTACTGATAAATGCTAAAAAATACTGTAAAACACTGGGAAAAGATCTCTCCTCGCCTGAATATTCCACATTAAAAAAATCAAATAGGAGGTGGAACCAATGGGTCAAAAGTGTAAAAATCTCCCCTCTCAGCATGTGCTTGAGCAAAGCCTGGGCTGAGCAAGCAGAGATGATGTTTTATTATTTGTGGCCTGCTGTAAGTGGTGTTTGAGGGAGCTGCAGGCCCAAGGAAGGGCATCCAGCACCCGTGTGAAGGACGTGTGTTTACAGCTATATTGAATATTGATCTATGCATACTCCACTGGCAATAAACTTCTTAATATGTACTTGAAAATCCCAACTCATACATCCTTCCCCTGAAGGCTCAAGGGCAGGGGGAGGTCTGATTGCTCTGTAGAAGTGACATTTCTGCTTGTGTCTGCTGAAGGAGTTAAACAGGGCGTGACACATGATCTGCCCTGAGGAGGGGAAAGCCAGGAGCAATTCTGCAGGTTGGTAAAACCTACAATAGGAACTATTGTGCATAGCTGAAATTTAAAAGGGATCCACAATTTTTTAATTCTGCACTTATACTGAAAACCTTTAACAACTACTGCAAGAGAAATTATCTTTTTTTTGCGTCAACAGACCAAATAAAAAGAAACCAAACTAAAAACCAAAAAAGCCAAAACCAAAAAAACCCCAACCCAAAACAAAACAAAAAAAAAACAAAAACAAAAACCCCCAAAAAACCCAAAACCAAGTGTTTTGACCTGTCACTGCATGAAGACCCCACCACAGCTTTATATTGATGTACAGGAAGCCCAAAGCAAACCCAAATCTTTAATACCAGCTCTGCCACTCCAGTTCAGAAGTTACTGTATAACCAACTCTTCCTGCCATTCCCTGGCCCTGGGAATCAGCACTAATAAATGTCAAGAACAGGACTGACCAGCCTCCATCTCTTATCAAAGGGCAGTGGATGTGGTGCCTCAGGTGTCACTTTGGTTTGATTTTTCATCAAAAATAGTAAATTATGTAAAATCCTCTGCACGTGCCTTTTACTGCAGGGGGTTTTACACCTGAAAAAGTTGGAGATATCAAAGACCTGCAAGTAAATTCAGACATTTGTTTCCATGCTGACAAACTCCAATCTCATTTTACACTCTTATCCAGTAAAAGAAAGAGATAATAAACCTTATTTTCTTTCCAGTCCCCACTGCAGCATCCCTTGTAACTTCATAGCATTTGCAGATCCACAAAAGTGAAGTATCACCCCAAGTATAAGCTAACTAGAAAAAAAAACCCCTAATTTATTGAATTGCTTATTTTTCCACGTGGATCTTCCAGGAAACAACATAGAACACACCAAAACTGCACACACACGGATTCTTGCTGACTTGCATCTCCAATGTGACATTACCCTCTTAACCACCACTTTATCACTAAATTGTCACAAAATTCGTTCACATTAGTTTCCCAAAACTATTGTAGAAGTTGGGTCTGGGAGGAGATGAGTCTCCAGCAGAGCCTCTCCTCTGGCAGTGCCCTGTCCTGTTCTCTTCCCAGCTAAATCCAGCTCCTGCTCCCTGTGCTGCCCTTTTCCTCTCCCCCAAACCAAACCAGTTCCTGCACCACAGACTGGGAGCTGTACAACCTCCCCAAGCCAGAGTTAACAGGAGAGGTGCAACCTCCAGCCAATTTCCAAACTTCTGGTGACTTCTGAACAAGAAATGGAAATAGGGAGAAGCCAACATGAATTCTGACACATCCAGAGTGAATCCTACAGGCTGATAAAATATTTTAATTAAACATTTCCTCCACCACCTCTCCTAAACTCCACAGCTAAACATTATTGGGAGTTGGCTTCATCTTTCTTCATCACTTCCCAAACATTTCTCCGTGACAGGAGTAGAATCGAAGCTCCAAGAAGGATTTGGATGCCTTGGTCCATCATTTGTGGTCAGCATCCCACAAGTCATGGAAACAGCACAGGAAGAGGAGCTGGGACATCCCCAGGAGCCACAGGGGATGCTTTGATATCCATGGACATTAACTTCGACAAAGTTAATATTCCCAGTCTTTCCCAGTTTTTATGCTTCCACAGTGTTTTTCCTGCCTTGGACACAATTCCCAAGCAGATTTGTTGGTGTTGTGGCTCGTGGGCAGTCACACCTGACACAGCTTGGCACAGCCACAGCAGAGATTGAAGTTTGTGAAGCACAACGTCAAAAACACGACTTTAGAGGGAACAGAATTCATCCCTGGGAGTCACACCCTCCTGCCTTTTCTGAGAAACTACGACAACATGAGAAAACAAATGCTGGGAAAAGCTTGGAGAAAAACAGGATGCCTAATTCCTGCCTTAAAGCACCGTGCTCAGGCTGAGGTCAGCTCCAATGGCAGAACACGATGATGGAACAAGTTGACCTTCTCTGGCATAGACATGATTTCTCAAGCAAATTAACCTTTTTCTCACCTACAGACAGAACAACAAAAATAAAACAAACAACCCATAAATCAACCAGTAAACCTGTTATTTTAGAAAAGACAGAGTAGTGAAGTAAATTCTTCCAAAATGCCCTTACATCATTCATAGAGACAGAAAAACAATTACAAAGCAAATCAGATCCTTTCTTTAATTGATTGCACTCAAGTTCTTTCCTCAAGTAGAAATGTTGCCAAAAAAAAATAAAGTAAAAGTCAACGAGTATTTCAATTCCAGGCATCAGTGAAAACATAACTGCCTCTGGATTGCTGGATTGCTTTCCAGCAGTTTATACACTACAGGAAAGATTAAAACAGTCCCTGTTAATCCCTTCCAAAAATGAAGCTTCAAAATATTGCCTTGGATTATTACACAAACATAAGAGATCATTAAAAATGCAACATGGAGTTTTGGAGAGGGTGTTGTGAGTATTTGTTTTTTGCTATTTGGGAGTTTAAAACTTCTCTTTTAGCAATAAGAGGAAGAGAAGAGTTTGAGGAAAGCAGCAGGTTAAAAAAAATAAACCAAATCAAAACCACTTGTCCCATCTGCCATCAACCCTGGCCATGCCCTACTGACAGGGCTCCTGCAGGAGCTGGAGTGATCCCATTCCACAGTGGGGACAGCTCTGGAACCCAGGCAGTCCCAGGCTAAATGAAGCAAAACCAAATTAAAGCCCTGGGAAGCCTGTTTTTTCCACACCCAGCACTAACAGCAAGGTCAATCCATGCTGATGAGGAGTGCTGCACTTGTTCAGTTATTAATGATGTATTAATGCAAAGATTTTGCCCTAAAGCTTTAGTTTGGTGACTCCAGGTCCAGCTTTTAGCTGTCACTGTCCCATAACCTCAGTGCAAACACCATTGAAAATATCCTCACACACTCCCTGAAAAAAATGTCATACTTGGACCTGTGCAGTGCTCCTCTGTTCCTGCTGCAGATTTTCTGTGAAAAACCTTCACTCCTTAGTGCAGACTCCCCCTGTCACAGCAGCTGTCCTGTGCTGGAGAGGCATGAAGATGGATTGCCCTGATTTTGGAGCTTGTAACACTGCAGTGCCACCACTGTCACCTTCCAGGAGTGCCAGAGCTCAGCAATGGGGAACAAATAAAATGGATTGAAGTCAGGATTCTTCATCATTTGAGATTCCAGGAGTGCGAGAAGTTACAGCAACTTGCATCCCTAATTCAGGGCGTTTTTCTGGGAGGGCTGACATTCCCATCCCTTGGCTGGGGGGATACAGCTCTGGTGCCCAGAAAAGCAGCTCCTGAGAAAAACCAGCTCTTCCCCTCATGGCCCTTCACTGCAAGTCCAAATTCTTATCATGATCTGTCCAGTCTCTTCCCATAACTTGCTCAAGAACTTGTTTTCATTTACTATTCCCTCTTTTTTCCAGGTAGAGCTCCTGGCCCCTTGCCTCACAAGAAACCTTTCCAACTCTCTTGGCCTCTGCCTTGAATTTCTTCCTCTTATCTTCCAAATAAAACAAGGCAGGGATGTGGATTGAAATCCTATTGAATCACCTGACACAAAGTGGCCTAATGCAAAGTGCAGCCAAACCCAGAAATAATTTTACTGTGCCAAGTGCAGCTCTCAGGGCACTTTGGCCAAGCTGGGTGTTGAACTAATGACTGAACAAATTCCCAAGCAAAAGCCACCAGAAAGTGCTAATCCTTCTCCTGGAGAAAGTTTATCATGCTGGGGTTAGGTTAGAGCCGTGGCAGAGAGACCAGATAAATCCTTTTAAATTATATTCCACTAAATGATTATCCATTAAGTGGAAGAGGTATCTTCTACACTAAAAGCTTTGCTACTCAATAGAACTAATGACAAATTAAAGCTGACTGTGTAAATAAGCAAGATGGGAGCTGATCTGATTTTGCACTTTACTGAAAAAAGTGACAGATTAATCAATTCAAATTCACTACAGAAATATTTATTGTGAGACCCAACAGTTACAATTAGGGCTTTCTCCCCCTCCAAACAAACATTTATTTGTGAAGAATACTTTCCCAGTTTGAACAGAAAGCACAGGTTCTGATTGCAAGTTTACACTTGAGATTAAATACCAAATAAATAAAAAGATATTTAAGTTGTTTTCATTTAAGAGAAGAAATATTCCTTCTTATTTTTGTCAGCTGCCTTTCTGGGAAAAAAAGCAGTAGGTGGAAAACAGAAAAAGCAATGAAGGTAAAGACATGTTTTCATGTTGCACTTTATAAAAATTTAACTACACCCAGGTATCTCTTACTGAGTTTGAAAGAATTTCTGAAAAGCACTTGGCATTTCAATTTTATTTTCCAAAATACATGCACTCAATTTTTGATAAACAAATGTATGTGATCATTCAATAGAGGGAAAAGAAAGAACACTACATGATAAGAAGCTTAATAAGCCATGACATTGATGAGGTCAATTAAAGTCAGTATTAAATGTGTTAATTACATACAATATAAGAACTAGATAAAGATATGGAAGAACAAGACAAACACACTCAAAGTTTCCATCCTGATGGAATTTTATATGCATTGGGAATTTATGTGAGTATAGAGAAGTGCTTTTAATGGGAATAACCTTCAGGAGATCCTGAAAACCACTTTATAGAAAAAGCCTAGAAAAGTCCAGGGCTCATCCAGAGTGTTTCAAGCCTTCTGCTGATTAACATGAAGACTTTTTGCTTAGCAACCCAAGTTGGTTCTTTTTAAAGGAAATTTATGGAAATATCAGAACTGCAGCCCTTGAGACTCATGTTCCAGTCAAAATCAGGCAGATGCTGAAATGTTCAGCTGAGCCCAGGTCAAGGGGAAAGACAAATCTGGAGAGGGGGAGAAGATGTGTGCAGCACATCTGGGCAAAAAACATTTCTTTACTGTGCAGGCGGTCCCTTCACATATTTTTTTCCACCATCTGAAGTATGTCTGGGAAGAAGGTGGCTTTTTGTAAGGAATAATTCCTGAGCAAGGCTCCTGCACCAGCAGTTATGAGTGGATGCGAGTGTGGGGGAGACTCTGGGCTCAGCCCTTAAGGATTTCACCAGGATTAATGTTCAACCAGAAGTTAGAAAACAAGTAGATTAGATTTTAGCAGAGCTAAGTTGGGAGAGTAAGTGCAGGGTGAAATTCAACATGATAAAGCTGGGAGAGAAAGGACACAGAGGAAATAGAAAGTGTTCAAAGATAAATTAATGTATGCCCGGGGGTTGTGTGTGCCACCTCCCAGTAATTGCACAGGGAATGTTCAAGTTGTTTTTTCTATTTTTTTTTTTCCTGTAAAGCCAGTGTGAAGGAACATCAAAATGTAAAAGTAATCAACAGTGGAAGAAAAGGCAGACACGAGTTATAAAACATCAAATACAGAGCAGGGTTGGAACAATTGCATAATGAAGTTGAGAGCATAAAAAGCGATAAGAAAAGCAAAGGCAGAGAATGAAAAGAAACTTTACAGGGAGGTAAAATAAAATTAGAACAGTTTTCAGGTCCAGGGAGGAAACAAGAGGCCGGAAAAGCAGCCCAGGTATCTGCCAGAGTCAGGACAAGGTGTTACCCAAAGAAGTGACAGTGTTAAAAGTCTAAAATATTGCTCTGTGAGTTGGGAAGTAACTAAAATTTAAACCATCCCACAGAAGGCAGCATGGAAGAAATAAATCCCAAAGAGTTTTCTGTCCTTAGGAACCCCCCAGGCAGCCTGAGGAGGACTCCTGGGCAAACACCAGAACAAGCTGAGCTGGTCCTGAGGGTTGGGGGACAGGAAAACACAACCCATGGACAAGATCTGCCAAGCTGGGTGAGCCCAGGCAGCCACCACCACCCCTTGTGCCAGAATTCCTGTGCCATGTCCCCTCCCAGAGAGTCCTGACACGGGACAGGTCCCAGGGAAACACCCTCAGAAAGGACACAATTATCACTAATTTTGAAGAAAGAAGCTGGAGTTTGGCTGCCTTGACAATTATCAGTCCCAGCTGGAAGGAACAGAGTTTGCACTTCACTCTGAAGCCACCAAGTTCCTCTCTCATGGGAGACTTCCCAGTTCCTGGATTATTTCATGTGACCTCCCAGGCCAGGCAGACCTTTCCTATGTCCCAAAGTTGTAATAATGTCACTACAGATTCCAGCCTTATTTTCCTCCTCAGGCCATCCCAAGGCAGAGCTCTCCACCCCCAGAGCCAGGTGGAGCTTCCCAAGGACATGGGGGGGTTACACAAGTCCTGCCCCCAAATCAGCCAAGGGCACCTCTTCTGCAGCCCCACATCAAAGGGGACCTGAGCTGCACCCCAATCTCATTGGGGATGAGGGTGTCTTGTGTCTTCTGCTGATAACAGAACATCCTTTGGCTCTATTTTCAGCCCAGAGCCTGAAGGACACATTCTCCCTGAATTTAAGATGCTGTTTCCACCTTTCATTCGTGTAATCTATTAATCCTCACCAGAAGCAGGGGCTGAGTCATGGGGACTAAAACACCAATGACAGATTCAGAAGCCAACCTGGGACAAATGTTTCACCCAGGCTCCCTCCACAGATCAACCTTTCTAAAATAAGTTTAGTGGGTTTATGCTCTTCTTGGGTAGTTAAAGCACCATCAGGAGATGGACAGCAGAAATAGGACAGAAAAGGTTTTATAGAATCCCAGGATGGTTTGGGTGGGAAGGGACCTTGGAGATCATCTCATCCCAATCCTTGCCATGGGCCACCTCTCACTAGCCCAGGTTGTTCCCAGCCCTGTCCAACCTGGCCTTGGACACTGCCAGGGATCCAGGGGCAGCCACAGCTTCTCTGTGTTCACTGTGCTTATTATTTGACTTAGAGGTGGTGTTCAGCCTCTCCTCCTCATAGATACAAATTCATTTTTCCTACAGAGGCACAAGGGCAGTTTAGTCCTTGAGAGCACATGGGTTTATATTTTATGTGACAAATACACACAGAAGCCCCAGATGTGATTCAAACACTCCCCAGGGCAGTTCTCTGAATGTCCCCATCCCTCCTCTCTGCAGACTGTTCAGTGCCAGGCATTGCAGGGAGGGATGCTGAAACTAATCCCAGCATTTACTCCCAAGTACAGCATCTGCTCCATGGTTCTGCCACCAGGAATTACCAGGACACCAAACTAACCAGAGTTTGTGTTTTTCAAGTTGTCTCTGTTGTACTTTGAGCCTTAAGGTCTTCTTAAAAATTAGAGAAATACAATTCAGTGTGTTGGTTTTAAAGTCTTTCAATGACTAAAGAGAACCAGAAGGCAGCTGCAGATATTTTGTGCCATATTTATATTTCTTTGAAGCTGTAAATAAACGGCAGCTCATATGATTTCCCAAATGAGGAAAAAAATAGAAGAAACTACCTGGTCCAAGAGTTCTGCATCTCCCTTTCTGCTGCCACTAGAGGGAGAAACCTATTTCTGGGATCCCATGGCTTCCAGGCTGTTTTTTGGAATAGAATCAAAATTATTTCCATTACAGGGAAAGATGCTTGTCCCTCTGTGATAAGCCGGGATAAGGCAAAGGGAGAGCCTCTAAAATGAAGTGGGATAAACATTTCCTCCCCCCACTCTTAAATAAACTCCAATTACAATCCTCAAACCTTGTGAATTTAAACACTGCTGCAATTGTTCTTCTTTGTTGGAATACAAATCCTTCCACTGTGTTTACTCCCTTTGCATCCAGGGCAGAGGAGGCCAAACAGGAAGAAAGGAGAATACTGGGTTCCTATCAATATAGGAACAAAGGATGTTTTCTAGTGGCTTGAACTAATTCTGATTGAAAAACCATAAAATTCTCAATTAGCTGTAAGGAACAGTGGAAATTCATTGTGGGCAGGAAAAGATCCTAAAGTAGCATTTAAATAAACTAAAAATCCTATCGTTCTGGATTTGCACTTCTCTGTCTTGTTCTAATTCAACTTAAAAGAACATACTAATGAATACTTCTTGTGTCATTATATTTTAAATATTTGAACTGATAATGATTGCTTTGGATAAGTATTGTATAAGTATAATTGATAGCAGTGGCATGGCCATTTCACTGCTATGGAAGATATTGCAAAACAGCCTCAAATGTGGGTACAAAAACCATTAGCACCTTCCCTAAATATGAAATATCTCAGACATGCAGAGTAACCACAAAAGTCCAAACACAGGCTGCTGATGGCCAGCAATGTGCAACCAGACCTGGCTTTGTGACACCGAGCCTGATGAACCTGACAGATTTAGAGGGTAAAAAATTAATTTTTCCAGACAATGAGGCACTCTGCAGGCTCAGGGTTTGGCCACATCTCTTCTGGGATCCTCATTGTCCTTGTTCTCTCCAAAAGACAGCAGCAGCTTGGTCCTTAAGGTCATCAAGGATGAAACTTTGCCAGTCTTAGACTTAAACTGCTGGTGCAAACATCACCATATTCCTAGGATAATCCCAAAGGATTCCTTCCTGTCCTTTAAAGGGTTTGAAAAGTGGCTAAAACCACCTAAATATGAAAACCTTCTCATGGTTCAGCTGTCCCAACCTCCTGCTGCAGTAGCCAAGGTTCCCAAGTTTTCCCTCCTACAGCCCCTGTGTTTTATCACAAATATATAAAAGCACCCTGCCTATGGTTTTGGCTGGAAGAATACCAGATCCCACTTTCTCTTTTGTCACTGTCCTACAGTCTGGACACAATTATCTTGGATATTGTTCCTTACCAACACACTCAGCCTAAATTCTGCCTCTTCTTATCATGCACTAAGCAGGAAAATTAGTTGTTCCAAATGTAATTCCAATTCTCTGACTATTAATAATAAAATTTTTAAAAAGCAAGATGAGCAAAGCAACAGAAAGCTCCCAGGCTCAGTGCAGGGGCTGCCCCTGAGGCTTGGAGAGAAGCACATCCTCTCTCATCAGCTGAAAACCTGGGGAGCCAAAGCATCAACTACAACAAGCTTTTCTTTTCCTAGTGCTTTACTTGATGTTTTTTCAGACCAGCTGCAGTGCTTCCCTCACTGAATGGGAGGTCACTTCAGCACTGTTGCTGTAAAAGAGGCTGGAATCTCAAATTGGTGTTAAAAGTTCAAACTCATGACCTATCACATCTACAGTATTTTGTTGTCATTGTTGGGAGAGTGACAGGATTTGGGATTTAAAAACTGCAGCTATATTTGTATGATCCCAGTGATTTTCTTCTCCTGTGATGATTTCATAGCAGAAAGCTTAAGACAACATTCCAGATTTTCCACCCTTTGGTGTGCATGTGTCTATGTACACGCACACATAGATAGAAAATAGAAAACATTCCCCAGTAAGTTTTCCTTTCTGAAAGGATTTTCACCAGCCTTACAGAGTAACAGCATATGCAATATGTGTGTCACTCAAACATTTCCCTTAACTGCAAAGTTTGTGTCAAAATCTGTTCTGAAACAATTCCACAACGTGCACTTCACATAACCCTGAGCTGCAGGTTAGGCTCCACTTTAAGTATGAAATATTAAGTGAGCTCATAATAGCTAAATCACTCCATTGTCATTCCAGCACTCACCCAGGTTGGCAGAGCTCACGCTCCATGATGTCACCATTTCTACCTTGCTGCAGTTGCCAGCAGAGCCCAGTTTGCATAAATTAGCTTTGATCGATGAAAAGTGTTAACATCTTTTAGTTCTACCTTGGAGCACACTCGGAATGATCCTTTTTAGTGTTTTAAAAATGCATATGGGTGGCTTAAGTGTCAGGTTTGAATATATTGCAGTGGCAGCCACAGGAGAGTGGTCAGTGCACTGGGAGCTGGAGGGACTGGGGACAACAAACACCCCTGGCCTTCATTAACACTTTGATAACATCCAAAAAACCACCTTCCCACTTGCAGGTTGGAAAGACTTTCCAAGCCAGCCCTGAAATAGCAAGGACAGCTGTAGGATGGATTTCACCATCCCTCCACACATTAAACCCCATCCCACTTTGCATCAACTCCCACTGAAATAAATAACTCAAGAACCACGCAACATAAATAACAGCAGAATGGTTTGGGGGGGGAAATCATCTCTCCATCTTCTAAAAATAGCTTCCTTTTGGCTACGCTGCTCCTTTATGTCTTTCCTTGAGAAAGCAGGGATGAACAGAATACTGATTGGGACTCACTGGCAGAGGCAGCCTCAGGAGCTGCATTAGAGGCACATTTCTCCCCCAGCCTGCTGCTTTTCAGAAGAAGACAGTATTTTCCATCTCCTTTTCCCCAAGGTTGGCTCTGTGGCTGCCCATTCCCTGCTCCTCTTCATCCACGTGGCTCTCAAGGCTGTCTGTCATCTGCTAAAGATGTGCCATGAGCTGGTTGAGATTCTGAGCTCCCACCCCAAACCCAGCACAGCCCCAAAACTCCTCTGGGCTTGCATGGAACTCCCAGAAGGACCTACAGTCACACGTGGCAGTGCAGGGTTATCCACCCAGCCTTCCACAGCCCTTAGCATCAATTCTTACATTCACAAATGGAGTGGTTAAACCCTGACCAGGGTTACGCTGAGGACTCCCATCCTTGCCCTCTTCCGTTTCCAAATCCTAGTGGATCAAGGGAAATCTCCTTCACATCAGCACATGGAATCACCAGATGGTTTGGGTTAGAAGGGATCTTAAATAGCAACTAATCCACTCCTGCCATGGGCAGGGACACCTTCCACTGTCCCAGGCTGCTCCAAGCCCTGTCCAACCTGGCCTTGGACACTTCCAGGGATGGAATAGCCACAGTGTCTCTGGGCACCCTGTGCCAGGCCTCACACCCTAAAACAAGCTCTATTCCACTGCTCAAAGAGCTTTGCCCCAAAACAGAAGAGACTATGTACCCAATTCCAAAGGTATTGGGAAGGAGAAATCCTCTCCCTCCCTGGGCTGAAGGCAGAGAGACCTGGGATGCTGTTGGGACTTCACCCAGAGGCTGGGAGAAGATGGAAGGTTTGTTTTCCATCCAACCCCTCAAGCTCCTCCTGGGGAAGACCTTGGACACCCAAAATTCTTTATTTCCCCACATTACCATGTTCTAGAAGTCCCCTGAAATGCATTGAAATGAAGGGAAAATACCTGTGCTGGTGGTTTCTGAGCTTTACAGGCTGAGGGGAACAACAAGAGTCAAACACACAGAGCCAAATAAATGGAGAAGAGGTCAAATCAAAGACTATCCCCATCCAAGGTTTATTTCGGGACCCCTTCTCCAGCACTACGAGGGGAGCCCCAGCCCTTTCAGAAACAAGCTGTTCCTGCTATTGCTGGCTTGGGACAAAAAGCACACTGCTGCTAACCTCTTACATAAAGTGAGCAGGCAAACAGCTGAATTGCTGACCCTGCATGGCCTTTTCCCCAGGATTTGTGGGTTTGCACAAAGAAGCCAACATTTTACATGCAGCCCTTGATGGAGTTTGGAATTGTGCAGGAACCCTGTTTGGAGTGCACACTCTTAACCCAATTGTTTGTGTACAATGTTCCTCCTCTCTGATGCCAAACACTGGAGGTCTCTGGGTTATTTTTTCTATTTTTATTTTATTTTTTTTAAAGCTGCTTGGTCATACACAGCTTTGAATGCCTGGATATACCTCCACTGCCATTAGTATTGCAATATAATACAAGTCTGCTGCCAGGCATGATTTTTGTCCTAGAATCAATCCTTTCTTTCAGCTGAGCACTCAGAGCTCACTAGATATGAGCTCCAAAATTATTAAACACTTCTTGGCTCTGAGTTTTGTGTGCAGGCATAGATATATATCAGGTTTATTTTGTGAGTGGGAGATACTTAGCAAGAGCAGTTGACTCAGTCTGCGTTTTGAGTAAACAATTCTCTTCATCTTTACATGCAAATTGATTGATTTAAGATTTTTGGAAGCTTTTGTCAATTACTAACAGATATAAAACATTCATAAGGAAGTGCCACTTCCCTTTGAGTGGGGAAAAAAACCTCAGGCACGAGGTGCCAGCAGCTCCTTTCACTGAGGCAGAGGCTGCACTGACTTTCCCTGCCCAGCAAATCCCAGTGCCTCCAGCACTGCCCCCATTAGATCCATGACCAGCACTCGAACTCGCTGGGAAAAGCTGTGCTGCAGCAGGGGAGCTCAGGAGCACACAGCCCCTTCCCTGTGCCCTGGCTGTTGAAATCATCCCCAAGCCATCCAGCCTCACACCTCGGAGGATGAGAAAGTGCAAGTGATCCCAGAGCCCAACTGGTGGATTACACAAGGGCAGGATGAAACACCACAATGCCCGAATTCAACAGCAACAAAACAGCATTGAGGCATCACAGCACAAAAATCCCCATTGTACATTTGATTTCCAGCCAGCCCAGCTCTGAGCTGCTAAAACCTACAGGATGCACCATTCTCTCCTCCTCAGCTATCCCAAATCCAGCCTTGGTGATTTTGTTTTAATTCAAAGACACATTAATTGTTGTGAAGGCACAAAGTATTACCTGAAATAACACTTCAAATGCAAATTAAGGGCTGTGTAAAATTATTGTAGTGCAAGAGTACCATGGTTTATTAACAGCAGATTTGCAAGGTTAATTTTCAATTATGTATTTCTTATTAGTTTTCTAGCTGTCTTGCTATTATTAAATTTAAAGAGGAAGATACTTTCAATGTGTCCAGCTTCTGTGGCGTTATTACTGATAATTATTCCTATTTTCCAATTTGTGTTACTCTCATGTCTTGCAAAATTTGTAATTAATGAGCAAATAATTATAGCAGCACTTACTAGAGCTGCTTTAGTTAAAGCTGTGTCAGCTTTTGTATTAGGATCCCCATTTTTCAAGGGTTTATAACTCAAGCATAAAAATTCACTCTGGGTAGAGCCTTATCATAAGAGCTGTCTGCTGAGCATGATTTTTTTGTTTTAAAATATTTCTAAGCAGCATTATCTTGTTCTTTTTTCTTCAAGTTATAGACATTTTAATATAGCTTCAAACTTCCAAGGGCATTAAGTTCACAGCACTCTGTTTTCCTATGCTCCAACATCTTGGAGGTAAAGACATTTTATTTTAAGGTGAAGGCATTCACCTTCACAAGTAGAAAACAAGATGCCTCAGCATCTCCAAAGCCCAGAACTGGGTTTTTAATGGCTGGTGGTCGTTAGCTTCAGAAAACAGACTCAGAAGAGATCTTGACACTCAGGGATGTTTGTGCTGATCCCACCCAGTTAAAGCATTCAGCACTACATCAATTAAAGCACAGAGTGCTCCTTGGGAGTCAGCAGGGCTGGCCAGGCTCTCTGGGACACCCAAACCACTCAGAGCCCAGTTCAGCAGCACAAAGCTCAGCTCTGGATGGGAGTTTTGGGCTGTCCCCTTTCACTTCCACCCCTGGGAGCACCAAGCACCACAGTGATCCCTCCCTCAGGGGCTGAAACAGCTCAGCACCTTCTCAAAGAGATGCTCAGAATCACACAGGGGCCTGGCTGGTGCCAGTTTAAAATTCAGCCCAAAACCAGTGCTTCTTTGTTTTGTGTGGAAGAGGAAACCCAAAGGGAAAAGCAGCAGATCCCAAACCCATAGGTTTGCTCTACATACTTGGTCACAAAATGAAATCAGAAAGTGGCAGCTCTAGGACAAACATCCTGCAAAATTTAGGCTCTGCAGGAGAGTCTGATACAGCTGCTTCCTCCAAGAGTTCTTTGTGGTCACTCATCCAGAAACACTGGACACATCCCCCCATCACTCCTGCTTGGAGCAGCCACCCAACTCCTGGAGAGCCACTCCTAGAAACCTGGAATCATTAGGGCTGGAAAAGGCCTCCAGAATTATCAAATGACTGCTGGAGTGTTTGACCTTAATACCAAGCTTAATACTGACCCTGTTTGACCTTAATACTGAGCTTAATTAAAGCAAGACCACTGTAACTCAGCAAACAGGTCAGCAGTGCTGTGAAAATCAGCTTTAATGCATTTTAGAGAAGCTTTAAAGAGCAGGGCAGATTTAGAAGTTTCCAGCAGCAAACAAACAGCAAAAACATCCCAGTTTTACTGGGAGACATAATCAGAGATGAGATAAAACCAGAGAATGATGAGACCTACCTGCATCAGCCAGTCACAGAATGCAAGGTTTGTCCTCTTGAAAATCCAGGTCACTTATTCCTTAAGCCTCTTCATCAGGAAAGCAGCCTGAGCCTTCTCTGCACCTTTTATTTACCCTTCTGTGACTACCATCAGCCAAGGTTTTTCACACCCTCATTTGGGATAATTATCTCCTCATGTTCGAGTTCATTGCTGATGATGGGGACTCAGTTTTTAATCTGTTGGTGCATCCAGATCTGTGGCATTTGAAGCCTTTTACTCACTAAGGATCCCAGTGACTGAGAGATCCCAATATCCCTCCCCCCGGTGCCATCCTCATAGCCAAACCATCTTTTATAAGCCTGTACATCATTGGCAAACCCCCCTCAATTATTTGCAAACTCTCCCTGTATTACAAGAATTCTGGTATCTTCATTTTGCATATATACAGAGCCTGGTCCAAATATGGCTGATAAATGTATTGTATAAATAATATAAAAACTATAATAAACCCCTGCCAACTAAGCCAACTGTTCCTCCTCATTTTAGGGGCTTGATTATCTTGCAGGTAAATATTTCCCTTACCAACCTGTGCCATGAGTTTCCCCCAGTTCAGATTAGTCTGCAAAGTCAAAGGGATCTGCTGATATTCCCTGGTTTCTGATGGCCTCCTATTTTGGCTGTAACCATGGTGCTGCTGGATTTATCATGGCTGCATGGCACAATGTGTATCTCATTATTCTCTCCTGGCAGCTTTGTATGGCTTTTATTTAGCTGTAAAAATAATTTACATTTTTTGAGCATCTGAATTAAAGATAGAATAGAACTATGACATCGAGAGCTGGAGATTTTATGCAAATTTATTTTTAAATATAAATCACATTTAGAATGCAAAATTACACAAATGTCTTCTACAGATCATCCATCTCTTAAAGAAATTATTTCTTTACTTTTTTAAGGATAATGCCAAAACATGTTATCCATATATTTGCAATGGAAATGGAAACTTGGTAAAAAAAACCCAAGTGAAATTTGGGAACCCGATGGGATCAGTTATGTGACAAGGACTCTTTCCAGTTCTACATCAGTGACCTGACATCACTCCATGTCACCAGCCTGTGTCACACTGGGATGGAATTCCAGCTCTGCTGAAGTCACTGGCAGAGTCCTGGCTGGATTTACCCCAGCATGGCCAAGGGACATCCAGGAAGAGCAGGGACATCACGAGTCCTCCTCAAGTGCTCCTGCACCCACATCCCCCCCAGCCAGGACTTGTGATACTCAAACATTCCAGGATAACGTTCCTGGGAAAACCAGCTGCTTGCATCTAACTCCAATACTCCCAAGCATCATAAATCCAGGTGTTTTCCCTGGTATTTAGGATTTCAGAATGGAATAGATTGTACTTTTGAAGGTGGGATACAAGTGATGAGGATTTTCTGACTTTAGAGCCCCTCCAAACAAATAATGAGACAGTAGTTCCTTGGATTTCAAAACAATCATGGATTTTGGATACAATCAGGGCTTCATCAAATTTCTTTTACAAATTTTGATATCTTTTCTCTGGTCTAACCTCAGATTTTCCCTTTTTCCCTCTTTCGGGGCCTGGTTGTTTTCTCATTTTCTCCTCTTAACACAAAATCTCTGCCCTGGGGAAAAAAATCAGTGGTTGTTTCCTTGACTTTCCAACAAAATAATCCGTGAGGTCTCAGTTTTGATGAGCAGTTTTAGCATAACATTCCTTCTACTTGATGGAAGTGACATCCAAATCACCTCAGAAATCTCCATGCTGCCCATCCTGCTGCCACAAGGAATTCTCCACTGAGCAGTCCTATTCCCATTGCACTTTATCCTCTCAAAAAGGGGAGAATTTTTTCCTAAAGAAAAAAAAAAGGCATAAAAATATTAACTGCAAATGCCCTGCTCTTTTCTTAGCTCTGCTTCTGCACTGAGGATAAATACAACTCTGGAATCCAAACTAACATAGAAAATGACTTTTCCCTAAGTCAGAGCAGCTCCACGGGGTCTTTGCTATCCTGAGCCTTTGTAATTCACACAGAATCACAAAATCACCAACTTTGGAAAAGACCTCCAAGATCATCCATTCCAACTCCAACCCGATTCCACCATATCCACTAAACCAAACCACCCACATTTCTGAGCCTCTTCTCACTGTTTTACCTATAAAAGCACCCAGCTGCATCTTCCTGTCATTTGGGTTTGTTTAATTCCACCTTTTGAAAAACAGCAAAGAGAAGAAACTCCAGGATCACAATTGAAAAACTCATTAAATGATCCTCTGAAATTTACCATGTTAGAAACTTTCTGGCAGTGTTTTTAACCACGCCACAAAATTCCTTAAAAGACACATAATTTTTGGTTCAGTGTAATGAAAAACTTTTAACACAAATAAACTGGATATTCTGGTGGGTGAAAACACTGAGGATACATTTCCAATTTTATACATTTAGGGTGAGAGAAGGAAAATATCTTTTCTAGGCAATTATTGCTTCATCAGGGTACCCAGAATTTGCCAAGGTTTTGTGGCAGGACAAAGTCCCATTCCTCAAAGTCACATTAATCTGGATATTTGGAAGACAGCAATATCTGCCTGAAGAGCAGGAGGGTGATGGCTGTGCATGCTCAGCTTTGCATCCTGGCTGGGACTGGACCAAACACATCCAGCAGGGCATCAGAACATTGGAGAAGAGATGAAGAACCTAAAAAGAAAAAAAGGAAGGTGTAAGAATGAGAAAAGTTGTGAGTAGGAAGAGCTGAGTTGACTGGAGAGTGGTTTAACAAATGTAGAGTAGTTTTACACCTCAGGAGGGAATTGTGCTGGTACAAGCTCAGGAGCAGCTGATGTGCTGCAGTCCCACCTCAGACAATTGGATTTAAGCACGAGTTTAAGGACAAAGCTGAGCTGGGATAGTTTGTGAGATCATTATAAAAGCACAACCTTCCATTCTCCCAAACCATATGGGTTTAACTTCCCATATGGAGTGACAAAATAAAAATGTAGTCTAAAAATAGCTCTCAAAAATGCACTGGCTGAAGGCTGCTTCCTGTGCCACAATTTGATTAGCCTTGTGTTTTATTTCTTCAGCAGAGATTTCCATTTATCTCTGATTTGGAGCATGAAAAGCTGCTTTTATAGCTGCAAGCAGAGGAGAAAAAGGCATTTGGGAAACAAATATAGAGAGAGCTCTTCTGGCTTTACAGGAGCTGCAGGAGCAAGGAAAATGATTTTAGAGCAGCACAAAAGGGATGCAGGGAGAGGATCTCTCCTTCAGTCTGCACTGGAGTTCCCTGTCAGCACAGTGCAGGGCATTACACATTCCAGGCAGCTCTGGAGGAACCCAAAGGAGCCCAGAATTGTCAGAGCAGAAATCCCCTGTGCCGAGGGAGCAGTGCCAGCAGTGCTGGCCCTGACAGATCCTTCTGGCCACCAGCACTGCCCAGGAGCTGCTCCTGCCCTGATGGATGGCGTGGAGCACAAACATTCCCACCCAGGCTCTGCTAGAAGGTGCCTCCCCAAAAATCAGAGATTTGTTTCATTGTGGTGTGGGGTTTTTTGAGGTTTTTTGGGGTTTTTTGGGGGTTTTTTCTTTTGTTGTTGTTGTTGCTGATGGGGGTTTGTTTGTTTGTTTGTTTGTTGCTTTTTGTTTGGCTGGGTTTTTTTGGTTTTGTTTGTTTGCTCTGTTTAGTTTTGGTGGGGTTTTTTGTTGGTTTTTTTGAGTTTTTTTTCAGGGGAAAAAAATACCAGCCCCCCTCCTCGAATGCTGTGTCAGGTGTTGGGCTGTTCACTGCAACTGAAGAGAACTGAAGGAGCTGCAGCAAGTCCAGAGATGGGAATGGAGGTGGGAAGGGGCTGGGAAGGGGCTGGAGCACCAGGAGGGGCTGAGGGAGCTGGGAAGGGGCTCAGCCTGGAGGAAAGGGGAATCAGGGGGAACTTCTGGCTCTGCACAACTCCTGACAGGAGGGGACAGCCCCAGGGGAGACTTGGGATCTGCTCCAGGGAACAGGGACAGGAGGAGAGGGAACAATCTCAAGTTGCACTAGGGGAGGCTTAGATTGGATTTGAGAGAATTTTTCTTCATGGAAAGGGGTGTAAAGCATTGGAATGGGCTACTCAAGGCAATGATGGAGTCACCATCCCTTCAAGTGCTCAAAACCCTGTGGATGTGACACTTGGGGACATGGCTTAGTGGTGAACACAGGGGTGGTGCTGGGTTGACAACCGGACTTGATGACCTTAAAGTTTTTTCCCTTTTTAATGACTCTAAATTTTAAATTCCTTCCTGCTCCAGCTGGGGCAGGGAGCAGACCATCATCCAGGCACCTGGAGATCTGCTGGTGGCATCCAAGACCTGGAAGCCCTGGCTTTGAAGGAGGAGGAGGGAAGATCAGTCTTCGTGGGAGCCTCCTGACATCAAGGAAGACCTGAGTCACCACTTGAGGACAAGAAGGAAATGTCCCAGCTGGGCTCCTCAGGGATTACTTCCCCCATGCTGGAGAAGCCAGCCTCCAGTGAGGTATTTCTCATTATTTGTGTCTTTTGCCAAAATAAGTAAAGAAATAAATAGCAGATAACTACAAGAATTCACATACTACTTTCCAGGATGATGGAGAAAACAATGCCTTGCTTTTCCAGCTTTTCAGTTTTCCCACATCCCTGGCTTGGCCTGGGTTTATTCAGGTTTATGGGTTTCCTGCAGGCTCTGGCACTGCACACTCCGTGCATGCTCTGGGACAGTTTCTGTCCTGTTTCTGCAGTAATATTTGTTACTGTGGATGCAAAAGTGAAATAAAACTGAGAAAAAATTATGCTTGCAAGAAAAAGATGCCCCTCTCCTCAGCACAGAAGGGAGAGAGCAGAGGCAGGGTGGGTTGGGAAGGGAGGAGCAAATCCCAGCTCTGGTTCAGCCCAGGAGGAATGAAAGGTCCAACCCTTCACTCTCCCAGAATCTGGAGTGGGAAAAAGCCAGTCTGAAGACCAGGAGCCTGCACTGGACACTGGGCACACACCACAGCACAGCCCAGCATCTCCCACAGTGCACTATAAAGTTCTTCTATTCGATATTTTTTTTCTCTCTCTCCAGTTTCTTAAAGCTCTAGGAATTATTTTCCCAATCTGAGCAAAAGCTCTGCGCTCCCCCTTAAGAGAGATTTTTTTAATATCTAAGAAATATTAAAATCTAAAGAGAGGAAAGAAAAGAAATCTAAGAGTGGGAAGAGGCTGTAAAAGCATAGGCAGAGAAAGGATTAGAAACCAGCTTTTCTCTAAAGAATTTATAGAGAGAAAAGAAAAATCCAACACTTTGGAAACAATTATTTACAGAGTTCAAAGTGTTTGGTACCCTTTGCTTGGGTAAGATAAGGGGCAACAAACAGCACCCACAGTCAGGAGGAGTTTAACCCAATTACTCCTGTCAGCAAAACTAATTTTACCAAGCACATTTCTGCCAGGAAGAACACTTTCCTTGCTTGCCATTCGTTTTTACATTGCTAATAAGTCTCTTAGCAGTGGATTAGAAGAGCCTCTTCAGCCAGGAGCAGGAGGATCGCCCTGAGCGCTCCCAGCTCCGGAAAAATCCTGATTGGAGCCGGGGGGAATTTTGCCCGAGGAGCTTCCCTGCAGGTGTCTGGGGCCCTGGCTGTGCCTTGTGTCATTACAGGAATTATTGCACACTGGCAGCATTCAGGAACGGGGTCTGGGACTGCTCTGACCCCTGACATCCAGAAATCAGGGGGTG
Source organism: Toxostoma redivivum (assembly GCA_013397375.1). Classification (NCBI taxonomy): domain Eukaryota; kingdom Metazoa; phylum Chordata; class Aves; order Passeriformes; family Mimidae; genus Toxostoma; species Toxostoma redivivum. The sequence continues at coordinate 382,161 of VXBI01002516.1, forward strand.
TTTTTAGGGCTACGTGACCACAGAGGGGAAGAGGACCCACCTGCCTGATAACTGGATAAGGCTCACAAACCTTAAAAGTACCAAAATCTGTCTGAAGCATCCCAAATCCCGTCACCTGCTGAGCCCAGGTAAACCCTTTAAGGCAATGTAAGTTCAGAAGAATCTAATTTCAGTAAAAAAAAAAAAGATGGATAAGAGGCAAGGATGATCAAGGACATCCCTCTCCGGGTGGGTGCCACTTTCCCCAGCTCCAGATGGGGAACATTTCCCGAGGAGATGCTGAAAAGCCCCTGGCTGTGCTCTCTGGAAGTGAACAGCAGCAGGAGCTGCACCGAGGCAGGAAGATGAGCAGTGGATATGGTAGACAGAGAATTTAAACTTTCTGACTCATCCCCAGAACAATCTGAAAAAATACTCAGTCTCTTTGTGGATAAATACAATTTTATCAACTCTGCTGAAGGCAGTGAGAAGCCCCAGGCTGCCCTTGGCACCTCACCTGCACCTGGAAAATTAATGCAGGGTCTTAATTCATCCAGAGAAATGCTTGCTTATGCAAAGAAAATATTTGGATGGTGGAGAAGAGGATCAGCTTCCAGCTTTGGATATTCTGGGCAACTCTGTGATCCGTGTGTAGGCATCTCACTGAAGAACAGGATTGGAAGTGTCCATATCCATCCCAAACATTATAAGAAATCATCTGACATCTAAATCCAGCACACAGAAAAGAGGCTAAATTCATGAAGTCAAGTTATTCCATTTTAATTCTCACTTTCTGGTTTTTGTTCCAAAGGCTTTGCAGCAATTCATGTCAAAGAGCCAAGTAAATATTTTCTTGTGCTGTGTGGAAGATGATGTCAGGCAGTGATGGGAGTGAAATACTGACTTTGTAAAACTGTTTGTACCTCTGATAGGATTGACTCATTTTGTGAGATTATAGAAAATGCATTCCATGATTACATACACCCCTAGAGACCCTGTGGAGGTGAGATTCTGCATCTCACTATGTTATTTAACCAGGAAAAAATGGACTAAGTAAATAAAAAATCTGCAGGATGTGACTTCATCATGCACTGTTGACACCTGCTTCTATGATTTAAAGGATGTTACTAAGAATATCAGGGTTGCTAATGTAAATGATGAAGAAATCAGAGGTCAATCATATAATAATAAATATTAGCATAGGTTTCCCAAGGCCAGAAGTGCCTGCAATGGTAATTGGAATTATGATTTTACTCTTGAATTATGTGATACTGAAAACACTTTGTTCTCTGCTGCTTTCCTGGAACTGCTCCATTAAAGCCAAGGAGACAAACTCTCCAATTTTATTGAATCCAAGAATTAATGTCCCCTTTTCATGAGGATGCTTTATCTTTCCTGTAGGCACCCCCCCTCACCCTGTACATGAAGTTTCTGTGTTAGAGGGGTGTCCCTTGTGTTCCTGCTGCTGATCTGAGGATGCAGCACCCCAACTCTGCCATCCCTATTGGATATCCAGGATAAGGTAGAAAAAGAGGAAAACTCCTCCAAACAACATTGCAGGCACAAAGGAAACATCAAATCCTTCCTCAACCACAAGCCACTTCCCTATGGAACACCTATGGATAAAATGCTCTCAAAGTGCATTAATGCAACAGCCAATATATTAAATTTGATGAAAGACTGGTCCCAACAATATGGTTTAAATTGACAGAATACCTGAAGCTCATGGCACTATTTACAGCCTCTCTGAATTACTCTGGACACACAGAAAACACACACACAAATAAAAAAGTGTCTGCAGCTTCAGAATAATTCATTTTGTAGTTATCCAGCAACATCTTGTGCAGCAAAAAATCAGCCCAGCAGCCAGGCTGGTGCTGGGAGGAAATCCAGAGGGTGAGGGGCTGGCAGTGGCTTTAAAGCACTGAGTGTCATCCTTCCCCACCTCCAGACACCCCTCCCTGCCCTGCAGGCTGCTGTCCCAGAGCAGTCTGAAAGTCAGAAGCAGCTCCATGAAAATATTTCCAGTAACAGGAGCTGCTGGGTGCTGCCTGTCTTACCTGGGGATTCCTGCCAGCACCGCAGACAGCTTTGGAAATGCAGCTAAATCTTATTTTTGCAGGGCAAACCACTCCAAAAACTAATCTAATGCTGTCTGAATATTTTTGGGCTGTTTTCCTTTCATGCCTGTAACTCCTTGCTGATGGGCAGCTCTCAGGAGTCGTGTTGGAGCTGGTGTCTAATGCTGGAAGAAATCGGGATACGCCACGAGTGTTTCAGCGTGGTTACACAGAAGTCTAAAATTAGGTCATAAATTATATAATCTTGCAAGGAAACAACAAATTTAATGACTATGCCAAACCAGAGATAAAAGCTGAGGAAGGAAATAGCATCTTGCTCATTAAATATTAAGGATCAGATCCTTCAAACATTTTCCAGTGATGAACTCTGTGGGAGCTTGGCATCTGTATTTGTGTGTGTTCTATAGAATGTGCTTATACATCATATACAAGTGCTGGGTGTGATTTATGGAGCACACACACATAGTAAGTATATTTATAATGCATAAATACATTCCATCAAGAGCAGAGAAGGTGATTAGTGAGAGTTTCCTAAGAGGTTTAATCAGATATTTTGATGGCTTATTTCCAGTGTTGCTCCAAAAGCATTTTTCATTACAGGGCACTGGGAGAGAGCAGGTAGAGGCATCTCCTTTTCCCACTTACAGCAGCAGCAGCTTTCACATCACACCCTCAGTGGGGCTGAAGAACCCTGTAAAGGAAGAAAGATTATCAAGATATAACAATGGATTTGAAAATTCCCTGCAACCTTTGAATCCCTCCCCTAACGCTGCTGTGCCCCAGCCTTTCTTCTCACCTTACAGGAGGCAAATCTGGTTTGATCTGTCTGAAACAACGCAGGGGCGAGGTCTTGTGCGTGTTCCCTTAAAAGTTGGATGGGATTCCCTCGGGCTTGATGGCTGTGCTGATGTTCTGAGTATGTTAATGAGAGGGAATGGGAATCTCTGATGGAAAAAGGCAGATAGCACTCCCGTCCTTGCTGTCGTCAAAGCCTCTCTGATAACCATGTCCTTTTCTTCAAAGATTTGAGTCATTTGTGGATTGACTACATAATTCTTGTGCTGGAGCCTGGGAAAACTGCTGTTGATGCCCTTGGCAAATTCTTAGCCTAAAAAAGCATGAAAAAGAGGACCAAGTAATTTCAATTCCATAAAATACATTAAATGCAGCACACAGGTATGTAAATGGGTAACTCCATAACTGTAATTTGCCCATTTAGAGCCTGATCTAAAGGCTATAAAAGTTAATTTGAAATCTTTTCATTGATTTTAATGGCCTTTAGATCAGGCCCATATTATTCACTACATACTGTGTTTGTTTCAGTGCAAAAGTGTATTTATGTAAAATGTGAGTTATGTGGATTATAGCACATGCTGATGCACTGCTTATTGTGAAAGGGCGAAGCTTGTGAAATTTACTGGCTTTAGCAACACACATAAAATACAAAAAATCAAAATAAAGTCCCAAATAATGATTAGACATTTTAAAAGTGAGATTTAAAATAAAAAAAAATGAGGAGGCCTTATTTCATTATATACTAATATAACCTAAATGTATTTTAAGGATCATGAAATCCAAATGGAAATTTGCACAATTCCTCATTTCTGACTGCAGCAGTTCAACAAAAAAAATTACATGTAAATGATTCAAAACCTCTCAAAGAAACAACACTCTTTTTTTCTAATTTGGGGAGAAGAAAAAAAAAAAAAGGGTTTCAACCCAAGCTCAGCAAGGGATAACAGCATTACAGGCGCTGCATGGAGAATTTAGCCACTCATAATTCCAAATCCTTCTCAAATGCTTTATTGCTATAAGGTGGCTCATAGCAGCCTCTACACAACAGGACTCCCATAGCATTAACCATGAGAGATAGGCTTCCAGAAAGAAACTATAGCAAAGTAATTGTAAATCTCTAATGATGCATAAAACCGAGCTGAATTGGTCCTGAATTCTCAGCATAAAAGAAATGAACCATCAGAAGAACCAATTCTGGTGGCAGTATAACACACCCCAGTGTGGAAACTGTTTATGGTGTTTGCTGCAGTGGAAATATTCCCACTAATATGCAAGGGACAGGAATTCATTAAAAAGGCCTGAATGCTGCAGCTTCTTGGGATGCTACATGTGACATTAAAAACAAATTGTTAGCCAAAAAGAAAACCTTATCTGTACCAAAGCAGGTCATTGGCTCAGGCAGTGCCAGTTTGCTGTACAATAAATTCAGTGGGACCTGCAGCGTTTTAAACCCACCTCTAGGGTGGTTTTGTGCATCTTGGGGGGCTTGGCAGCACCAGGCTGAGCTTTGTTGGAGCTGTGCACACCAAGATGTCCCCTGGACTGCTGGGACAGACCAGACTGAAGCCTCATCCCCCTCCAAAAATTCCTGTGCCTGACAGGACACCTGACCTGGGAGCTCCAGTGGTGGCCTCAAGGGACATGGCCATAGGCAGCTCAGAGAGCTGTCTGTGTTAAAACCCAAACTCTTCACTTCCCTTAGAAAGTTCAGCCAATTCACAACAGATAAGCACCCAATAAAATATTTAAAACCATAATTAACGATACCATTTAATTAATTCACATTGCAATCCACAAACTCCACCGACATACCCAGCACAAACCTGGACCCTCACCAGTGAATCCATCACTGTCCAGAGGCACCTTGCTCCAGGAACAGATCAGATGGAGAGTCTGGGAGCCCAGGAATGCAAGAACAAGAGGCTGCACACATTTCCCCACACAGCCTCACCCAGCAGCCCCAGTGTGGCCACAAACACCATTTTTTGAGGCGAGGAACCGTCGTGCTTTTGCGTCCAGTAGATCTCTGGATAATTTTTTTTAATTTTTTTTTTTTTTTGGCACTGCCAAGAGGTGTGGGATCATGGGATGAAGCTTTTCTGGCACCAGGGCATCTGTCCAGTGAGAAGGAGATTGACAGGGCTGCAATGGTTGGGTTTGTTTGTTTTCTCATTTCACAACTCAGAAGAGCCAGACATCTGAGAGCTCGGATGCTTCATTGCACGGTGTCAAAACCAGCAGAGGCACAGATTTGAAATCTGCATACGTGGACAAAAAGAGGGTGTATTTGAAATTAATTACAATTTCTAGGCACTACCCAGAGAACAATATTTACCCATAATAAGCATGCACCAAGGAATGGCACATTTACTGCATGGTTTTTTTAGTGAAGCTGCAGTTTTCCACACTTGCGTGTAGGACTCCAAGGCTTAACCAGGACTTTTTATTTTATAAAAGCATTTTAAAGAATTCTCTTATAAAAATAAATTAAATATCACTGATTTAAAGGCAAGCTAAAATGAAATTAAATGCAAGTGACCCACTGGGACTTCCTATGCTTGCAGTTGCATTTATCTGCATCACATAGAACAATCAGTTTTAAAGCATCCCATAACTCTGTATCGGTGTTACAGTCTTACCTATAATCCTCCTGGGAATTCTAGGAAGAAGAGGTAAGCAATTTTAAAAGGAAAAAAAATAATAATAGTAAAAACATTGGTCTCACTCTGTTTCAACTGTAGACAAAGAAATAGGTGAAGAAATTAAATTTTAGTAATAAATATCTTCCTGGTGCATACATATAACAATAAAGGAAAGAGAAAAGTGAGAAAAGAGGGGTGACCCACAGCAGGTGTAAATGAGAAATTAATTAATTCACACTGCTACAAACTTCCTTCTCATTGGTGAGGGGCTGGCACTGTAACCATCCTTTTATTTACCTCTGATTTAGGGGTCTTACCTGTGAGCAATTTATGGGTGTTCATTTTGGAAATAAAAATCCAAACTAGTTGACCCATTTCCCTGCGGACCCCACAGCAGAAAGTGCTGTCCAGGATGCTCCAGCTGACACCTCTCTATTCCAAGGTACCTCCATTTTTCCCAATCAAATCAGAACAACTCTAATTAAAGGTAAACAAGAAGCTAAAGTGAGATGAATGGTTTATAGGTGCTTCATGCTTCTCTACATTGATTAATAGATAAAGAATTCATCCCTCCACCAAATTAGTTGACAAACCCTGCTGTAATTACTCCCTGTGCACGATGATCTGGAGGCACAGGGAGCTCCAGCAGGGACTGAGCTCCAGCTCCCTCCAAGGATATTTTGTGCTGCATGGCTGCATCCACCAGGTATTTACATTCCACAAATCTTGTCTCTGCATTCTGAGTTTCTCAAGATGGTTTTCATTTGAAATTAAAGCAGGGGTGGTCACTCTTTCATGGAATGCCATTACTTGTGAATCAGGTTTGCAGCATGGGCAGTTGCCCTGGACTCTGCTATTTCTTGGCTTTGGGAGTTTAATTTTTCCTTTTGTTTTCCCTGTAGTTGTCCTGCAGGTTACTCTGCTCTGTGAGCAGCAAACACAATTTTCTTTCACCTGTGGATGAAATTTTGTGGAAGCAGAGTATTTGCCACCTCAAAATCAACCCCAAAGTAGATCCAGAAGACACCTGACCACTCCTAAAGCAGAGCACTGCAGCAGGAAAGGACTGCAGGACCTGCACCAAATATTGCCTGGCCACCATGGACCAGATGGGCTCCAACTTTTGGAGAATGCATCGAGTGAGTTATTTTTAAGGAGTTTGCTATTAGAATAATTAGTGATTATTAGGGTAGGAAGCAGCAGCTGATGGATACAGGGTTTAGTCTCCTTCATTGATTACTTTCCAGTTCAAGTTTTGCAAGGAGGATCCAGCCCTTGAGATGGAGATCCCTGTGCTGGAAAAACAGGAATCAATAAATCTATTCAGAAAAAACATAATTTCATTTTCCTTCTTAACCAGAAATTGAGATACACACATTTCTCCCTCCCTGCTTTTCCCTGACTTAAATATATCCTGTGTTATGTAAGTAATTGTTTTGAACCCACTCTAGGACACAGCCAGAGACATGACTCCAATAACACATTATCAGTAAAACAAAGCAAAACAGTTTCATGTCCCTGCTGGGTTTGTATATCCACTCTTAAATGAGCAGATTGTCTCATTATTCACCCTGATCTGGTCATTGTATGCTTAGTCACAGCTGTCACAACAGGTGCCCGAGCAGCTCCCCCTCTGTGGCACTGCCTTTGCTCTCTGGAGTTTGTTGTCACATTCCTCTGGTGGCTTTGCTCTTCCCTCTCTGGCTCTTTCCAGGCTCACCTTCCTCATTCCTTCTGGAATCATCCAGGGCTGGCAAACTGAGGATATGACAAACCTTCGTGGTGGCCATCAGTTCTTCCCAAGCTGATGTTCCTCATCCCACCGCACTAAACCAATTTATCCATCAGCCTTGGCCATGGTTGACTTTTCCCTTCTCTCCCAGTATCTCCAGTGACCACTTCCCCTCATGGAATTAGAAATTCCAGGACAAGGCAGGGCTAGAGGCTGATTCCTCCACTAGAGCAGACCATGCCAAGCGACAGCAGGAGTCTCCAGTGAGTCGAGAATTTCCGTGGGCTCATGTCCAACATTATATTTAACAAGAAAATTCTTTGAAAACAGCTTTTATGCCCCAAGATATCATCTCTTCCCTTTTATTTCTCTTTAACGTCCTTCAGTGGTGGTTTGGGGTTCCCAGGGTTGAGTGCAGAGCTGCTCCCCTCCTGTTCCTCTGCTCTCACTGCAGATTTATACATCACATTTTCCCACTGAGCTTAGCACTCACTGGGGATCTTTTACTGCTGAAAATCCTGCGAGTTCTTCAATTACCAGCACTGTGCCACTGTGCACTAACAAACTTTATCTAATACAGCAGCATATCAAACATTTTTAGTTCTGTAACAAATGTTTTCTTAGCTGGAAGCAAATCTCCTCTGATATTAAAGTACCTCCAAATAAAGAGACAATTTTACATGATTTTTTTTCTATTGTCTTCAAGGAATATATTGCAGGTTGAGGGCAAAATATACACAATTCAAGCTCTTTTATGTTTTGTAGACATCAGAATTTAGGATCTAATTCCTGAAATGATGTAATCCATCAGTCCCACTGAATTCCACAGGCTGGTGAGGGAGAAACTAGACTGAAAGCCAGGAATGTAAACTGTATCAATCCCCTGAAGCACTGAAAAGATTTCTATAATTTTCCTTCAATAAAATTACAAAGGAGCAAAAAAAAATCCAGTTCTTGATTTACAGAATAAATAAATTCAGTGCACTACTACTACTACTACTACCATTTGTTTTCTCTAAAAATCCAGAGTTAGGGGCTAAAACAGGCATTTCTATCTCAAGTTTCATCCTTTTGGTATTAAAATCTTCTTTTCTCCCAAATTTACCCTTCCAGCCTTGCCCTCCTCATCCTGCAGCACAGGATGTTTCTACAGAAAGACAACTCCTTACAGCTGAGAACAAAGTTTTACCAAAATCTTCAATGCATTGCCACCATTTTTAATGCAATTTATTGTCTGAAAACCAAAAGTAGAGGCAGGGTCGTGTTCATCCAGATTTCTCTTGGTCACCTCCACTTTAAATAATTAATCCTCTCCACTGTTACATTTTACAGCTCTTTGGGAGTATTAATTAGCACGGGGAGCTAAATTGACTTAAATTCTTGCTGCCTTAAAACTGAGTAGGGAATTCATTCCTCTTTTATTCTCCCTCTTTTCCCATGTTATTTAAAAACCAAAATAATTCTTTCTGGTGTTTGTGGCTTGAGCTTTTCCAGGATGGGGAGTGCCCCAGGCTGAACTAAATGGGAGCAGCAATACCTGAATGCACCTGAGTGCAGATTCGGATTGATGGTCAAGAAAATATAAATCTGCAAAAAATGTCAACAAATTTAGAGGGAGGAACAAATCTGAGGGGTGATTTGGTGGGGAACAAACCAGAACAGAAAGTTGTTATCCTACAAAACCAGCAGTGCAAAGGATCTGAAGGAAAGGAGCTTGGCTACTGGTTTTTATTTTTTGTCTTTATTGGGGTTTTTGGTGCTGGGGGTGGTTTTTCTTTACCTTGTTCTGATTGCTTTGTTTCATGGCTTGGCTTAACATACTTTCTCCAAAAATTATTGACCAGGATAAAAGAAACCTCAATTGCTCCAGACATTTCTCCATCAAAGGGAAAAGGACTCAGCTCCTCCCATGGGGCAGGAAGCTGGAGGTTTGAACCCACTCTCATTTTCAGCATTTCTATCCTTGTAAAACCTTCATCTTCCATATTATTAAGCTCTTCCTACTCCAAGATCCCTAAAAGGTGGCTGTGTCAACTACCCAGCCTGGAGTTCAAGGCCTTTATGGATGAGGAGACATTTTAGAGCATAATAACAACACAAAATCTTTATCAGAGATTGTCAGAGAGCTGGAATTACCAGTGGCTATCAGTCAATAATTGTTGGAGTAAGTGATTGATAAGGGATAACCCTTCCCAAGCAATTCTGCTGTGGGAATGAGAAAAGCAGCTGGAAGGAATTCATAACTAGAGCCTTGCAGAGCTCAGAGAAATGTGATGTATAAACAGATTATTATTTCCTGTGGATATTGATGATAAATGAACTGGATTTGGTATGTCTGGGAAAAATCACCACCCTCCAAGCCACCTCAGCTCCCTGTGGCTGAAGGCAAAAACCTCTCCTGCAACTTATGAGAACTCAGAAAAAAAAGAAAGCACTGAATATCTGGGTCGTTAGAAATACAAAAGTTGCACATTCCTCTTGCACATTTTTCATTTAATTAGTATTTCCTGCGGGCTTTCAGTGTAATGAGTCATTGATTATTGCAAGGAGTGCTTTGTAGGGTAAATTAATTCATTTAAGAGAAACAGTAAGAAGTGTTAAGTAGCTGGATAAATAAAAGGCAAAGTGTTTTGGTCATTTGGTTGCAAGTCAGGCCCAGGGGACCCCCATTTCTCTAAATCAGCTACTCAGTGAGCACACCAGTACCTGCCCTCCTTTTTCCTTGTCTTTACCTATACCTACAGCTTTTATAAAATATGAAAAATCCCTATAGATAAAGCAAAAATAAAGAAAAATCTGTTCCTCTGCTGAAAATCAGATTCCCTTTACCAACCTGATAACTAATTACATGAGAAAATAAATGAAAAAAATTATTTTCCCACTTAATTTAGAGAAAACTTCTATTTGCTGCATGTTCATTTTGAGTAATATACAGAATTTCTGAGAAGAAAATAAAGCAGAAAGAGTACATTAACATTTAAGGTCAAAAAGAAAAAGGTGACGTTTGGAAGAACTGGTTGTACCTGTGACATTAGTCTTAAAACATGGGCATGGGACAGGACTAAGGATATCTAAGGATGCATTACCTGGCTTTTCACAGGGCTTCCAAAAAGATATTCTGAGGAAAAAGTCATTGAAACAAGAAACCTCTTCAATGCAAACAAAGATGGAAAAGGAGAATTTTCCTCCTTGAGACATCTCTGATTTTTCTTAGCTGAAAATAAATTGGTATTTATCAATATAATTATGCAGGATGTGATTCACCAACCCAGTCAGCAACTGGCTTTTGAGAATTCCACGCAGGGGAAATAAAGAAACAATATAATTCCTCATGACCTTACCTCGAGCCCATTCCCACCATGAACGAGCCAGGATCACAAAAGATTTGGCACCACTAAAATATGGGTTATAGTTTGTGAAGATCCCAAACTCCCTGCAGTGCTAAACTCCATAAATCCAGGGGAAATGCTGCCTCGTATTTGGACTGAACACAGAGCTACAACATCTACACACATCATGATTCCTTTGGTGGTTTTTATTGTTAAGAGGGGTTCCCAGTGTGCTGGGAGGAAACTTCTTTCCATTGGTCTCCTTTTGTCTTTACAAAATTTGCCTTTTGCTGCCTCCAGCCTTGGAGACTGAATTTTACATCTTGGCCAGAAACACTCCATGAAAAACCAAGCACAGAAAGGCAGCAACCACCTCAATTTCCAAATATTTCTTCAATTCACACTGTGAAGAAAGAGGAAAAAAAAACCCCTTTATACAGGAAATTATTCATAGAAATCACAATCTAAGTAGGGGAAATGCTAAATTCGAGAAGTAAATTAGTCATTTATAATATGCACTCAGATCTAGTCTGAGATGTGCTATTAACTCATTTTAAGCTGCAAAACTCTGGGGACAAAAGCCACGTTTTCCATGTTGGGACTTGCAGAGTCAAATTTAAACCCATTAATGGTACTCACCAAGCACCAGCGCTCTGAGGTGGCCTCACTGAGCAAGGCAGAGCCTGACAGAGCAAATTCCATTTATCCAAGGTTCTTCTTCCAGCAAGGAACAGTTATCAGGCTACATAAAAGCTGAATTAAAAACCTCAATTTAAAATAGGGTGTGTAAAAAGTAGCCAGGAGCCCTTCCCTCCCTGGAGATCCCTGTTTTCCCAACAAACAGGCAGATTATAAAGGGGCATTGTGTATTATTTTCTGCTGGTAAATGACTTAGCTCCCGTGTCTGCAGCACTGAGGGGGACACTCCAGCTTGGGGACAGATCTCCAGCTGGACTGACCCAGCCCTGTCCAGCTCAGATCCTCTCCCAGGGAGCACAGGGAGCTCAGGGAGTTCCACTCCTTGGCATGAAAAAGATGGGAAAATTTCCAACATCAGCAGACAGGTGAGTAGGAATGCATTTATAGATGTGGATTTGGGGATGACTTCAATGACAGAAATTTTCTTACAGAAATTTTTCTTTACTCACCAAGTTGGGGGTGTATCTGAGAAGAATGCAGGGGTGGGGAGGCCTGGCACAGGCTGCCCAGAGAAATCGTGGCTGCCCCACCCCTGGAAGTGTTCAAAGCCCATTTGGATGGGGTTGGAACAGCCTGACCTGGTGGAAGGTCCCTGTCCACAGCAGGAGGGTTAGAATGAGGGGATCTTTGAGGTCCTTTTTAATCCAAACCCTTTTGTGACTCTATGATTGAGATTTTTCACCTGGGACTGATGATGCTGATGTTGAAATGGCTGTTATCATCAGGCTTTTTTCCCAGATCTGTTTGATTACTAAAAATAACATAGAATCATGCAATAGTTTGGGTTGGAGGGGACCTTAAGGATCACCTAATACCAGTAAGCAGTGAGAATGTTCACAAAAAGAGCTGAGTTCTGCCCTATTATTATCTTCGTAAAATATTTTTTATTTTCTAGAGATTGCATATGTTGATCCTCACAATGCCTTACAAATAATGCATTTATCCATCATTTAAACCGTACATTATAATTTATAGGTTAGTTATTTTATTTTGGTGCCAATCAAAGTGGGAAGCTGTATGAAAGAGCTTAGAGTAGGAGAAAGAGATTTTTCATGGTAAGCTTTAATAAACTAACGGTGACATTATAAGAGCTATCAAATACAAACCTGCCATCTAATAAGCAGCTTTGTTCCTGTTTATTTAAATGTTCCACTTTGTGCTTGTTTGTAAAAAGTTAATCATTACAGCAAAGTTCAGCCTGTGGGAATAGGTGAGGCTGCTTTGGCTAAAACCTGCAGCACCAAACAGTGAAAAGGGGGTTGGAGATTTCAGCCCTTTTTATTGCAGAATAAAACCTCTTTCTGGAGATGAACAGGAGGTTTTGCCCAAATAACTTCTGTATTAGGCAGGGTGAGGATTATCCCTGTCCTAGAACAGCCCTGTGCAACCTGACCTTGAATGTTTCCAGAGATGGTGCATCTACACCTCCCTGGGCAATCTGTGCCAGTGTTTTGTAAAGGAATTTCCTCCTAAATCTGTCTTGCCCTTACTCCACCAGGCTGGAAGCCTCAGTGGCTCCCAGGGATGGTCCTGCTGGGCAGCCACCTGCTCCCTTGCATTCCACAGACTAAAATACATTCAAAATTTATTCATCCAAGTTATTCTTGAGGAACCAGCTCTCCCAACATCCTGAACCCCAAAACATACCCGTGTTCTCTGATCCCAGGGGAGCAGGTTCATCCTGGCTGCTCCTCTCCAGTGCTTCCCAGCAGGGACAAAGCAGGATGCTCTGACTGCTGGGGGCTGCTCAAACACTCTGTGCCTGCTGCCTGTGCCACAGGGGTTAAACCCTGACACTCCTGAGTACACGGCAGAGCTCTGCCAGCTGCTGATAAATGAGATTTCAGGATGGGCCATGTTCAATCACAGATATTTGGGCTTGTTACACCCTCTCCTGCTGTGCCCAGCCATATGGAGTGGTGGGAGCACCGCTGGCCACACGTGCTGGTGGCCTGGGGTCAGCTTTGGCAGCAGCCCTGCCCAGAGACCCTCCATAAATCACACACTGAACTCGTGTTCCAGCCATCTGGAGGCTCCCAGCCAGATGGGAATGGGACCACCAGCATGGATCTTACACCTCTTGGCACTGCGGTGGTGGGCACTGGCAGCACGGGATGCTGGATGCTCTCCATGGGAATGGGATGTTCTCCATAGGAGTGGGATGTTCTCCATGGAAAGGGGATGTTCTCCATAGGAATGGGGTGTTCTCCATGAGAAGGGGATGTTCTCCATGGGAATGGGGTGTTCTCCATGAGAAGGGGATGTTCTCCATGGGAATGGGATGTTCTCTGTGGGAATGGGATGTTCTCTGTGGGAAGGGAATGTTCTCCATAGGAGTGGGATGTTCTCTATGGGAAGGGGATGTTTTCCAAGGGAATGGGATGTTCTTCATGGGAATGGGGTGTTCTTCATGGGAATGGGGTGTTCTTCATAGGAATGGGATGTTCTCCATAGGAGTGGGATGTTCTCTATGGGAAGGGGATGTTCTCCATAGGAATGGGATGCCCTCAGAGCAATCCAGAGCACCCAAATCACCCCAAGACCTAAACAAACCCTGGTCTTTCCACCACCCTGCAGAGGAATGAGTCCACCTCACCTGACATCAACATTTCAGCATACAGGTGCCTGGAATGCAACATTTCCTCTTTTGAAGAAGAAACCCCTCTTAGCTCCACCTCTTCCATAATTCTTCCTGTCTAGAGTGAACTGTTGTGCCTGGTGGTGTTGTTTTCCTGCAGAAAGGAGCAGGTTAACCTGTGTCATTTGGAAATACCATTTGCCTTCTTCCCTCCAGATGGAAACTCTTTGGCTTCTGCTATCACTAAACACACAACTAAATCAAGATATGATCTGCTAACATATTCAAAATGATGTTTGGCCTGAATATATTTTTTTAGCTTCAAACATCAATTTAATTTCATAATGAATACATGCTTCATCTCATAACATTTCATTTTTTCATACATTTAGCAAAATTGCTTAACTGATACTTTTTTTCCCAAACAGCTTTATTCCTACACTAAAGACATGCAAATCAAAAACTTGCACTCTTATATAATGTGCAGAATTCCCTACTGTTGGTTCAATTGCTAAATTCTAAAATATTCATAATAACTATTTTTTTACAATATTAATTTAGAATCCTGATTTTTTTTTTTTTAAGGAAAAACACATGAGGATACACAAGCAGAATTTTACAGGTCTCTCTGTTCAATGATTTGCATTTTTGTTGGTTCCCCTCTCCAGAGGGGAACCTCCCCAGCACCCACCACATGCTCCACATCCCTGGAGCTTTATCAGGAACACCAGTGAGGCACATCCAGCCTCCCTTCCTAAGCCTAATGCCCTTTGCAATTCTTGTCTGAGCAGTTGTTAGCTGAAGACAAGACGACTTATTTCCATTCATTCCCTGCATAATCCACCTTATGAATTTCCACTTCACCTACCCGCACAGCCAAGGAGCCAGAAATACAAAATATTTCCTACTGTGTTTTAAACCCACATCCTCCTGGATACACGATAAGAGCTTAATAGCTTTGACACTGCACTGTTTTCATATTCATGCCTAAGTTATGGATACAGCAACAGATCAGCACTTCTTTGTGCTTGGCATTGGCTCTGCCTCGCTGCCTTAAACTGTCTGAGTCAAGGCCACGTTTTAATGCCATAGAGCTCTATTCAAATACCAGTATGACCACATTTTAAAAGCCACCCTGTACCACTTCATTGCCGCAGATGTCCTTTACATCTGGCAAGGGCCGTTTCTCTGCGTGTCAACAGTAATTCAGTTTAACAGCTGTCTCTTTTGACAAGCTTAGTGTCAGACTCTAAAATGACAGGGTGACAGTTTTCCTTTTCTTTAACAGAACATAGTGAAAATTAACTGTTTGAATGCAGGAGCACCAAACGCCTCCCAAATGCAGTTTGGAGTCAAGGGAATAGGACTGGGAATTGTTGGTATTAACAACCCCAACCTGGAAACCTGGAGGGCCTGAAAAATCCCAGCACTGCTCCTGGAACTGGGATTCTTACCTGAAATAAAAGTGTTCAGCACCCAGAAAACTTTGAATTGTGTTGAAGTAGATGTTGGAGAGAAACCCTGGGAATTTGCACACTGGCACAATGAGGGATTTTCCTGAATTGCAGGAAGACACAGGCCAATATTCCATGTATTTAGTTAAAGTGCTCTTTAACACAGCAACTAAAGTTACCCCGTGTCTCAGCTTTCCAACATCACTCCATACACACAAGTTTTCCACAAATTTCAGGCCTCCAAAAACACCTCAGCATAATTTCTGTAGGACTATAACTATGCCTGGAGTAATACTGTACATCTTCATGATTGAAACCTTTAACAGCAGAACCAGCTTGTGGACAGTAACAAAGTGCCACCATGATTTATAAACCATCAATAAATGCTACCAAGACACTGCTTTAATCTAGTGCAAGAGTGAGCTTTATGAGGCTGCTTGTATTTGGCTCACATAAAAGTGAATTTAAAAAGTATAAACCTTACACTATGTGTATTTAAACCATGTACTGATGGCAGCTGTACACTGGGTCACCTCCTTGTGTTCTCCAGGGCTGAGCAGTGAGGATTGAAGATGCCTCCCCAATTCAGCTCTTGGCCAACCTCAAAGCTGGCTGCAGTGACACTTGATTCCATTTCACACAATTTGTTTTAAAGAATTACAAAAGGTTTTCTGTTGTTTGTTCCTGGGTAAGCAGGTGCAGCTAAAGCATAACAGAATAATCAACAAAAACCCAACAGGTTGAAAGGATGGAAAACCAAGCATAATACTGAATCTCCTTTAGTAATTGCTTTTGTTTACTTAATGTGGTCATAAGGAAGAGGTTTTTTTTACCAAGGTGGCAGAACACTGGCACAGGATTTTCAGAGGTGAAAGGTGCCCTATCCTTGGAGACATTCAAGGTTATCTTGGGCGGGGCTCTAAGCAACCTGGTCTAGCTGAAAATGTCCCTGCTCATGACAGAGATTTGGACAGAATGAGATTTAGGGGTCCCTTCCACCCCAAACCATTCTCTGATTCAATGATAAATATTTGTATGTAATACCATGATTACAACATGTGGCCACCTCATTATATTTAAAACAATTCACACCCAAATGCCTACAAATACCTCTAAAAGCCATGCTCATTTTTATCAGCTGGAATGGAGATTTCCCATTTCTCAGTCTCATAACACAGCCCAGCTCTTCCTCTTTTATTCAGCCCTTGTAAACACAATTGGTCACAATCTGCAGAAGTCACTGATTGTCCACCACTCTATATCCAGGTCTCTCCTACAGCAAAACCTTGTCCCTGTGCTGCAGAGGCTGGGACAGAGATGCTGACAGTGCCACCTCCCTCCCCACTCCTTCCTCACCCCCACAACCCATGTGCTCATTTCCATATCCTGGGAATTCATACTTTCATAGCCAGAGGTGAGTCTCTGCAAAGGGAACATGTTGCTGGGGTTTTATTAATATATCATGAAGCTCAGTTAGCTGCAAACACATATTTTTAGCACAACATCAGCCCCATGGGACGTGCAGGTCGCTGCCTTTGGAGGGGTGGGTTGTTATTAGTATTGCACTCAGAGCTCAGCTACACAAAACACAGAGAATCACTTTAAACACTTCATCCCCCTAAAACCTCTCACATGCCTGGAACACTAATAATTCTATAACTTAAGCTGAACAGAGTACTATTCAGCTGTAAATTTTATGGCTACCCTCTCCACCTCTTATGAAGTGTGAAAAGAGGCTTCATATCTGTCAGTCTTTGCTCAGAAATGACTTTCGCTGATTACTTAAACTTTCGTTAAATAAGCTTTCCACAAGCTGTAAAAACAGAACACAGTAGGGAAAAAATTGGCTCTCTTTTAAAAGTGCTGTAAAGTCTCTTTTTGAATGAGTAATTAGAAATGTGTAAACTCATTTATGGATATGTGAGAAGCACACGCAAAAAATTTGACATTCCATGCAAGTATTTCTGTGTGCTATCAAATTTCATTGTATTTCACAGAGACCCAAACTATACAGACCCAAAATATACATACATTAGTGGACATGGGTTATTTGCCAAGGAGGAATTTACATACAGTACAAGTAAAACATCCTAATTTAAATCTATGACAATGGATACTCACATTCTTAAAGAGAAATCACAGCTGTTTGTCTTTCCTCTCATATTTATACAGATTGCAAAGCTGTTGACAGAGCACGATTTGAGCTGGGCCTTTCCAACTGCTCACTGTTATTTTTATTGCCATTGTCAGCTATCTTTTCCATATCAGGATTAAGTTTAGATGAAGAGGTTCTGATATCCCAGACCCACACAGGAGCACCCAGGTGCTCAGGCAGGGAGTGGCAGTGACAGATCCCAGTCCCACTGCTGGTCCTCATCCCCTTGAAACTCCCAAACCCTTTTAGTTAAACAAAGTTTCCATCTTCATTTCCCACACAAGCGGATTATGCAGATGCTCTGCAGCCCCCTTATGCCTTCATTTTTTTGGGGCCCTTTCCCTCCTTTAAAACTTGCATTATTTGTGCTGAAAACTTGCTTTGCCTCCGAGCATCACGCTCGGCTCCGCGGCAGGGGGTGAGCATCTCATCTCGTCTCATCTGAGCAGAAGAGAGAGAAAGGCAGAGATGAGGGGAGGTGGGTGGTGCCCCTGTGTGATTTCCCACCTCCCTGGGAGAGGGGACAGGGCATCTGGGGGCCACGGAGCTGGAAAGCATCCCACCTCCAAACTGGTAGGATGTTTGCTGGGGGATGTCCTGCTGGGCACACGTACTGTGCACTATAAATAGTAATGGCTTCCATGCTCCTCTCGATGGAGAAATCTGCAGGAGGGGAAATAGTCTCAAATCTGTGTCATTTTCAAGGCAAACAGAGCCAGCCTCATTCCCTCCTCGGCAGGGAAGCTGGAGATAGGGGGTACTCACCCCCAGCCCTGTGGAGATGGGGAAAGCAGGGCCCAGCTGGTGACTCTGGGAGTGAAGAGCTGCCCCACCACCCACTCCCAGCCCTTCCATCCCAATTTGTCCCACAGGTATTCTCCTCCTCTCCATGAGCAAACCCAGCCCCTCTCCCAGGAAGACAAGGGTCACCTTGAAAGGTTTGGGGGGTGACACGAGGAGGTGGCATTAACTGCTCCCCAAAACACCCCTGCTGGGAGGGACTGCCAGGTGCTGCTCCCCCTCTGAATCCCACGGATTTCCAGCATGGAAACGGTGCTGGGGAGAGCAAAGAGCACTGCAGTGCTCTCTCCCCAGAAGATATTAGTAAAATACCTCTCCCAGTAAAGATATCAGGTTTGTTATTATTATTTTAATCCCCCAGAGAGTGATCTGTACCCCACCTGCAAAGTCCAATAATCCTGTTGGTTTATGAGGATTGCTCCTGCTCTGAGCCAGTCCCTGGCAGAGCATCCCCAGGCCCACTTTGGTGCCAAGTCTGTTATAAAACCAACCACAGTACAAATGGTTTCCAGGAGAAGAACAAAAGTATGAGAAAGGAAAAGGCTTCACACATCTTTAGCGTGGAGAATGTATTTAGTGCTCCCAGAACCTATTAGATGGGGTGATCCAGGCAATTTATTGTTTTGTCAATACCTTTTCTTCTGATTTAATAACTTACAAACCCCACGGTCTATCTGTAGAGCAGCCTCAACTTTCTTTACACAACCCCACTTAACTTCCAAACACTTTAACTTTCAGGTCAAATCTCTGTCATATTGATAAATGGGTCTATTTAAATTTTTATCACCGAAGAATTCTCCCTGGTGTGTTTTTCACTATCAGATTTCACGCCCAAAATAACAGGATACTTATTATTTTTTGTTATCCACCACACACACACACACAAGAAGAGTCACTGCAGAAAGCCCAGATGTGGTGGGGAAACAGCTGTAATTTGTCTGCAATAATCTCATTCCTACAGACATTTCATATGGAGGGTGGTACAATATTTGCAAGAATACTGTGTAAAAAAAGGGGGGAAAGCCCAATATGGGATATTTACACTAAATTCAGTCTGCCCTGTGCTAACAAATAAACAGCTCAGAGTATTTTACCCTCCCAAGGCATTTCTGTGCACAATGTAGAGACCCTGGACAAAGTTTAATCTGATTTGACCATTGCTTCATTAAGCAAACGAAGAAAAACTGCTACTAAGTCAACAAGTTTTTAAATATTATTAGAAATAATCAGCTGGTTTTCCTGCCAATAATCATGACCAAAACTACAATCCTTATAGCCCTAAGTAGGCTATGGATGTGTTTAACCTCTCCTTTAAATGGTATTAAAAAGCTGAATTCTGTGGCTACTGTAAAGATAATAAAAACAGATACTGCAGGAATAGAGAAGTGTTTAATGACAAGTCACAAAGAGTTCTACTGAAAGGAAAGCAAGAGCAAGAAAGGTTAAATAAACAGAAACCACAGTGCCTCCCATCTTTCTTACATTACCTTTCAATAACTCTAAGGGAAAATTTCCACTAGCCATGATTTGATTTCCCAGATCTGTGCATTAAATATTTACTCCTAACTATAAACTTATAGGAGACACAAACAAAAACTAATTTGCATTATTAATGATGCAAGAAATGTGATGCTTAGTCCCTTAAGATTCATAATAAAGAAGGAAATGTTAGAGATTTACTTTCTTTTTCATTTTAAAAGGCAAGTTAAAACGATAAAACTTATTTAATTAACAGAGAGTCTATTTATGAATTAGTTGTTTCTGCCAGCAAGAATGTTTTTAAAAAAAAAACTGTCTGAAATGAGGCTGAGACTACAAAGAGTCCATTTTCAGCTTGGGAGTCTCAAGGGAAAAATCAAAGGGTTTCTTTCTTTCAACAGTTTGGGTGAGATGATATTTTGAGATGTTGACAGCTGCCAAACTGCAGAACCAGTGAAGAACTACCAAATTGAAGTCGTTTTTATCTTTTTGAATTTTCCTCAATATTCAACTCAACTTCCTTTAGCAGCTCACGACTGAAATTTCTGCTTGGTTAAAGGGGTTTTTTTTCTTCAGTGCTCATGTCGACTGCTCTGGGATAAACATGAACTCTCTCTTTTCTAAAATCAACCATAAATAATGGAGAATCATTATTATTATTTCTAGCAGCATTTCTCTTGTAGTAATGCATTAATTGGCATCCTTTTCTCCCTTATGTGCCCAGTGTGGAACCAAATTTCAGTGGTTCATCATCTTTATCATCTCTATCCCACTGAATTTTCTCACTCTGTTTACTTACAAGCAAAACAGAACTAACAGTCCTTAATAAACAGGGTAGAATTAAAAGTCAACATTTAGAACTTGTTTTCTCCTTTTCTGACAGAAGCTTTTTGTAAGATTCAAGTCAGCCTTTAGTTAATACAATAATAGTCATCATTATAATAACAATAGTTAATAATAATAACAATAAACAATGCTTTCCATGTGGCTCAGAGTGGTTTTGATTTTCCATTTTCTTGCTAATTCCTGTTTCCACTGCTAAAGCCACCCCTCCTTTTCTAACCCTTCCCTTTGTGCCAGTCCCATGACCAACCTTGTGGTGGTTTCTCCTCTGCCTCAGACACCTGCCCCATGTTTTCTCTTATAACCTCTTCCCCCAGATAATCAATCTGAACTCATTTGTCTTCTGCACATATTAATTGAGCAAACCAAAGTGGAACAAGCTCCTTCCTCTCATTGTTCAAGGTTTCAGCCTCTGCTTCAGCTTCCTCACCTGCTTCTGTCACATCTGTGTCCTGAAGAAAAGCACTTTCATCTTTCTCCAGCCACCATTCCTTTCTAAACTTGTCCTTTAAGTTTTGTGTGTCCCAGGTGTCCCTCTGTCCCCTGTCACCTCCTGGGCACCATTCCTTGACAGGACTCAGGTGACCCCACCTCATTTTGGTTTGTTCCCACCCAAACCAGCTCAGGCAACCCCAGCCTGAGCAAGGAGCAAGTCCAGAGTTGTTCCAGGAGGGGAAGGGCAGAGCCTCTGGCATTGCTTTAGCACACCCAATTTCTGCTGCATTTTGTCTTTACAGCACTGAGCATGAATGAGCATCATTTGTGCCTGATCCTCACTCAGATACAGATGAATTCCTGGAATCCTGCAGCCAACCAAGCCCTGCTCTGCCTCGTGAGAGCTCAGAAAAATATTATTTGGAAATATCAAGAGTGACTTCTGCTGGCACCAACACCTCAGAATTTGAATTAACTGCACTTTGGGTCACTTTCTTATAAGAAAAAATAAAAACCAACTTGATATTTAATTTAAAAATGTTTCAAGAATAGAGGTTCAAGTATTGATCACTGCAGGCATCAAATTGCTGTTAAAAATAGGTTTTTATGAATTATCATAAGAGCTTAATGTCCAGCAAAGGTAGTGGTGTGAGAGAGAATTATATCCCCAGCTGTACCACAGACCTGTTCCCATCAGTGACCTAAGGACTAATTTACAATTACATGATGCATTAAAATGGATTTATCTAATTTTTCCCCCCACATTTTTTGGTGCAAAAAGCAGCACGTGACTTCTTTGAAGAGCTCCTAAAGAAAAATATTCTCCCCTTTGCAGGAGACCTTCTCTCACCATTGTGCTCCTAAACTGGTGAGACACAACACACAAAGTCTTCCTTAACTCTGAAAATAAGAAAGGTATAAATGCAAAGATTATTAATCCAGTGCTTTTAGGATTAACAAACCACATGAAGACACTCCAAATGATGCCTAAACTCAATAAACACAGATCTCCAGGGGTGAACCCAGCCTTGTGTTCTGCACTCATTAATTAATTTTGTTGATATCCATCAGAGGATGACCCTTCTTTAGCACAGACTTCAAGCAGAGCATCCAGGGCCAGGAGGAGCTCCCCATGGCCAGCAGCAGGACAGGTCACCACCAGATCCCAACATTCCACAACCACAGGAGTCCAAGTTTTGTTCACCAACCCTTCATCCCCCACCCTGCTCTGGACATTTCCATTTGAAATCAGGATCTGTCATTCCCCCAAACCAGGTATTTTTCTTTTCTGTCTGAACCTGAATGAAAAAAATCCTGAATCCCCAGGTGACTGACATCAAAGTGGCATAGAAGGAGCTACTGGGATGGTGTTGTGGCATTAATGCTGCACTAGAAAGGAAGAGCAGATGGGCAGCGAGGAAGCAAATCCTGTTGAAAT
This sequence comes from Toxostoma redivivum, assembly GCA_013397375.1. Taxonomy (NCBI): domain Eukaryota; kingdom Metazoa; phylum Chordata; class Aves; order Passeriformes; family Mimidae; genus Toxostoma; species Toxostoma redivivum. The sequence goes on from VXBI01002516.1 coordinate 404,601, forward strand.
ATGATTAAGTGACACTGAAGATAAGGAAAACCATGAAAACTAAAGGGCAGGTAAGGAGATTTTAAGTGTAATATAAAAGAGGATTTGTGGCACATGTAATTCTACCTTTAAATGTTTATTAAACATAGACTTTTTTTCTTGCCTCATTTATAGCTACAGATCATTTTGTTTCTCTCTGTGCTGTCTACAGGGATTAGCCAAAGCTGAAGGTTCTTGGTGCTTTTGTATCTACTGAATGTTTGTTTTATTCTCTCTCACAAAATACATTTCCAATTACAGATGAAAACAGGAGGCAGAAAGGGAAGAATGTGCCATAAAACATCTCCAGCATTCCCAGAAAAAAAGCCCATGATTTCTTGGAAGATGATGGTTTCACTTCAATCATGCTCCAAATCAAGATTTATCCATCTCCATCTTTGACCAGGCAAATCTGCTTTCTGATCATCTTGTTTCTTACCTGTTGCTTGCCAAATTACAAAGTCTTCTGTAAGTGTTATGGGATGGAGAACACTGATTTCTTTTTCTATTTTAAATTATTTGTGCTGATGCAATCAGTCACACCTTTCAATAAATTACTAATTGTGGGCGAATCCTCGTTCTCAGCACCAGCAGAAATAGGTTTTGTTCTCACATCCCTGTATATGCCCACGACCACCAAACTCAGCCCTGGCTGTGCCAATTTTCCTGGGAGCTCATTTACAGCCCAGGTGACCCAGAGCCTCCAGCCCTCCTCCTTCCTGGTGGGACAACCTGCTCCAGAGGTGGCCTTTCATCCCATGGTGCTGCTTCATCTCAGCATTTTTAAGTTTTCTTCTGCCTCCCAGAGAAGAAGATTTAATTCAAATTCAACAGGATCCCTGGTGGAGGGGGGAGACAGGGAAGGAGCAAGCATGGGATGGGTGGATATGAAAAAAACCTCATGCTTTTTTTTGGCCAATCCTATGTATTTTCCTGTACCTTCCCACCATCATAAATCCAATGGGCTCTTTCAATCCCCTCTCTGAGCTGTGCTCTTGCTCTGCTCCAGCACAAACTCAGGATGAAGGAGACAAGGAAAGGCAGGTGAGTGCAGACCCAGCGCTTGGAAAGGGGAGACCTCCTCACCAACCCTGCCAAACCAGCACTGCACTGAGATGAACATGCACCATTCCCTGCATATAAAATCAGCATTTCTTTCTTATTTGCATTGGAAATCCTGGCTCAGGCCTGTGGCTGGGATTGGGGTGGGATGTGCTCATCTCGTATTGCTTGCGGCCAGTTAGAAAAATCACATAATCCACCGCAGGTTTAAAACATAATTTAAACCTGCCAAGTCTCATAACTTCCAAGAAGGCAAATTTACCATAAAAAAAATGGTTTCCACTTACTTGATTTTATATTCAGATCTCTGGCACACGGGCCTGCCACCAAAGAAGCCTTTTATGCAAGCACATAATCAACGGAAGCCTTCATTTTCACTGCGGTTGGATTTAATGTGATAATGAATATTCCAGCGTCAGCTCTGGGTAAATGGATGGGGTTTCACCTCAGATTCCCTCCTTTCAATATCTCACACAGGCACACTCTTGCTGAGTGGTAAATAATTTAGCAGCACCAGCAGAAGGACACCTGAGATGTGTTCCCAAGGCGGGTGGATCCGCCTCGCTCGTGTCCTGCCCCGTGTTCCTGCTCTTGTAAACAGCAGCCGTGGAAAAGCTTGATTACCTATTTATATCTGCCCCTTGCAGAGGAGAACTCTTGGAAAAATGCATGGCCTCAGCCAGCTGCCTGTGGAAAAATGTCCCTTGGGTGGCCCGTGGACACTCAGCAAGGTCTGTGGGACCAGCACGGGCAGAGAAGTCTGGTGGTGCAACCCAGTGCCAGAGCCATGAGGAATACACATTCCCTAATTAGCAGCATTTATTTTTATTGTCATTTGCAGAGCTACAGCTGATATTTCACATTCATTTGAGAGCCTCTCTACAGTTTGCAAACATTTGCCCACCCCATACCAGGCGAATTCTTTCATGCTCATTTCCCAGACACGGAATGTGGCGAAATTAATGTTACAGTGAAACCCTTTCCTTCCAGATTCTCCTGTTTGTCCCCAGATTTAATCCTTATTACCCAACCAGACCTGCCTGGGGGAGCAGCTTTCCAACATAATTGTTAGGGATCTGCCCTTTCTTTGGGCTTCTCACCTATTTCCCAATCACTGGCTGATGTTTTTCCTCTCTTTTTTGCCAGTTTCAAGTTTCCATTCCGACACCAAATGCTTCCCTCTTTTCCTACTGCTGTTAACACGAGGCAGATCAAACAAACACAAAAGTGTTTTCTCAAAAAATAATCATTAAGTGTATCGTGGAGTTTGGTTCCAGTGACAGCTGAATATTTGTTTCATTAATAAGTCATTTGCAATTAATTCCTGGAGTCATTTCTAAAAGAACATTGTGATGTTTCCATGGTTTTAAAGTGGCAAAACACCAGTCATTCTTTGACAAAATTTCAGTGCAAAGTGCTCAAAGGCAACCACTGGAAAAATCCACTCTGATGAGGGGTGTCCCTGTGATGTGGGAATGTGGCTCCCATTAGTGGTGAGGCACCTCTCATGACATGCAAATTCCTGCATTTAAGGTTTCAAGGTTTGAATTTCAGGTGCATGGGTGCTCATGCTGCTCCATTCAGATGATTAGCAATGAAATTGCTATTCATTACTGTTACACAGTAACTATATGGCTATTTTAGAGTTATAACTGTAACTATTATCATAGTTAAGGGGTTTTTTCCATTTAAGGCTCATAAACAATTTCCCCGTGCTGGAAAAACAACGAAGTCTCCAATACAAATGGTTCAATGTCTCTCTTTTCAATCAAAGGGCTGGGTGAACAAATAGATTTTATCCTGCCTTCTGAAACTGAAGATGCTCCAGCTCACAAAAGTTCCTGAGGCTCTAAAATCACACCAGGATGAACATCAAACTTTGGAGATTCAAGGGGCTCCATATCCTCAACCTACCAAAGTCACCTTCAGAAGGGGTGGAATAGGCACCATTTGCATCCATGTTTCAATAAGAATTAAGTAACAATTTACCATTTTTTCACAATGATCTTTCTAACCTTATCAACTGGCAGCATTTGGGAATAAATAGCACAAGGAAGTGTCTCTAAACTTTCACTCTAAATCCCGAGTCCTGACACGTGGCCAGCAAAGATGAAGGACATTTCTAAGCCATAGAAACAATTACAATTGTTGTCATCTCACCTTGTCAATAACCTTCCCCCAAAATTACAGGTTAGAGAGGTGTCTGTAATCATTAACAGCCTGGAGGAGAAGCACATTACCAAAGCAACAAACCTCTAATCAACAGAGTGGGAGCAGTGCAGGAGAGAAAAATAACTCCTTAACAAGCCAGTTGCAATAATTTTTTTTTAAAAAATAAAGATCTTACTTGGTACATATAGTTACCACCCCACAGTGGCAAAATTGACATGCTGGAAAAAGTGAACATCATAAATTTCTGCCTACTTGGGAATGTAATTTGCTGGAATTACAGTTTTAGAGGGAAGTGCTTGCAGGTTTTCATATTCAGCAGCAAGAGGACTAAATCTGTCCATGAACTGACACAGCTCTGAAGTGACACAGAGAGCTGGCAAAAAAAAAATTGTCAAATATTTGGTTTGCAATCAAAAATTAAGACAAAATATTTTTAAAACTTAAAAATGCCCATTCCCAAGCAGCCTAATGGAGATGAAGAGATCTTTGGGGTCTGGAAAGCAAAGTTCTAAACCCACTCACAAAAATCTTCAACTGGAAAGGTTCTTAATTTGTCATGAAAATCAGGTTAAAATTAATCTTTTAAATGTTATTGCAATGCCATAACTTATGGGCTAAAAAATTAATAAAGTTGGATAAGAGAATCTATAAAATACCCAGTAAGAAAAATGGAAACAATCAATTTTGAACATTCCATCAATACCCCAGGAGTTGCTGCACAACTACTTCTATAGTAAGATGTGACTTTGCCTTGAATGCAATTTGCAATCTATTAACTTGATCCAGTTTTCACTGAAGGAAATGAAAAGATTACCATTGACTCCAGTGAAAGCTGGATTAGACTCTGTTCACATTCACAGTGGGGAGGAAAAAAAAAGCCCTTAATGATAATTTATGCCAGAAATTCCAGTGCAAAAAGCAAAACTGGTGCAAATGTGTTGAAGAATTTGAAGAGAAAAATGAGCACAGTTGATATAAAATATAATTCCACTAAAAAGTAGAAGATTACTAATTACTCTGAATGCGCTTATAGAGAAGCTATAGATGTAATTAAATGGCACAAATATACTTTGAAATCCAATTACAGCAATGGAGCAATGATTGCACAGTTGCATGAAGAGTTAAAATAAAATATGATAGCAGATAAATGGGTATATTAGAAAGGCATTATTAGATTTCCTTGCATTTATCCACCACTGAGTGCCACCAACCCTTCAAGCCAGGGACAAATAGGAGAAAACAGATAGAGGAGAGAGATTGAGTTCTCCTGCTAAATACAGGCAGCAACAACTGAGAGATTTCCACTAGAAAAGATAAAAGCAGAGATACCAGCTACCAATACATGACATACAACAAATCAAAATACTGAGCCTTATTCACAGTCCTGTGGTTCCACCAGAATTATCAACTTTTGTAAACACCAAACCACAAAAGGAGCAAAACTTGAAAATTATTTACTGCAGGAAGTCGAAAAATCTCCAAGAAAACACAATATACCAATAAAGAGCCAATTATTGTACCATCAATATTCAGCAGTGGACTATCAGGGCAAAGCTATGCAGATTCCATTAGGAAAAAATACAGCCATGCCTATCCTTTGGCAGGAGACCATTACTTAGAGAAGGGAAAAGGGACCTGCACTTTATTTGTGGGTTTAAATAATAATTTGATACTTTACCCATTATGCTGAGGAATTAACATTTAGAGGAAACAAATGCATGTCCTGTTCTGATTTAAAACTAAGTCAGTTCTTGCTCTGCTTTCTCTTGTCCTTGGAAGTCACATTGCCTTAAAATATATGGATATTTATGGTATGTAGAAGGTATTTATAGTATATTCAAGGTTTGCCAATTTTTGAAATCCAAGGGAAATATTCACCAATTTCCAGTAACTAGCTCATCTCTCTTCCAACCTTACCTGGTTTTAAAATTCAAACATAAACCATGCAACAACTTGAAAGGGGCTTTTTGTGAGAATTCCTCTCTGGTGAATTTGTAAATGTTTCTTTGGAAGGTTCCCCATTAATAAACACCTGCAATCAGCCTTTTTTTCCCAGTTTACCCTCATTTTGGGGTCACAGGGAGAGGGCTCCTAGGGGGTTTTATTCTGTGAGGTCACACACACTGTCTGCCCCTCCCCAGGCACAAGTTGGGCTATTAACTTAATCAAAGAGGGGGGGAAAAAGAATTAAAATACCCCCTTAAAATATTCTCTTATTCTGCTTTTGCTGTAACACTACAAACATCCACTTGCTCAGCTCTGCCTTGGCTAAGCAAATCTCATAAATGTCTGAATTTCCCATTATGGCCATGATTTCTAGAGGGAGATGGAATCTTTACCTCTCTCCAAATTGATGGGAGTCTCCCTCCTCCCTTCAGATGCCAGAATATGGAAGCAGAAGACTCTCCCTCTGAAGGCTGTATTTTATAATACTCTGATGAGATGCCTTTTGATTTAGGGTTGGCATGAAGGAAGAAAAAAACCCCGTGTAGTCTGCCAGCTCATCTAACCCAACTTTAATCACTTACTGTGTAGACAGCTATATCTGAGCCACTCATCTAAAATCCCTTTAAAGTCAATGGTGAGAAATAGATGTTTTTAGGATGCAATTAATTGATTGGAAGGAAGAGGGATCTATCACATATGGAAAAGAATTATGGCCCAAAGGATTCTGCTTTTCCTTGTTTCTTTAGAGGAGTTCACACATCTGCATTTGAACAGTCACCCAGGACAGGTGAGAAGAATATCTCCAACCACTATTAACAAATCTCTCTTGGTGTTTTTTAATCTGTTTTCCTGTTCCCTTCCCTTCTGCTCCCACACCCAGTCTCTCCTGAGATACCTCTTCATTTTTTTGCATTACAAGCCCATTAACCCCTCAAAGAAATGGGTTCATCCATCTGATGCTAATGAAAAATTTTGGATCACACATGGGGGCCCAGAAGAACTGATCCAACGGTTTAAAAAAGACACTCATGGATATTTTCATTTCAATTATCACAGAAAGATTCTGAATAAGACAAATAAAAAACTTCCTAGAGCTGTGCCTCTCCCTCAAGGGCCCTTCAGCTCCCAGGACTATGGGTGGTCACCACCAAAAAGTACCAAAAAATTATGGTGGACACAAAGAGTTTAAGGAGCTGGGGTGAGGATTTTCATGGAGACAAAGAAAAATATTCCCCCTCAAGAAGATGTGGCACCATGGACACACAGCAAACTTCTGGGGGAAGCAAAATTAATAATAACAAATTTCCCTTCATCAACCAAGACCCAACAGAGCCAAGTTTTATGTTTTATGAATATTGTGGAGCCCCCCAAAACCTTCCTTCTGCTGCTCCACCACCCAAAGCACAACCCTGCTCTGCAGTCTTGCTCTGCTCTGACAAGCTGGTGAACCACAGCCTATTTCCTCTCAGCCACCAAAGAGCTCCATTGTGCTGCAGGTCTTTGAGGAATCTGCTGCTCACTCTGACATAAGGGAGTAAGTTTTGTTTCATGTTTCCCTCATTCTGGGCATTCATCTTCAAAGTGCCTCGCACACAACCAGGGAGCCTTAGAAGCCTATCAGGGGCAATTCAAAGAGCTTTGCACAGAGCAGGAGGGGGCTCCTGTTCAAAGCCCCAGCTTTGCATCTGCCAGAGAGGAGCAGATTCAAACCCAAAGAGGTCACTTCACCTACCTGTAGTGGGATCTCATATTCAGAAGACCCTGACTAAAAATAAGGGGTATTTAGCCAGTGTGATAACTGAAACCCTCGAGGCGATGCTCTTTCTCTCTCCCTCACACACTGAGCAACATCTCCTTTAGAGAAAACCTCAGAGCTCTGGGAGACATAATGGCCTCCAGAAAACTTACTCATGGATTAGCTCCAGCTGTAGCATCCTCCTGCTTTGAGCACAAAAGTTTCCAAGGAGCTGGACCACCACAGACTTCTGTTCAGACTGCCTGAAACAAGGAAACTACAATAAACACTTGTTCAATAGAGGATGGAGCAGCAGAAACACTGATTTCTTTCCATTACCCATTTTAATGAACTAGAGAGGAAATATTTTGCTTCGTTCAGAAATTACTGTGATCAGAGCTGGAAGCCCCTGGATAATATAAATGTCTGAATTTCCCATTATGGCCATGATTTCTAGAGGGAGATGGAATCTTTACCTCTCTCCAAATTGATGGGAGTCTCCCTCCTCCCTTCAGATGCCAGAATATGGAAGCAGAAGACTCTCCCTCTGAAGGCTGGATGGACACTGTCTAAACACAGGGTAATTCTGAGCTGCTCGCTCCAGAATTTATCATTTTCACAGGAAATATAGAAAAGCACAAAAGAAAATATTGTTGTCTGAAATTTACACATGGAGAGCTGAGACAAGGGGAGATTCAGGTAGAGATGTTTAATATCATTGATAAGAATAAGAAAAATCAGAAAAGGATTAAGAGAAAGAGAAGCATAATGGTTTTATGGATTATCTGCAGTCTTTGTATCAGGCACTTGGTATTTTTAAAAACACTTTAAATTATATCACTATAACACCTGATTTTATGAGAACTTGCAGCTCTGCATCTGCAAGGGAATCTCCTATTTACTACTGGAACAGGGCAGTGCCATCTCTGGGATTTAACCCCACTGTCCTGAGTTAGCAGGGTCCATCTCCCTGCTGCTACTGCCATCACACATCTGCTGTGGCCACATCCCTCCTCTCCCAACATCCACACCACAGCCGCAAATCCCACCTCTGCAGTTTCTCCCACCTGTAACAGTTCTTCAGTTTTTGTTGTTTTAAAAGACTTTTTGCCTTTTTTTTTTCTTTTTAAATACTAGATTAAAATGCACATCATCCTGCACTGCTTTCTCAGCCTCCTCTTATTCACACTGTATTTTTATTAAAAACTGCAAAGCCTTTGGGACAGTCTGTGCCTGAATGGCACTTCACAGATACACTTGCATTACTCCCCATACCAAGTTTTTCTTTTTGTTAGAAGTCCCTGGGTTTGTTTTCCTTTTAACCTCAGTTTAAACATCCCCTCCATTGCCATGCTTCATTTTGCTGCAGTGCTGACTGCAGTGTTTCAGGTTCACTGTGCTCCCTCCACGTTTGGGTTATAAGAGCAGGCCAAGATGGATCATAAACTTTATGTCTGATTCCACTTCTTATGTAACATTTGCGGGGTCTTTTCACATTTTTCTACTGAGCAAATGCATTATTCCTTTAAAGCACCTGTTCAAGTGTACTGGGATCTGTGAGATAAAGCTAAAATTTAATTTAATTGCCAAATTATTCTTGTGCTGCACATACCCAAGCACAGCCCAGTTTGGACAAGGCATCTCTCCAGAAGAGCCTGGAGCATTTTGAGGCCCTTTCACACTGTAAGGAGCACACTCTGTGCTCAAACCTGCTCTCAGAGGGTTTCCTACCCTGCTTTTGCACCGTGTTTCCTTTTGTCCATGTTTTATCCTCTCTCCCATTGCTCTTGCACTGACCTCACCTGGAGCAAGGAGGCTGCAAGACCTCCGTGCTCTTTGCTGAAAGAGAAATTGATTTATGCCCTGAGTGTTTCCCAGGTTGTAAAACAGCAAAAAAAGTTCAAATGAAGAGCCTCACACTATTTTTCTTCCTGCTGTGTGCAATTGAGCCAGAAAGTCCCCCTTACTCCCAAAGAACCTGTAAATTACCTCAGCATACCTGAGCCACCAGCAGCAACATGAAATTGGGAATATTTTCCCCCCACTTGTCCTCCTGCTGAGCTCCTCCACAGGTCTGGGATGCTGCCTGCTTCCACAATGCCTGGTTGGAAACAAAAATCCTGCATGTGAACAAAACATTAAATTTTTGCCACCAAAATATGTAATTTTTAAAGAACTTCACATCACTTCAGATATTGTGGAGCTGACCCCATCTATCTGTGCAGTCTGAAAGGGAAATAGATTTAACACAGCCAAGGAATAATCAAGGGAAAGCATTTTAGATTCAGCCAAGGATGAAGTAAGGCAGTCTATTTTCTTCAAAGCAAGCTGAGGCCACTGCTCACTACATTCAAATACATCAATTACAGAGAGCTTTAATGGAAAAGGATTAAAAAGTACAAAGGTAAAACAAACAGCATCACTGCAGTGTCCAGGAGGATGAAACAGCTTCCTTCTGTGGTGGATATGATTACAGAATTGCTAAAAAAAGAAAGGGAGGAGAAATGGAAAAAAGGTTTTGCGTACCTTGACCAGAATTGCTGTAACAAGCCCAGGACACTGCAGCATGTACATTGTAGAATTCAGTCCCTATGCCCCCAGCCTCACTGCCAGTGCTCAGATCTGAGCTCCAGTTCTGTATTTCCTCTTCCCTTCTAACCAGGGAAGTACATTATTTCATCAATGCAAATCTTTTGATGAGGTTATTTTCTCCTTAAGTCTCTTCAAATTGCGTCTGTACTGTCCCAGGTCATTGCAAACTGTTTCCTCCAGCCTACTTCCATCCACACTCTCATTTCCAAGATCTGTGCCATTCAGCTCCATCTTCCTTAAAAGTTTGGTATTGAGTTTTCCATATGCCTAATTTGGGCTTAATTCGAGCCTGGGGTAAATCGTTACAACTCAGATGAAGTCAATAGCAGCACAGTGACTTACAGCAGCTTTCTGTCAGTAAATACTGACAAGATTGATCTCAAACTTTTTCAGAACAAAAGATTTCTGAAGATGGATTAAACAACATAAATGCTGAGCTGTTTTGCCAGACTGCAAATGGCATAACACAAGCTTTGTGTGACATCTCTGAATTATCCCTTCGTGGTAATGTTGACATTACATGGTATTGACTCACGGGAAGAAGCTTAAATACCCTTTTAAGTTTTCAAGACTCTTTGACAAAGCAGTATTTCATTAACAAAATGTTAATGGAATCCAGGAAGGCTGAGTCTCCAGAAGAGCCTGTTGGCTGGCCAGGGGATGGGGCAGCACAGAGCAAAGCAATCCTGATGTTCAGACAACAGGAAAAGACACATCTCCTGCAGGGCACTCACTGGCTGGGGAGGGAGGACCTGAGGGCACTTCCACAGCCCTTCACTGAAGGACTACCACACCTTCTGCTGGAGAAGGCCAAAATAGCACAAATTAGGAACTGCATCACACAAAGTGAACTGGCTCAGACAGCAGGGTTGGCATCAGCTTGGAGATAAAGCTTCTGGCTGGGAAAAGGAGAAAGGCCTGGAGAGCATTGCCATGGGGATCACCTTTGGGTGTTTATGTGCCTACAGCTAAAACTGCTGGCTCCAAGAGTCCTGCTGATCACAGAACCAGTTAGGTTGGAAAGGGCCTCTGAGACCATCAAGTCCATCTGTTAATGCACAATGGCTCTCAAATAAGTACAGGGTTTGTATTTGATGGATTTGCTGCTAGGAACAGGTCTTGGCTTTCAGATTCTTGACCCAGAGCAGAGCAGAGACTTGTGGGGAGGCAGGGGCAGCACAGGGGTCCCCCAGGACCATGGGGTAAGCACCACAGCCCCAGTGAGGAGCACACCAGAGACTGGGTCTCACCCCAGCCAGAACCTCCCAGCTGTGAAGAGCAGAGAGCAGTAGATGGTTTATGAACAACCACTCACAGATCTTTTTATCCATAAACTTGGAATTATCTATAATGCTGCTCAGGACAGAGCCATGCTCCCAGCACCTTCCCAACACTGATCTCTTTAGAGAAACCCTTTGTAAGTCAAAGGAAAGGTGAGAGACCTTCTCAAGAGCAAAGTTTTATCCCACACTCAGTATTCAGATTTTCAAACTTAATCTTTTCCACGATTTTTTAGGTCTGCAGTTACTTTATGTAATAAGGCAAGTCATTATGAACCAAAAAGGTTGGAAGGGTGGGCAGAGAAACACTGAACCTCTGACCACTTGACATCATTTTGTACACCAGCAGCACATTTCCTCCCAATGGTTCATTTCGTCTGCTCCATGGACTCACAAAGCAACAAGTGCAAGAGAATAATGTTAAAAAACATAATTAAAAGTTTAGTGCATAAATGCAACACTTGACTGAGACACTCAAGGGCCACCTTGCTGCCTGAAACCACTTCTTTTTAATTGTTTGTATTTCAGGTTGATAACATTCACAGTAGTAAAGAGAACTTTGCCTGACTTCCAGTAGAAGCCATGATGAGAAGCTGATGGGAAGGGGGGGATCTCATCTCCAAAATGTTTGTGTGCATTTGTGCAACATATTAAGAATAAAGAAATAAATGAAGAAAGAATCACACAGAAATAACAGACTCCATCAAATGTGGCAGGGCTGTGGAACTCAGTTGTACTCAGGTCCTGGATTAAGGGAGAAGCAACCCAGGTTTTAATGAGGGGGGAGCCTCAAGGAGCTGCACTCCACACCTGTCATCAGCTCCAGCACGGACCAGGGACTAAAAAGGAAGATAAAGATCCTCTGGCACATCTGAATGATGGACAAAGGACTCATTCCCTGGTTGCAAACAGGCATTTTGGGGCAATAGCAAAAGCTCTTGTCCCCAACTCCTCCTGAACCAAGTGTGGGAAGTGATGCTGATGGTCCCTCCTGTCCCCAGGTCGCTGCTCCCCTCCTGCACCTCACCCTCGTGGGTTTGTTGGTTTGAATTCCAGCCAAATAACCTGTGCCTTGAGAGGTGAACAAGCACAACATCAACAGTCTGATGCTCCAAAAAGAAGAAAAAAGCTCCTGCAGCAAGGGAGGAAAGATTTTGTGCCAGGAGATGATTCATTTTCCCGAGTGCCTTGCTGCTCTCCAAAGGAGAGGAGGAAAGCTGCACTGCCTGGAGGCTGCTTGGCTGCACTGCACCGATGCCAAGGAGTCTGCAAATCCTCTGCTCAGGGGATTTGCTCCAGCACAAGGCAATCCCACCTCTCAATTCACCACCAAAACACAAGAGAAAAGTGCCCAGAGCACACCCCTGGCAGGCAAACCAGCTCCCAGCCTGCCCTCCAAAATCCTCCAGCTAAGAGACTTTCCTCAAATACTTGATGTAACTAAACTGGAAATCAAAGATTGAGGCTCTTTCAAGGATAACCAAATAAAGTCCTGGATGGCTGCTTTGGTGATAATGGCCAAGCCAGAGCTCAGCCTCTGCACAGGATGAGCACAGCCCATGAGCAGAGGAGCCAGGTGAGCTTTCAGGGTTCCATGTTCCTACCAGTGTGGAAATTCAATAACTCAGTAGAAGAGAAAGGGAGAACACACAGAGCATTCCCCAAAGTTTTCTTGGATAATACTGTAGGTTTCAGTATAGAACAATTTAAAGGACTTTTAGAAAAACCAAAATTCAAGGGAATTCGAGGGAGAAAGACATTTTGATCTTGACTGCAAAGTGTGGCATTTGCTCAAGGACACTGAACTTTGTGATCTCTCCGGGGTCACGAATTTTCCACATGAATTAACAGACGTCCTTTGAGCCGCAGAGACCGAGCAGGATTTTTATCCCAGCTGAAGATCTGCCCCACGATGTTCACATCCCATTGCCAGGAAAGCATCTCCCACCCTCCAGATAGCCTTGTCAGAGCCCTCTGTGAATAAGCACTTTATAATGTGAGACACTTGCAGTGCAGTGGGTCACTGGCAGCGGGGTTGAGAAAGGGACATTCACATCTGAAGTCACAAATCTCCACAGTCAACGCTGAAAAAATCAGCTCTGTCTCAAAGGCTCTTACAGACCTAAGAGAATCAACAAGAACACATTGCTGCAGTGTGTTAGCAAAGGTTTGGGAAAGCTGGAGACCCTCAGGTTTTGGAAATCAATCTGTGCATGCCTCGAAAGTTTCTCTCCTTCTGAACCCGAGACAAATGCAGGTTGTGCTTGTCACACTCTCAGAAAAACCTCTCTCATCAAAATCTCTCGTTCTCATTTGAACAGGACAACACTCCAGAGGCACAAAGACAACTGGAAGGCAGCAGTTCTGCAGAAGGGGCATTTTCCTTCTAAAACTCCCCTGTGTGCCCCTTGTGATTACACATTTCTCTCCATTCTCTACACTTGCACCCATTATTTTCCTTCAGCTGCCATGTTTAACCACAAGTGCTGTGACCATAAATATAAAAAAATAAAACAAAACACTTAAAAGACCCCCCCAAACAGCAAACTCAACAACAGTTACAATTGCATTAATATAAAACTCACTAGACACAACTGGCACCACAGAGGAGGATTTTTCTTTCTCAGTCCTAGAAAAGAGTTTAGTTGAGCAGAGCTTAATTTAACTGAGCTGAGCTGTTGCCCACCCTCCTTCCTGCTACTCAGGTGCCCCAAGGAAAACATTCATTGCTCCAGAAGGAAAACATCTCTGTAGTGCCAGGCACTGAGGTGAGAGGGTATTTACTGTCTCTGTGGGACAATTCTAGGAATCAGCCCTTTCTTTTTTTTTGAATCTCTGGATGAGTCTTTAAATCAAAGATTAAAGAAGCAAGAAAAGGTTTACAAAAACTGATAATCCCAGCCCAGACACCTTCCAATCATAAATACTTGTCTTTCTTAGCATAATATGCAACCTTCAATATACTGTTGTTTCAGGCATGTTTAGGTACCCTATAGAAATGACTTTATGCTGCTATTATTCCTAAAGAACTTCAGATGGGTTTGGATCCATCATCATTCATCATGTCAGCCCCTCTACGGGTAGTTACACACACTTTGTCTGCTCGGGTTTATCTAATAGCCAGCCTTGGGTTTTATTAATTTCCACTGGTTTGCAGAAACTACAGAGCTCCTACGCTCTTTTATAAATTATCTCTGAACTTGTAATCATTTTCCATGAAAACCCAGCAGTGCTTTAAAGGAACTTCAGCTCTTTCAGGGCTGCTACTTCCTTAAGAAGGGCATCCCAAATGCCTGATGTGGTTTGGATTTCTCTTCTGTTTGTTTGTTGGGATTTAAACTTAAGGAGAAGCAGGTTTTGGGTGCTGCTGAAAAATGGATTCCCAAGGGCAAAAATCTGATTTGTGTGGTGAGTTTTCCTCATCTTGAATGTTCAGCAGCCTGAGTTGAGCTTAAACATTTTACTCATCAATTTTGCATCTGTGGGATTAGGGAGCATCCCTATGGAAGCAGAGAAAATCTGGATTTCCCCTGGCATGATTACCTTGCCCAGAGCAGCTGTGGCTGCCCCTGGATTCCTGGAAGTGTCCAAGGCCAGGTTGGACAGGGCTTGGAGCCGCCTGGGATAGTAGAAGCTGTCCCTGCCTGTGGCAGGGGTGGAACAAGATGATTTTTGAGGTCCTGTTCAACCCAAACCATTCTATTATGGTTCTATGACTGAGGAAATAAATTCCCTTGTGTACTATTGATATATGTGTGAAGATACACAAAATATCTGTTTATCTATCAGGCATAAATCACATTTTAGATGATGTGTTGCATTGCTGCAATTTTAGTTTCTGTACTTTCAGTTGCAATCTCCTCAGATCACTGCCAAACCCATAATTGTTGATTTAACAGTTCTGCTGCAGAGAAAGAAAAGGAAAATAGAACAAATATTTAGTGTGTGTACATATATATATATTCATAATATTGTATATCTTTCCTCTAGAATGTTTCTTTAGTCTGTTTTATAGAGAATTTCTCTGCTCCTCCGTGAGTTTTTGCTCAGTAAGAGGCAGGTGTAGATCAGGGCAAGGGCTGGTGCAGGAGGGAAGGCTGCCATGGCATCCAGAGTCCTGGCCATGGGCACAGCCACTGTCCTGAGGCCACACAGGTCCTGTGTGACTTCCAGAGCATCAGTCCCATGAGCCAAGGCTCCAAAGAAACAGCTCCTGTTCAGGATGGGGACCCCACTGGGGCTTCCTGTGGTCTGTGACCCCACAGCCTCCCCTGACACATGTCCAGCCCTTGTCCCACCCTGGGAGTCTCTGCTGGAGCTCATCCCTGCCCTGGCAGCTCCATGGGCACAGAGTCCCAGAGGTGCTTCCCTTCTTCAAACACCTCCCTTTGGAGCACTCCAGCCACCTGCTCAGCACAGTAAAATATCCAACCCATTTAATGAGGCTTCTGCTAAAATCATCCCTTTGAAGTCCCTCAGACCATGACAGCAATTAACTCCAGACCCATCCTCACTTCTGTTGTTTTACCTCAGATCATTCAAGATCAACAACATCACCGAGGGTGCAAATTATTTCCCTGCAGAAGCAGTGAGGGAATGTCTCACATCCAGCAGTTCCAAAGTGACCTGACTGCAATCACAGCCACAACGTGGGGCTCCTCCAGTGTCCCTGGGCTATTCCAGGATTTTTAATAATCTCCCTTTTACAGACTGAAGCCTGTAAGGAAATTCATTCATGCTTAAGACTGGCAGCATTTAGGAATGAATCTGCTGTAGTATAGAAAAGGTAGGTAAGGATGGCATCACAGACAACAAAATACACAAGTGGGATCATGAACTGTGGCACTTCTTAATAAAACTATCCCCAAGCACATTCCACTTCAGCATCACGTGTGCATATGGATATTCAAAAGCTTTTCCCCAAATGTGCACAACGTGGATTATTTCCACATTGCAAATTGCTTATAACAATGCACATTAAAAGCAAATATAACATCAAGTGGACTTTAAATAATATAATTTTGAAAAGGAAAAAGGATCAAACTGAAATATAGGTTTCTCCACATTAGAAATGGGAGAAATCATAAATGAGGAAGATCATGAGCAACAGATACACAACCAGAGGTCATTAGTCTAAAATTACCCTTGGAAGAAACTTCTTCAAGGTTTTCTGTTTGCTTTATTTCTGTTTCTGGCTTTTTATTTGCTTTGGGTTTTGTTTTTAAAGCGAGCAAGAATAAGGATAAAAGGAAACTAATTCCCCACTAAAGGCCTCCTACGGCAGGAGCGGGAAGACCTGCTGGCTCCAGGAACCCCTTAAGTTTTAGCTTTCATATTTTCCAGATTCTAGAAATTAGTATATAACTCATCTAAAGTGTTAGCAAGTTCTCCTCCCAGCTCAGCACACAAAACAATCCTTTTCCAGCCCCAGAACCAAGGACATCACTGCAGCTTCAGCCCCAAAAAGTGCAAACAGCAGCGAATGGAGGAGAGAATCTGGGAGGGTGGGACTGCAGAGCCTGGAGCTGGAATTGGACAATGAACCCAAGATGGAAATGGACCAAAACTGATAAAAGTGTGAGAACTCCTGACTCTGGGTCCATCTTGGGTGTAGCCATGGCCAGGCTCTTGCACTGCCCAAGGTGAATCCTTTGAAGCCTTTTATTAAATCCCTGCTTTATTCCTTTAACTCTGTCCAGCCTCTGTCCCAGGGAGCCTCTCCAGACATCACCTCTGTCAGGGGAGGGGACACAGAGCCCCCAAACAGGGCTCCAGACAATGATCCACACTGGTGGCACCATGGGAAAACAGCAGAGGATCCAAATCCTTCTCCTGCTCTGTGTCTGAGGACATTCCCTGCGCGTTGATCCATCGGCCAAGATGGATCCAGCGTTTCCCAAACCCCGAGGGCAGAACACGCCACTCCCCACTTAAAAAGGCAGGAGAAACGGCCACAGCCTGGAATTCTGTGAAAAATCCCAGTATTTTCCCCAGATCTTTCTTAAAAGATCTCTGAAAATGTTCCTTAAAAGATTCCGGCAAAGTTGAATTTGGAAAAGCGTTTTATGGAAATGTTTCATTTTAATGAGGTGCAGTGGGAGGCTGAAAATGTTCCAGTTGCCCAATTGGAACAAAATACAAGGCAAAGTGTTCAGAAACAGGAAAGCTACACTATAAATAAATAAATAAACAAAAATACAAGAAGGCTGAACAAACTAAAATATTTCAACATCATCAAAACGAAACACCTCAACATTATACCAACAGAGATGGAAGTCAAATGGTGCACTGGAACATGTTTCCTCTCAAAAACCATTACAATCAGTAACATTCCAATAGGAAATTTTATTTCTTTCCAGACTGGGGTTTGGATTCTGAGCTGTTGGAACAGGCTTTGACTCCTTCTCCCCCAAAGAAAATTGCTGCCATCCCGACCTCCTCAGCAAAGGCCATGCAGGAGAATGGAATTGTTACTCATTCTTACTGAGGGAAACCTATGTTTTCTATAAAATTGGTGCTCTTGGCTGATTTCTCAGCAAAAATGCTTTAAAGGAGAGGTAAAGCAAAGCTATTGTTACCCAGACTTTCTTCCTGTAAGGACCCATCTTACAGTGCATTTACTGGTGTGCTCTGAAATACCATAAATCATTCTGACAACGTGATACTTGTCAAAATAAAGGCATAAAATACATCTTGGAATAAAATCTCCTCAATCATATTTATTTGTTTGCTCGCTGGTGCCATTTGGCTTTTCTCAGTGGGTTTCCCAGTCGTTAGGGGGAATTAGTGAGATTCTGCTGGAAAAACAGCCCCATGTGCATATTCACACACTGAATTTCTGCATCCAGCACTGTGCACTCATACAAGAGAACTAAAAATAAAGCTTTCAAAGGACACTTCAGCTTTCCTGCTGTATTTTTTTTTCCCTTTTCCAGCTTTTTTCCCATCCCCCTCACCAAATATTCCACTAATGCTCAACGGTGGCGTGGTTTAAGGGAGTCCTGCATGGAAAGCTCCTTCAGCTGCTTAGCCCAACAGCATAAATTTGATCTCGTAATTAGTATTCAGCTCAGCATCTTGGATAGAAACCAATGTTACAGCCAAGAGGTGGTTTAAATCACATAAATCATAGATCAATGACAGAACTCTAAGCACTGGATAGATTACAAAAGTAAGCTTTAGTTAAAAATAGATTAACCATTTCCCTGCAGGAATTCCTTCAAAAAAAAGCCCTGAATATAAAACAAATAAAATTAAATCTGATAATTTTTTTTCCTAATGTATGCATATACTAGATGATTGTTCTTTCCCCTGACAGTTACACACTGATTAAAGAAATGTGTTAACACGCTATTTCAATGGAAAATATTGTAAATTGTGGGGACTTTAATTTTTTTAATGAGCCTTTAATAGCCAAAAAGTACATCCCAGCAATATTGTGTACAGCCAGGCTTATAGGACATATCCCAGCAGCTAACAAATACTTCTTCAGCTGCTGGTCTTATAAAAAGGGCAAAAAATCCTTCCCAAGCCAAGAAAAATGTTTTTAAGGAGTGTTTTTAAAGTACTTTGTGTTTTAAATTTTTCTAAGGAAGCACCCAGTCGTAGGAAGCATCACAAACCATCAGCTGTCCTGGTTAAATGCTCACTCAGCATCCTGGAGCATTGTGCCCAAGATCACCAAATTGTCAAAAGTTCAAGGGAAGAGGAAATACGAGGCTGAATCTCTTCTTCTTGACTAAGGAATGCAGGAGGGTTTGGGTCCTGCAAGGTAATTCTGTCAGGGTAAACCCCAGACTGAGGTGCTCCAGGACTGAGAGTGTCACCCAGGAACCTGCCCTGCAGCCTGGGAACTGCAGATAGAAATGAAAAATGTGTTTCTGCTCCTGTACATTGCACTGTGCTTGCCTCCCATCGGGCCACATATTATTCAAAAGAAAAAAAAATTAAGGGAAAAAAAATTTAAACAGAAAGACTTTGCAGCATCTGAAGGAAAATTTCCATGCCTGTTTTCTTAGTTGCAGAATTGAAAGCCAGGAATTCCTCAGTAGCACCTCAGTCATCAATTCTGCAATTCCTCGGGCCAGGGAATTGCAGAATTCCAGCCATCAGGTCTGGAATAACAGCTCAGGTTCCTCCTGGTGACCAGCGCAGGGAAAGAGCCTGGAAAACTCACATGGTCCAAGGCAGCTCTGGCCACATCAGACAGAAAAAGCAACCTGAGCATCCTCACCAGTCCTGCCACTCTGTGCCCTTTTCCAGGCTGGAAATGCAGCTTCAAATTAGTAAATAAACAACGGGACAGAAAGCCAACCTTTCCTACCCCTGGACTAACAAATTATGATCGAATGGAGAACAGAAAATACAGAAACTCACCCCAATAAAAAGTTGCACAATTCTTCAACTAGTAAATAACTTTAATAGCCATGATAAAGTGACGCCAAACTTCCCAATCTTTGATACCTGGTTGTATATTTAGCTTCCTACAGATGACAAAAATGTGAACATAATTGGTGTTGCCACAGCTCGAATTTAAAAAAAATAAGTAGTACTGCGTTTATAGACATTAACATTTGTTTTCAAATACTCCAGCTCCTTCAAAAAGAACATTTTTAAACTTTGAGTGCTTTATGGAAATGACTACTTTCAATTTCCAAGGATTTTTTTTCAGCATAAGAAGAAATAATAAAGCGAGCTGCTCGATGCTTATTTGAGGAACAGCATTCAGATTTCAAAACTGGCTCCCTGTGTGATAGAAGACTGCAATATATGCAATCAAGACAGAGATTCAAACAATAATAACTAGCAGAGGCTCCAGGGCATTGCAGAATGTGTCATTTACTTCAGCCCCATTCCTTTAAACATCAGTCCTACGAGTAGTTCAGTGGAAAATAGATGGGGCTGCTCTTGTAAGTATAGACTATTCGTACAGGGAAGTTTTCAAAGGCTCTGCATTTTCCAAAGTGCTGAAAAATGCATATCAAGTTTAGTAAAACCAAAGAAGGGGGGGGGGCGGGGAAAAGAGGGGAGAAAAGGATCTCTTGTAACACGCCAAATTGTCGGAGAGATGTCAGGGTTAATTTTTAAAGGCACATTTCCCTCCAGCAACAATTCTCTTTAATTATTTCAATGTGAAACACATTATCAGACATGTTCCTTGCCTGTTCTCAGCTCGCTGACACAAGATAGGTACAAGATGTTCCCTCTCCTCCGCCGATGCTCACACATGGTGCCGGGCACTGCGGTGCTGCCTGGAGGGGAGCGTGGGCAGCTCCTGCTGCACCTCCAGCCCCTTCTAGCAAACCCCTGGGGCCACCTCCCCACAGCCACAGCACCAAAACAGGCCAGGAGAAGCTTGAGGAGAAGCCACAGGGTTTCAGAGAGTGGCCCTGGACATGTGCACCAGCACCAAGAGCAGCACGAAGCTGCAGCCACAGCACTTTCAGGGTTATCAGATAAATATAACACACAGGCCATTCCAGCAGGCTTGCACGGGGATTTAGCCAGATTTTGGGGATTTTTTTTCCCTTTGCTTTGGTGTTTAATAGTCATGTAGAATAGACAACAGGTCAGGCAAATCCCGGTGATGGAGTTACTGGCCCAATGCAGCACAACAAGCTGCTGCAGGACATGGCCCTGTTGGATTCTTCTTCAGGAATTTATGAGAAACACTTTATGTTCCTTCCAAGTGGGAAAGGACACTTCTCAGAGACCCAAAATAAAATATCAGCTCAAAATCACGAGGGACAGTGGTTTCAAATTTAGACATGCAGAAGGAACCTTGATCTGACACATCGGCTCGGTGTCGCACGGCTGCGTGTTTGGTCAGGTATTCCAGCTGGGAAAGGGGGCTTCTGTTTTCCCACATCATTTCAGACTTGAGAGATATGTATTTAAGGTTCTTAAATATGCCAGAATCACATCAATCTATTCAACCCTTGTTCTGGTGCAAGGAAAGTCTGATCCTTTTCTTGGGAGGGAAGAGGCTTCAGACCAACTCTACCAGATCGGCTGCAATCTATCGGCTTTTTTCATCCCAGCTCCAGCAAAACTCACTGTAGAGCCAGTTGTGAGATTAAAAGCTTTTTTAAGTTGCTATCTTGGGAAATTTCTTTCAAGGAAATTACTACAAAGCCTTGTTTTAGTGTGTTCCCCTACTGTGAGTCCTACTGTGTTTTTTTAATAAGGAAAGCCATCCATCCATAGAGGTGTATCCTGTTCTCCATGCTTGAGTGTCTAACAGCAGGCACATACAGTAGACACTCTGATGTTTTGCCTCTTTAATTTTCACTCCATAATGTTGGTGCCTGGTTCTCCTGACTGCACCTTTCAGAGCAGTTTAATTATGGGCGTGCACAGAATTTCGAGAGGGGATTTTCAGTGATAATATTCAGATGTTAGGGACAAGTTTAATACAGAGAGACATCCAGATTTTTTTTTAACCATAAAATAAAATCCTTCTATGCACTTATCAAGGGATGGAAAGTGAGATAATACTACCAAGGGAAAAAAATAAAAATATTTCAAGGCTAAACCAGAAAGACTATAGAGATGCTTCATTTAATGTTTAAAAGATGCTTCATATGGAGATGCTTCATACAGATATAGAGATGCTTCATATAGATATAGAGATGCTTCATTTTAGCCTTTAAGAAGACAACCTTATGCTAAATATGAAAGTATGGCAGATCCATCACCGAGCTTTCAAGCAAATAGGACACAGCCATAGGTTTCCACACTTAAATTCCCAACCAAATGGAAATAGCTCATGCCACTGAATTTATTAGCCCAAGGATTTTACCCCTGATTTTGATGAATTTTTGTAAATTGAGCCAAGCAGCTCCTTGATAAAAGGTTACTGTGCCACTCAGATACCAGGCTTGGAATGGTTTTTTTTTATAATAACAGGCCAGGTACAGGGTTATAAATGAGCCCTGCTCCATTGACTCCAGACAGGGTATGAAAATTGATTCAATGGAGCACCATCAGTCCTCACCAGCTGAGAATCTGTCCCTCTAATCACAACTAAAAAGATTTCCCGAGTCAATTAAAGGCTTGAAGCCTTTACTCGCTCACACAAAATCCCTGCTAACAATGCCCTCATTTAAATCCTAACAAACTGAGCACACGCTCTGCCTGCTGCCATGGGTGCTGCTGGAGATTGAAATCCCCGCTCATCCCAAGGCTTTGGGCTCTTCCCTCGTGGCTCACGTGGGCCAGGATCTCACCTGAGTGCCCCCAGCCCCGACACCTCCCTGCAGTGTCTGCCACAAAAATTAGCACATTCATTATTTCTGCCAGGGGGAGGGAGCACGAGTCACTGGAAGCAAACATGTACCTTTGCTGCCAGAGTGGGAGTACTTTAATTTCCAAATTACACCCATAAATAAATCAAGCCCCAGAAGCTGATAAATGAAAGATTATGAAAATAGTAATATCCCGCAAAATCTTGAAAGGCATCATAATTCCTCAAACAATTATCTTCTGTCATATTTGCGAGTAGCCCATGTAGTTCAAGAACAGAAAATACAAATGTGCTCCTTTAAAATTCATGAAACCACTCATTCTGTCATAAAAGCAGGCATCTTTCATGGCTACTTATTTCACACAGTCTCATAACTAATACTGACAGATACTTGGAATGCAAAAAAAAAAAAAAAAAAACGCGCTGGACAAAGAGCTTGAGCTGCTCAATTCTTACATTTTTATGCTTGAAATGGAAAATAAAATCATATATTATAGACGGCTGCAGAATTTCTGGTATAATTAAATCAAAATTTGTAGATAAAAATGAGATTGTACAAAGACTGGTGGTGTAGTGCTCCCAGGATTGGGCTGTGCTGCATCCATGACAACAGGATGGAAGGTTGCTTTTAATACTATTATCTTACATACCCACAGCTGAATGCTAATGCAGCTATACTGAGGAAATCAAGTTTCAGATCTGTATCCACTGAACTTACATCCACCAGGCAGGGACTTTAAAAGCCAGGCGAGCACACAAAGACCAATATTATAGCTCTGTCAACTCCCCAAAGGTCACAGATTTCAAAAGGTATACACAAATATTAATTGTCAGGTAGTTCTGTGCCGAGGAGCAGAACTGAGGCAGAAATCAGGTTTTGTGGCCATAATTCCCTGCCAATTTCAGTTTATAAAATGGAGGTGTGGAAGGAAGCAGGGAAGATTAACTGGGATCAGTTCATGTTCCCTGCACTGACACTCGGTGACGTGTCCCTTGTGAACATTGTGTCAGGAAGGCTTTTCCCTCTTTTCCTCACTGAAGGAGATGGAAAATGTGGAAAGCAGCTGGGCAGCCTTGTTTCCAACACTTCTACTGACCCAGCCTGGGGGTTGTGGACTCCCCATCCCTGAGAGTGCCCAAGGTCAGGTTGGACAGGGCTTGGAGCAACCTGGGATGGTGGAAGGTGTCCCTGCCCATGGCAGAGGTGGAACTGGATGAACTTTTAGGTCCTTCAAACCCAAAGCATTCCATAATTCCATCCTGGCTGGGGGACAGACAGAGCTCCTGGTCCCTGCCTGCACAAGGAGCCTCTGCTTTCCCATGGGAATCTCCATATCTGCCAAAGTTCCTTCTACAATCACCTCCAACTTCTCAATTCATCTTGTCCTAGTTTAGTAACATAAAATCATACAGCAACATTAAAGATATCTATTTTTAGTTACAAAATCATAAAAAATACTGATTTACATGGGGGCAACTGGGATAGTATTCCTAAAATTACAGAGTTCTGAGCTGTCCTGTGAAATCAGGGCATCCTTTCTCCTCGGTGCCAACAAAATCAAAAGGATTCTGTGAGTTCAGGTGAAGAAGTTCTCTCAAGCCTTGTTCCACCAGAAGTGACACCACAGCACTGATCCATCAGTGTTCCAAAGGGAAGCACAGCCCCACCAACACTGGAGCTTCTCCTTAAGGCTCTCACTCAGGGCATTTTCAGACACCTCACACTGTTTTTCCTTCTCCAACTCCTCACACTTCAACGTGGGTAACTCCAAACTATTTGAGCTACTGACCACTCTCCTAAAACTGGTTGTAACCTGTAGTTAGCCAAATCCTTCTTCTTGATAAACCATTGGCTCATACCCTGAGCAATTCATTTTTAGATGCACTATGAAATTCTGCTGCGCTGCAGAACATTCTGGATCTCTAGTGCTCTGGCTTCCTCTCACACAGTCAAGAATGTGGACAAGCAAAAATGCCCCTTTTTTGTCTGAAAGAATTCTTAGAGTTACTGTAAAGGAGCTAGAGATTGAATAAAAAAGAATACATAAAGAAATCTAAAAAAATAAAGATAAAAAAGTAAACTAAGGCAACTGAGCTAAAATACTGAGAAGGGACACTTGTGAAGACTTTTCAAGTCCATCAGATGATCAGAGCAGATCAAGCTCATGGAGTGCAAACCCCTGCAGAAGTTCAGTTCCCAAGAGGTTTTTTCCTGTTTTTTTCCTTTTCCTCCACAAAATCATGGCTTCAGTGGGGCAGCAAAAAGATGCTTCATTTAAGAAAAGCAAAAGGGGGCAACAACAGTCACAGTGATGAAAGCTTTGGCCTCCAAGTGGCAGAATGTCAAAAAAAAAGTTGTAGCATTTTACGATACTGTAATTGAAAAAAGTATTAAGTTGTTAGTGAAAGTGTATTTAAGGGAAGCCCCACACGTGGATATAATAGAAAATTAATCCTCAGAGCTTAGAAAGCCCCTGAGGATGTAGAATCCATCATGAAGTTACCTCCTGTCCCAGATTTTCTTGTTGCTTGCCTCTGCTGACAACAGTTGTCTTTTCATTAGAGAATTTGATATCAATTTATTCAGACACCAGGGGCAAGAAAGGATTTCACTTTCTTCATCTGAAAGACACTGATGCACAGAATTAGGACTTTGAACGGATGCCAGAGTAAAATAGTGACACATTCTCTAAACCCATAACCACAGGTGGCCTCAGCAAACGGTCCAAAGCCTCTCAGGGCTGCCCAGGCAGCCATAACCCTCCCAAATTTCTGATTATTTCAGCAGGGACAACCTCCCTGATTGCAAAGATCTCCTTCCAGGCAGCTCCTGTTTCCAAACCAGCCCCACAGAGAAATGTCCTGTTGTAAATGCCCTCCTCCAGATCATCACAGGATAATGGGAAAGGTTGGAGGCACCACTCCTGCTCAGGCAGGTTCTCCCTGGAGCACAGGGCTGTGTCCAGGTGCTTCTGGAATCCCATCCTGCTGCAGCACAGAGTGCAGGCAGTGACTGCTCCCAGGGCTCTTCAGGTTTAAATCCCTCAGAACTGGTCTGTCCCTATCTTGAGCATTAAATTAACTTCAGATGGTACAACAAATAAACTCAGGAAGGGAGTCTACCTCCCCTAATCTGGAAATAGAGCTGGCTGCCTTGTGCTTCTCACTGATTCCAGAGCTGCAAGAGCCAAAGGGACAAAGCACCAGGAGAAGTGATGACCATGAATATCACGGAAATTATTCCCACCTGACTGGAAATCTGGTGAAAACTGGGTTTCACCCCAAGCTCCTTGTGAAACTTTCCCACTTAGGAACGTTTTGAAAGGCTTTGGCTCCTTTTTTTTTCCAAACCTTGCTTACATTGAGGATTTATCACAGAAACCTTCACAATAACATTGCCGTGCAATGACAGGTTCTGCCCCCACAAGGGACCTGATTTGGGTGCTCAGTGAGAGCCCAGTGGCCTGGTGACAGCTCTGGCAGGGGAACAGCCCTGACTGAGATGTGGAGCTGCTCCCACTGTGCTTTCTGCTCGCCCAGAGCTGGGCTCATATGGGAATCTGCCTCTGCAACTGGAGAGACTTGCAGCAAGTAGAGCCCGTGCTTTGTTACAGCCAGCAGCCACCTAAATTGGACATCTTCAATTAGACAGAGTGAATTTTCTCCTGAACATCCCTGCATCTTGGTGGTGGAAGGGTGGAAAATGAAGGTGGGAAGCTGAGAGCAGCAGAGACAAACCCTGTGTTTGGCAGCAGCCACCAGAGCCTCTGTGCTCAGCACATCCCTGACCTTCCCTGATCCCTCGCACCCAGCACAGCCCTGTCAGGGTTTGGACTCAACCATGCTTCTAATAAGGCACAAAAACACATTATTTTTATCAAAAGGCTCAGGGATCAAACTGAGACAAGCAATTTATTCCAACAGAAACCAAGGCATCACCTGAGAATACTCGCATGGAAGGTTTCTCTCCAAGAACAGGGAGTGAAAGGAAATGTGAAGCCATCAGTGGTTGCTGCTCCTCCATCATATTTTATCATATTCCTTTGATGCTCCAGAGAGGTTCCTCACCCTGAACCCCCTCTCAGGCTGGTAATTCGGTACAAGATGTTAAAACCAGCCTGAAAAACTGTGAGAGCTTCCTCTCAGCTCAACTGCTTCACTGCCCTCACCTCAGCTTCAGCAGAGACTGAACACAAGACCTCCCTTTCTGCCCACAAACCCCACTTTCCACCCATGGGAAAACTGTAAATACTCCTATTTTATCCCACAGTCACTTTGCAACATGGCAAACACCCAAACCCATTAATCCAGCTACTTTCAAACCATAACTTCTTGTCCTCACAAGGAGCCGTGGTGCAGGATCAGCTCCATGGGCAGGAGGGGGAGTGATGATCCCAGTAATTGCAATAACAATGCTCAAACCAACTTGATCTTTGCCATACTTGAATAATCTGGGCATGCAGAGGTATAACAGACTAAATATTTTTATTGGATATTTTAAAAATCGAGATATGATCTGGCCATGATTGGTTAGTATTTATTTCAGGAAAATTCTGAGGTCATGTTGTTTGTTAAATTAGAAATCATAGAAAGGTTTGGTTTGGAAGGGACATTAAAGTTCATCCAGTTTCAACTTCCCTGCCATGGGCAGGAGCATCTTCCACTAGGCCAGGTGGAAAAATCACATTCCTTCAGTCCAAGAGGTTTCCAGCTGTCAGCAGTCAGTGCTGCCTTCAACTCAAGTACTCAATTTTCATTTTAAATGATCTCTCTCACATTTTGTTTTTTTTCCTTAACAGATATTCCTGTTTTGCCAGAGATCCTTTGGACCTCTGTTAGTAGGACAGAGGTTTTGCCAGACAGGGAGTTACAGGGGCAGAACTGGCTGCTCAGGCTGAGGCTGTGTTGAAAAATGCCCTCCACAAACCTGACCCTGGCATTGTTACAGCACCAGAAAATCCCAGTCAGACCCTGTGAACACAGAAATCCCGGGGTTCCTCATCTCTCTGTGCCTGCACAAACAGGCACTTGTTGCTGGGAGCTTCTTCACTCCCAGCCCCAGAGCCCAGCCTTGCCCACCGTGCTCCTCTCCCCTTCCCTGGAAGCTCAGCTCAACCTTTCCTCCACCACTTCTGACACAGATTTCCCATTTTCTCATATTTTTACTTATTCCCTGACAGGCTTTTTCTCAGCAGCATTTGCAGGGTGGGCAGGGCTTTCCCTCCTCCTCCTCCTCCCTGGCAAAGAGCCCATCTGGCATCCATGTGGCAGCTCTTGCTAAGTGGGATCTGGAGGAAAAGTGCCACATTCCCAGTGGCAATCCCGGCCACACCAGCACAGGGACACACAAGGAAATCACTTCCAGACTATTTTTTTTTTTTTTCCCCCCCAAAGTGTGGAGCATATGCATAAAATCTCATTTTCCTGCAACTCACAGTGGGGACACTCTTTGCATGGAGCTGCAGGGATGTGTTTTTAAACCTCTCCAAAGGCTTAAGGTCCTGCCTAAACCTGGCTCAAGGTCCTGCCTAAGCTCAGCTCCAGCTGCATCATTCAAGGGGCTCAGTGCACAACACTGATGAAAAGAGCAGGGAAAACACATTTGCTACACCAAGTTACCTCGGTTAAAAGCTGTTTGGGTTTAATCCATCCCATTTAGGACCCTTTGTGTTACAGGGGGAAGGGACTCCATACAAACAGAGTTGAAAAAAAAAATGCATTGCTCACATTTTTTAAAAGTTGCCTTGGGCAGTTATAAATTACATAAAGTTGCTCCTGTTCCTGTTGTAGTTGTGCCAAAGTTATCTGAGGTGACGGGCACAAAGTGACAGCTCCAAACTTGGAAAAGAAAAGTTCCCAAACGGGGCCTTTTCACTTACACAAAATCAGAATATAACCAACAGCCTGGAAATTCTGACACCAATTCACAATTTCATTGCAATCGTGGAGATTATTCTAATATTTTTTTGCAAAAAATATAAAAAAACTTAGATTTAAAACCAGAGCAATAACTTGTACATTGCAGAGTGTGAAAGAAACTATTCTTGTTTCCAGTAGTTGCAATCATGAACTTCACTTAGCCTGACACTTGTGTAATAATGTGAATATTTAGCT
Source organism: Toxostoma redivivum (assembly GCA_013397375.1). Taxonomy (NCBI): domain Eukaryota; kingdom Metazoa; phylum Chordata; class Aves; order Passeriformes; family Mimidae; genus Toxostoma; species Toxostoma redivivum. The sequence goes on from VXBI01002516.1 coordinate 432,766, forward strand.
TTTCTGAGTATTTATTCCTTAAACTCATGACTTCTAGAAATCCTTCAAAATCTATCAGTTGAGAAAGAGAAGCTAAAATGAGAGATATTCTGGGGAAAATTACTCCCTTTTCTTAACATTCTTCTTCCCCCCACACACACATTCCCAATTTCCCACACACATCTTTAAGGCACTGCAAGTTTGCAGGAGCTAAATCTACGAGAGAAATCAAAAAGAAAGGCTATTTTAAAACAATCAAGACAAAAATAAAAGTCATCCTTAACTAAATACAATGGCAAAAAAAGTTGGACATCTTTTGTGTCTTTTATGAGCGACAGAGAGAGGAATGATTAAAAATGTACCAAGAGCCCTGAATGCCATTTTACTGTCATTTCCTTTGATTAACCTTCACCTGACCTCAATCCCTGAGGCAATTTCAGTTTCTTTTTGTTCTTCCATTTAAATTCCCCACTCCAGCAGGTGAGTACAGCCCCGTCACTGCAGATTGGTTTGGGGGAGGATTGCACAGAAAATATTGGGGGTTTTTCTGGAGAATCATTTGCAAAAATATTAACAGGGACAAAAACGGGTCACATTTACTCCAAAAGTGGGAATTTTTTTACTTCTATAATTCCCTAGGGAATTATAGAATGATTTTTTTAGATATTAATTAAAACAGAGTTGAACCAGTCACACCAGTTCCCACCAGTGCAGGAACTTGGTGTTACTGGTCCACCAACCACGTCATGCTGGAAGTTAGCACCAGCATCCCCAGTTTACATCTGCAATTTCTGCTTCCACCTGATTTATAAATGAGGCATTCCCCCTGGAATGGGGGAAAAACAAAAGTCAGCACGAATAAAATCATAAAAAAAATAGATTATAAACTCTTGGCAGAAGGAATGCATTCAGTGTTTGCACAGGAATCTTACACTGCAATTTTTTCTTGCTTTAAAACTGTTTTCCAACAGGTTTCATGATCTTAGGGGTGAGTGGAAATCATGGAATGCTGCACACTTAGACTGTTCTTTAAGTGTTAATGGGATAATTAAAAAAAAGGACAAAGTGGGATTCAGAAAAAAAAAAAAA
>VXBI01002516.1:433873-463059 GCA_013397375.1 Toxostoma redivivum
AAAAAAAGACTTGATGGTCTTCAAGGTCTTTTCCAACTGAACACTTCCAGGATTGTCTATCTACAAAAATCCTGTAAGATCTGTAAATTACACCTGGTGATGAAATGTTGAGGAATTTTCCGATTCTGTTTCTATTTACAACATCACAGACTGATTTAAGGGATAAACCATCCTCATCCATAGGAATTGATGTGATTCTGAGGCTTCTGATGGCACATTTTTAATCTCTCAGCAAAAACTATGAGATTTAACATTCAAATTAAGCCTAGAACCAAAGTGCTTCGTTTCAGCTTGTGCCACTGTACCAGCTTACCTTGGGATGAAGGATTCTTCACCACACATGGCCTTTGTTATCATCCCAAATTTATTTTATTCCATAAGCAGAAGTTATGGATTCATTGTAGGCTTTGCTCTTCTCTGCTGTCAGCATAAAGGGTGATCTAACTGGATTCATAATATCTCAGTTCCACGTTGTTCTCTCTAGAGGAATTTCAGGACAAAAAAATAAAATAAAATTGTCCCAAGCTGACACAAACATCAGCATTTCTTGCAAACCACCAGGCAAAAAAACTCGGTTTGGAGTAACTGAAATTTTTGTAGGGATGCATCATTTCTTCTGGCCTTCCTAATTTTCATTTTCCTGCTATCTGTAGATACAAACTGAGATTAAACACAGACCTGTTGGGTTTCAAAATTATAAAATAGACGACCCTGGCAATATCCAGACTATTGTTGTAAGGAGGTGACTCATTAACTCTGATTCTCTCCTGGCCGTGATTTTATTCTCCACAAACTGTTCCTTCCTGAGAGCATGAAGGAGTTACAACAGGAAAGTCCTGTAGATCTCAGTCATTAACCTTTTATGATCGTAAATATTTCACAATATTCACAAAACACTTAATAGACACTCTTAAAAATCCAACTTTCTTCACCTGCTCTTCTCCAAGCTGCGTTTCCTTTGCACTTTTGGACACATCCAGCTCTGGGTTGTGCAGACTCTGCCCAGTTTTCCATGCCATCATCCCCACTGGGCTCTCAGCCCATGGGACAGAGGCACTCACCTGAGAGCAGCAGGCTCCAGAGCAGGAGCAAGGGATGGGGAAGCGCCTGGGGCAGGGAGGTCAGGGCGAGGTTAATCGAAGGAAATGACAGTTTGATGGTATGCACGGCCCTGGAGATCACATGTGGGGATTTTCTTGGGAAATATTTAACTGTTTATCTCTACTTAGGGAGAAAGTAAAGTGCAGGAAAACACAGGAGAAGACACAGATGCCTCAGCCTGGCATGGGTGGGATGCAAATTCCAGCTGGGAGGCAGAGAGAGGCAGAAGATGCCAATTCTGCTGGTGGTTTCACTCACATCCAACATTTCACTCCCATAAAACACAGCACAGTGGCTGGGGAGGCAGGGAAATTCAATAAACCTCTCATTCACCTTGCTCCCATATTTATCCCAATATTTATTACTCTTCTCCCAAAACAGGTGCTGGAGTTAAGAAGGGAAACTTTGTGGAAGCCTCAAACTTATTTGTGTCTAGTAATAAACTTGGCTTGGCCACATTCCTGCCTTATTTATGTTTCCTTTCCAACAATTTTTGTGTGCTCAGATTTTTACTTTCAAGAGTTCTTTCCAAACCCGATTTTAAGCTTGTGTGCAGGTAGAAAGGGATTTTTAAATACTGTCTCCTCAAATATTTAATCATGAAATTTGTTCTAGTATTTGTCCTCAATTAATTGGGGAATTAAACCAATACCACCTGACTGATCAATCACAAACACATAGCACAGCCTGAATTCTGATTTCTACTTTTGATTAATAAAAAAAAACCCCAATGAGTCACTAGAAAAATTTTGACAACTATTTTTTCTTCATTCTTCCTACAGAAGGAGAAGCAAAATTCACTGAGTGAATTATTAATTCTGAGTTATTCACCCAGCCCTACTAAAAACTAATCTGTTTCTTTTTTTTAAGCATCAAAAAGGTCTTTCAAAGGGAGGTTGCAATAATGAAATATGGCAGCAGATCTTGAAACGTGCCCTTAGCCAGGCTGCAGATATGGAAAAGGTTACAGAACCAGAGTTATTAATCCCCATCACTCTGACAATTGATTTTGAACACAGTCTGTTGGAGTCTTTATAATGCAAGATCATAAATGTTCAGAACTAATTTATTGCTCTTTGTTCCACCTGGCAAGAACACACTGTCAGATTGAGTTGTGTTGACGCAACGACACAGATGAGGATTTAAGTTGTATTTTTATCCACATTTGTAAATTTGTTTGCCATACCTGTGTGTGGTTAGAAGAAAAGGATTTAGAGACATTCATGGAGTTAAAAATGACCACAAAGGAGCAAAAACAGAGGATGAGGTTATGCTGTCTTTCATAAGTGGGAAATGTTTGCACAAAAAGTCGTGTATTTGAAATTGAATGGGGAAATGTCCTTATTTGAATTTGTCAGTATTGATATTTTTGGTTTGCACCGTGTTCCCTGGTATCTCTCAGATTTCCATAAGTAAACATGTAAAAACATTTGTTTTATTCACATATTGACTTCCACACCAGGCAAGGACTCCCCACACACTACCTGGCTTTTTCCTTTTATTAATCAGTAATTTCAAAGCCTGAACCAATTCCATTCACCCCAAAAATCGCTCAACTTGTCTTTTCTGCTTGCTGTGGTTGCCACCACTCCTCCCATGCCAGGGAAGTGCCAATCCCAAAGAGGGACAAGTCAGGAAAGGAGAGGAGAAGGATCTGCTTTACAAGGACACAAAACACTCATTTGTAAAGATTAAGGGTTTTTTAAGGATCAAAAAGAATGCATCACAAGAAAGCTGATTTTACGAATAAAATCCTGTCCCATAGACCAAGAATTCCACAAAGCTGTAGCTTCCAAAGCCCTACAGAAGCAGAAGGAACTGAAATACGAAAAATAGAGATGGGGAAGAAAAACAAAAGTTTTTCCACATCAACAATGCTCCTATCCCAATGTCTCCAAAGTATTTTTCCTCAGTAGAAAGACAAACTTGTAAAATTCTCATTCTTTTCAAAATAACCACACAATACTTCTTTAATAACACTTTTCCCTCTTACAGATTTTACAGTCCAAGAATATAAACTTCGTCCTTCCATTATCTGGGGGCAGAATCATTTAATTGTCCTGGCAAGTTTATTCCTTTTGAATTCTTATTTTTACCACAATTATGAACTAGGAGAGCTGTGGCTGCATGCTAAAACTGCTGCATTCAAGACTTGTAAGCATCTGTATGATATTGAAATTAATTTCCAGTATAAAACAGTTAACAGAATAACCCTAGATAAAGGCAAATATAATATTAATTCCATTCTTTTTGTTGGCAATGTTGTAAAGTCCATTGCTCAAGTAAAGAGCGCTTTGCTGAGCCAGATACAAATTAATTTTAACATTCTTCTTCAAATAGGAATTTTAAAAGTCAAGTAAAGGCTGCAGTAGCTTTGAAACATTTCAGTGATTGTTTTAATTACCTATCATAGAGCTGTGAGACTGCAGAGGGAAGGCAGAACAACACCTGGTGTATTAACAATCGTTTTTTCTGACATAAAGAAGAAAAAATACTTTCCAAGCCCTCAGACCAACAAAAAGCTCAACAAAGTCAACACGGTTTGGGGTTTTGTCAGTGCATTAATGTTGTGATTTTGTCCTGGACTGCGTGTTCTTATTCTGTCAATAACAACTTTCACTGTTAAATAAACCCACCAAATCTCCAAACATTAAATATATGAATTTTGACAGCTTTAAAGCTTGTTTTTCCACCCAAAGCTGAGGCACACGTGGGGCTCTGCAGCAAAGAAAAGGTCGCTTCACTTTTACTACACACACACACAAAAGTATATTTTCTGTCATTCCAACCCTAAATAGAACTGGAAACTGGAGGTTACTGGGACTCCTGGTGGCCTTTGACATCCAGCACCTCGGGAATCTGCAGTGCTGGGGGAAAAAAGCCCCCTCAGATGCAGAGTTGTCATCCCCACCCTCCATCTGTGGCCGTGCTGGGAGGAAGGGCTGACCCCATCATTCCACCGTAAACACTGCCGGAATCAACAACAACAAATGCAGAAATGAGAAAGGAAACGGCGTGTCAGGAGTCAGGTCAGCCCATTTTATTTGCACATGTGTCAGTAAAGATAGAAGGAATCGCTGAATTAAATTAAATCAAAGCAAACCTGCTAATTAAAACAGCTAAAATTATGTTTGTGAAGATGTGTGACTGGTTTCCTGCTTATCTGCAAATAAGCCTCCCCATAATATAAACATGTTTCTATCTCCACTTCATTTATAATAAGTCTTTAGGCAGATTGTAATTAGTATTTTGAGTTTCTAATAGAAGATCTATTGTGCTGCTGGAGCAATATTTTTCCTGACCATCAAAATACTGATTATTTCTGCATTAGTCTCAAGGGTTCTCACCTGTTCTTCTCATGCTGGTCAAAGTCTTGCATCCAATTTATCAGAATCAAATTGGGTATTTGTCTGAACACCATCATCTTCAGAACATATTGCTTGTAGTTAACCACTGTATTCAACTCCACCTACAAGCCAAACCAGAAATTATTACCAGTTCTGCTTGAATTTATCCTGTAGCTAGATTTTCATTCAGCATGTAAAGAATGGTCATGATAGGGAATAGAAAAATGGAGTCAAACAGAAGTTTTGAATGCAAAAAACCAAATTGTACTATTTACAAAAATCAACTTTTTGTTTCTGTTTTACTTATTCCCAAGTTTGCGGTGCATAATTTTATACAAACCCAATTACATAGCTCAGTGATTTACTGGCAAAGCTGGCCAGGAGAAAATTATCTGGCTTTAGCTAATGTGTGTGCCTATTTACAATCAAAACAAACCCAGAGAAAATTGCAAAATGGCCACGAAGAAAGAAAAAATAGTCACGTCAGAAATGCACCAGAGGTGACACAGTTTGCAAGCTGAAAAAAAGTTCACCTTGTATTTATTATTTCACTGGATGAGCAACAAACTGTGGTTATGGGTACGGGTTCAGCCTCTCAGATCATGCACAATTTATTTACTCCAATATTTACCTTGAAACCTGGCTGGGGTCTCAGTGGTTTGGAAATCGTGGTGTTTTCTTTTTGCCCTTTCCATCATTTTTTTTTTAGGGATTACTTTGCACAGTTGTGTGGGCTCTGTTCACCAGGATTGCTCAGCTGTTTACAGCTCCCCTGGCTCTTTGGGATGCAGGGTTTGGGATGCAGGGTTTGGATTAAGGTTTTGGGGAAGCAGGTTTTGGATGAAGGTTTGGGGATGCAAGTTCAGAATGAAGAATTTGGGATGGAGGGTTTGGGATGCAGGATTTGGGATGCAGATTTAGGGATGCAGGTTTTTTGATAAAGGTTTTGGGATGCAGGGTTTTGGAATGCAGGGTTTGGGACGCAGGTTTTAGGATGCAGGTTTGGGATGCAAGGTTTGGGATGCAGGGATTTGGGATGCAGAGCTCCAAGGCCACAGAGCTGTGTGCACATCCCATTAATGGGGGCTGAATAGATTTTGGAATCTTGGAGATGAAGATCATAACCAGCAACACTGCAATAACCTCTGGATGCTATTTATGCAGAGTGTTTCTATGGTTTTTGTTGCTGAAACATTTCTGACCCAACACAGAACACCTTGAGGGAAGCACAAGATCCTTTTTCATTCATAGCAAGCGAAATTTCTAAGGCAAAAATATAAACCAAACCTTTACGTTTTTTTTTAATTACACCACAAATTATTTCAGATTATTGTATGATTCTCCCTGGCACTTGGCACAACTCTTCAGTCCAAGATTTTGCTGGATGTGGCCCAGAGTTCATTTACTCACTCACCTCCAAGCAACAGGCTCCTACAAATACAGTAAATTACAAATATGCTAAACCCCAAATTTTGCTGTAATTGCATGTGCCAGCATTAAGTCCTGCATCAATAAGAAACCCCACTGATGTCAGCAGGACTTGTGACAACACAAGATTTCCCTGCCTTCAGTACAGCTCTGAAATGGGATCCTGGGTGAGCATATTTGAGTTCTGTGGATTATATGTGATTAAACAGATTTGGATTAAATCACAGCAATGGTTTTCCCCTCAGGAACACCCTGTTGGGACCACATCGGTGTGCAGCAATCAAGGTGACCTTACAGACTTTTACAACCCAGAGCAAACTCTGAACAACTTCAGTGAACAAGGATTTTTATTTTTATTTTTTTTTTAGCTCTGCAAAGATCAGGTTGCAAAATGTAAGGAGTTAAAATGCTGCTGTCCTGATGAAAAGTTGTCATGCTTTAAAATTATGATTCAGGTGTCAGAGAGAAATTTTTCTTGCAGGGGAAGCCAATCTCAGCTCAACTCCTTGAGCTCTGTGTTGTTCATCAGGATGGAAAACACGGCTGCCTGTGTCTTGCCCTAACATGCAGGAAAATTCAAATAAAGGAGAACAATGTCTGAATACAGAAATCCACCAAAATGCCACCAAATCCTGGCTCATCCTGCACTGGATCACTGCACTAGCTCACTTAAGTTTAAAAAAATATCCCTATGAAAACTTACTTTTATTACTATGGTTAGTCTTCATATTTAACCCAAAACTAAAATCTATAATTGCTTATATAAATGTTCTGTAGGATTAACCACAAACAATAGAAACCGATTTCCTCCTCTCTAGAGGACACAGCTGAGAACAGAACTTGGTGAAATTATTTTCTATTGTGACTTCCAGCTCACCAGAGCTAAAGTTGAACTCCAAATGCTTCACACAATTCCAGCATTCTGGAATTCTTCAATACTTAGCAGCTTGGGAGCATCTGCCCTGTGGATGCTGATACACAGCCTCGTATCTAATACAGGGAACTTTTGGCAAATGCAGCCACAGAGGTCATGAGGGAGGGAGGAAAAAAGGCCTAACGGATATAAAAAGAGCCAGGTTGCCAAATTCTGAGGGTTTGGCAGAGTAACAGAGATAAAGCAATCAGCAGCACAGCTTTCCTGCACCGAGGCTTTCCCAGTTCCATGCAGAACCCCGTGTCTGCCTCCTTTGGATTAAGCAGCCTGGGAGTTCCTGGATCCATAGATAACATTGAAGAGAAAAAAAGGAGAACAAGGGAAAAGTAATGGGAATTCTTTTCTGAAGTTTGCTTCAAGTTATCCAGCAGCTCAAAAAGGTTTTTAGCCTAAGATACTTTATAAAATTTTCCAAAGGTTTGGAAAGGCTTGGGGGTGGGAAGCTGTTATATAAATCCCTTAACACCTCCAGGAGTTTGTGCTGCTTTGTCTCCCACATGGACACTGTAGTAAACATTATGCTCTGAACCTCTGGATTCACATTTGAGCTGAAGGACTTGGCTTAAGCATCCAAGCTGTGGTGAAGCCACAGGTCTGGAAACTTCCTCCCCTTTAACATCCATCCTCTCCCACCCCATCCTCTCCTCCACCAAGGACATTTTTAGTAAGATTGCTCTGCAGCTAATTACATTGCCATGGCATCCAAGTACCACACAGTCACGAGACCTTCTTCTTTTAACAGCCCTTGGGTTTGCAGAGAGGAGTTCATGGGGAAACATCCCTATATTTGGAGAGCTGAGGCACCAGGTCAGTGCCTTTGCCCAGCACCTCTGCAAGGGAGGGACTGCCCAGCCCCAGGGTGCCAAAGCAGCTGCACGGCCACCAACTTACCCTGTGCCCTCAGAGCTGCTCCAGGAGGCAGCTCTGGGCTTCCAAGAGGAAACCTTGAGTGAACAGAGCCAAACACCAGCTCAGCACATGCCCTCTGCAGCCTCCAGCAGCCCCCAGAGCAGTGCCAGGCTCAGTGGTGGCCCCAGAGCCCTTCTGGAGGAGCCCTGGTGCCCTGCCCTGCCCAGCAGGGAGATGTTGGGGCAGCCTGGCCCCAGCAGAGCTCACCCTGCACACAGAGAGGGGGATGCATCACAGCCTGTGCTGTGGACACACTGTTGGAGATCTAAGAAAATTACAGCCAGGAAAATCATTCCCAGGCTGGAGCTTCTCCTGATTCTCTCAGCTCCATTCCCAAGCTGATAGCTTGTTCAGCTCCAGCAGAGAAACTTTCTCCCAGGATGATAATTTGGTCAAAATAGAATGGAATTAATAACATTAGATTAACACCTGGTGCCGACCTGGCAGGACTCATTCTGAAGTACTGTCCCAGAAGCGTTTTCTCAATTATCCAATGAGCTGCTGTCTTGTCTTAGCTCTATGGAGCACCCCATAAGTACAAATCTCTCAATAAAATGTCTCCTTCCTATCCTGAAGGATGACCATGTAGCTGTGTGTCTTATTTCCACCACTCCAAAGGGTTAAATCCCTAACCAACAGCTACACCGTGGCTCTGTTTTCTCTGCACCAAATACATTCCTGTGGCAAACCTCAGGGAGCCTGGACCTTTAACAGGGCCATCCTCACCTTGTCCAGTCTGGGGCTGGGGTTGCACCGTGTGTTATCCACGTGGTGCTCCCTGACTCTGAGTTTCCTGCAGGCAATGGTCTGAGCTGAGACAACTTGCCAGGATTTCCCTCGTGTCCTCACTCCTGTGACCTTGCCTGGAACTTGACTTGCCTGAGACAGCTCCTCTGATCCCTTTCAGCTCTTCAGGAGCAGAGCACTGACTTGAAGATCTACCTGACTTGAAGAGCTATTTTCCCCATGCTATTCCTCTGCACAGACCCGAATTACTCTTTATTTCTCATTTCTCTCACCAGTTTCTCTCATCTGTTTCCATTTGCTTCCCATAACAGATTCTTCAGCTACATCTGTGCTACTGGAAGAGTTTGGTCATGACTTACTGCAGCCTGGTGTTTATTTGCCTGTTACTGCTTTTAGATCAGATGAAACCTGTGTGTTATCTTTGGTGTCACCACCTCTCACCGCTCCGATGTTCAAATACTTCTTGCACGGCATTTTCACCAGATAATTATTTGAAAAATTTATATAAATATATAAAATAATATATAAAAGAACCACAACAAAACCTGGAACCACTCCAATCCCCAGAGTGAGGGGATTAAGCCCCACTCATGGAAAGCACATTCCCACCTCCAGCCACTCCACCAGCACAAGCTCTATGAGGGAAACAGGCTCAACCCCAGCAGTTTGACAGGCTCCTAATTTATTCAATTAACAATAAACTCACAGTACTGCGTCCTGAACCTGTCAGCCAGCTGAACTGAGACAAGCAGCTGAATACTAAAATCTATTCTGCCACTGAACTACCTTGGAGCTGAGGCTGCTAAAATGGAGAGTGGACCCAAAGTAGCCACAAGAAAAGGACTTTGGTCAAAGGTTTAACTTGCTAGAGAGCCCACAGAGGTGACAAAACTTGTTCCAACCTGTGCCAAAAAACCATGGATGTCACATTGTCAGTCTGCTCTACATCACTCAACATGCAATACTTGCTGTGGCAGACAGATTAATTAATAGAGATAACAGAAACAGTAGTATATAATCATAAAAGAGAGAGCTGAAACCACAAAGGACTACAGCTTCCCTATGGCACAGCAGTGATTTTTTTTTTAAGTGTCCAGTCCCTTTTCAACAGCATTTTTAGAGGAATAGCAGTCAGCCAGATACAGCCACGGATAATCAGTGGTGGATAAAGAAAACCCTTCTCCTGACAATCAGCATCTGCACTTTAAGCTGCAGAAGAAACAGCTGCCTGGCTGTTCATTAGAGAGGGGATTTGCCAAACACCCTCCCTGGTGCTCTGTTATGCAAGGTAGTACGATGTGTGTTCTCTCCTTCCTCAGAGATGGAGCCTAAAAGCATCCGTATTTAGTCCTCCCATCCCCCTAAATCTTCTCCACAAAGGACACTGTCACCACCAAAGCTCTGCAACAAGGATCGTTTATATATCTGACAACCTTTAAACCCCCAAAGAAAGGGAGAGGGAAGCGGTAAAGCTCTCTGAAGAGCTCTTTGGTGGAACAAGCAGAATTATGAGCAGCAGGAGAAATATGAGTAATTAAGACAACAGTATATCTATATCTTACAGCTGACAGAGTGAAGCTGCAAGTTAGCTCTGGGCAAGATGTTAGCAGAGGAAAGAACTGAGCAGCCTGTTTCTAATGTTAGTGTTGAAAAGCCAGCCCAGGAAAAAGGCTAAAGGGACAATTTCATTAAAAAGGAGGAAGTAGGTTGGATTAAGAGAGCAGTTAGATGCAGACTTGTAACATTAAAGGAGCAGGTCAACAGCTCTCTGTCACAAGACAAGCAATCATTTGGGGAATCAGCCGATGTGCCACTCTTGCTGTGCTTAAAAGAAAACGCTCTCAAATTATCTATGGGTGGCTTATACAGAAAATTAATGCTGGGGAATTGCACCACGGCACAAAACAAAGCCCTGGGGTGCACACAGGCTGCAGGAGAGCAAAGCACAGCAAGCCAGGATGTTTGCCACCAAACAGCCCCAACCAGGGGCTGGTTTTAGGCAGTGGGCACTGACCAGAGCTGGGGTGGTGGCCAGGACACAGCTCTGTCCCTGCACTGACCAGGCTGAGCCAGGGCTGAACCAGCCCAGGGAAGGGCTGGACCTGCTCCCACACCACTGCCCCTGTGCCAAGTGCATCCCCTGGATCTGATCCTGCCCTGGCCCCCCACGCTCTGCATGCTCCAGCAATTCCCAGCCCTTTGTGGCTCCAGCAGCACTGTGGTTTATAGCAGCCCTGGGGCTGTGTTTTCCATCTAGGATATATAAGTGAATTAGTGGAAAATTCAAGCTTACACAAATCACGGAGCCAATGCACAGTTTGTCATGGCCAGGCAGCCTTTTCCAGAGCTGAATCCACAGCCATGAGGTGTGGGGAAGAAACTGGGAGCTGCATCCACAGGTCCTGAACCACAGCTGGGTGTGGAGCTGGGAGGGAAGTGCTGTCAGATGAGAGGGGGAAGAAAGACCAAGGGCAGCTCTCCCATCCTCACAGATTAATTGTGTGGCTGGTGCAGTCACCTGGGGCTCACAGACCAGGAGGAGGATGTGGGGATGTTGGGCAGGAGCCTCCCTGGCCTGCCAGGCTCCATCTGCACCAAGCAGGAGATGGGAATTACCCTGAGTGCAATATTTGCACTGGAGAAATGGCAGAGGGGCTGCTCCAGATTGCCATGACTGTAAACAAGAGCAGCATTCACCCAAATGATGAGAGCTGGAGCGAAGGCAGAGCCAAAGGCCACCAAAGGAGGGTCACCAGCTGCAGGTGCTGCTGCCACCCAAGGAGAGGAGCTCCAGGCTGCAGCAGGGTGGGGACAGGAGAGCCTGGCAGGTACCAAAACCTCACTGTGGATACCAAGGGATTGTCCTGATGTGTCTCTCCCAACATTTAGGAGCTGGCCAAGCTCCTTCCTGCTCCACCTTTCTTTATTCATCCCTACAAGCCCCAACACTTCTCAAGCACTTCCCTATCAGCACCACCAAAACTGATTTAGATAAAAATACACCTGGAATAGATGTTTCACAGTAAAGCACAGCACATGTATTCCCTATCTATTTTCCTTCCCTACTTTCTCATGGATCATGCCATTTCTGACCATCCCATCACTTATTTGGTGTAAAGAGTCTGAGGTGAAGGGTTTTCTTCCTAGGCACAATTCTCTGCCATTTTTTCTACTATAAAGAAGTGAGTGGGGCTGTACAAGGAGCCTGGTCACCCTTTCCTACACAAACCTGCATATTTCAAACCACAGACTCTAATGACTCCTTAAAATACACATTTATATTCAGCCCATAAATCAAAACAGAAAGTCAAATCCTGCCTGGAGATCGAAATCCTCCCATGTAGCTCTGTTCCATACCCAAGGTGTCACAGTGCCTGTGGATTTCTGCCTCCAGCTTCAGCCACATCCTCACACTGATTGAGAGCACCAGAGGATGGAGCCCTTAAAAACCTCACTAATTTCTCACTTTCCCAAGCACTACAATGCAGCTAAAATCAGGATTTAGCCTCCTGTCGTTTTGTTGACTTGCCATCGAGTTTATTTACCCACTCAGCCCACAGAGCAATTGCCCCTTGGAAATGAAGAAATGGATAATATCCCACCACAAGGCCAGGAACAGGTACCAAACTTTCTCCCTGTGCCAAGAAAAGACAATTGTGAGGCTGAAACTGCTCCTCAGCTGCTCTTCCCATAAAGGTGAGCATCCTGACAATTCTTTGGGGTATATTGTTAGAAAGAGAGCTCAGAATTTCATATTATTATCATATTATAGACGGCATTCCTTTGATAAAGGGTCAGAGATCAGGAAGAGAAGAAAAATAAGGAAATAAAGCCCAGCAACAGACAGATCTTTAGCTGGCATAATTGGACACCCAAGTCCAAGGGAACTGTGTCCATTAGCAGGAGTGGGTGATCTGACCCATATGCTTTGCCACTTTTAAGTATAAAGATTAAAACAAGGCACCTAGCAGCAGAAATGGGTTACATTCCATTTCAGAGAGGCTCGGGTTGCCTAAAATTCCAGAGAAATTTCCAGCCTGCCATCATAAAGACTTCAAGGCTGTTTACCCAAACTTCTCAATAGCTCCTTCTAAAAATGGATGATGAGCAACCATGTTGGGTAAGACAGATTTTTAATGTAATCTGTTTATAGTTTTAGAACAATTTCCAGAATAGAACATTTTTTTAAATGTCCTGAGCCTTTTGCATTCTCACTTTGATCATCTCCCATCACGTTATCGTTCAGAGCAGAACGTGATGGAGCCAGGCTAACGAAGCTGCCAGAAATGACATCAGAAAGCCAAGTGACCTGAAAAAAAAGTGCTCTATTTGAGCACCATGCTCTTCTCAAACGTTTTCTTTTTTCATTTTTTAATACATTTTAATTAATGTTTTACTTTCGCTGGATTTATCTTACTTGCATGAAAGCTCGGAGCTTGGTCTCAGAAAAAAGTCCTGTTGAAAACAAAAAGAGCCTTATTTGACCAAGGGAAGGCTGTAGGAGGCCCTCAGATAACAATAACTAACAATTCTTTTTGGGGTTGAACAGTTTCAGTAAGGATCACTTTCTGAGGCGGTTAACTCTAAATAATAATTGTGGATTTTGCAGCCTGTGGAAGGCAAAGATTGCTCTCTGACAGAGTTTATATTACTAACCTGATGCCAGCAGACAGCTGCAAAAATGAAGTGATATGAGTGATAAAAATATTCTTTCTCCATGCAGGCAGGAGGAATTGCATGGAAGCAAAGGGCAAATCCCAGTGGCCTCCGTGCACACCAGACCCAGCACATGAACACAGGGCCTGGCTGACGTGGCACGGCTGATCCCTGCATGTCCTGACTCACTCAGGGCTTACTTTAAATATTTTTTAACTCCTCACATTAAATTTCACAGAGATATCTTGCATTCCTCAGAAAAAGTTTATCTACACAAGATCGTTTACTGCCCTTTAATTCAGCTGGCAAATAACTTGGTTAAAAAAATAAAATATCACAACGATGCCTCCCCCCCACCTTCTATCTGACGTAGAAAGAGATAATTTCTAGTACTAAAAGTGATTAAATTTGGTGCATTTCCAACTTGTATTTTAACAATGCATTACCTCCTGAATTGCTGCATAAATATTAATAGACAGCCTGCTATGGAACTTTTGCCCGTGGTGCCCTTGGAGAACCATAATCACGGCGAGGGGAGCAAAGGAGATGAGAGGGAGCCCTGCAGATGGAGGTCCTATCCCCAGCTTCACAGAGCCAGCCCGGGTCAGGCACTTTCCCTGCACTCTCACAGATCAGCACCATCTCAAAGCCTCGACTTTGTCTGGTAGGAGATGAAAATCCTGCAGACATTAATCTGCCCTGTGCTCATCCAAAATACAACCACAAAAACCCCGCCGATGCCAAGAAGAGCAGCGCCGATTTTTCCCCAAATTAGCCAGATTTTTTTTTTTTAACCTAGTGAGTGCTTTTAAATTTCATCTGCAGATGTTTACTGCTCTAATCACCTCCAAAATGGTTGCATGGCATTTATCTACCTGCATTTCCTCCCTCTGATATAATCTCATTAAAAGTCACGGTGGCTCTGGCTGCCATTTGAAAGAGGCCAAGTGCCCACAGATCCCCTGAAGTCATGCTCAGCCTTCATGAAAATTGGCCAATTATTTAGTTCCCTAAATATGGACTTTGGGGGCTGAAATTCAGAATATGCTCTTGGAAAACCTTTCTGGTCTGCCATAAACCAGCTCTCTGAGAAGACAACACTATTGATTTTTGCCACCCTAATACAAGAATACCACTCAAAACCTTAAAATACTGGCAGTAAAAGGTACGAGGAGAAAATATTTCTGTCTGCAAACATCTACTGCCCAGCTGTGTTTTGGATACAGGTGGACTGTGCTAAGGGTTAAGTTAATTTAACTTTCACCAAGTTAGAAAGCTCTGAAAGTTTAATCACAAATGAACTCCAGTGGGCAGTTTGGTAGCTCCCAGAAAAATGTTCTCATTTTTATTCTTTATAGGCACTGCTCAAATCCTCGTAAACCATATTTAAGGAGGGAGAAATTTCATGAAGGGAGGGAGCTGTTTTATATGACAGAATAAGAGAAAAAGGCAACTTACTGTTTTAAAATTTAAATCCGGCCAAATTACCAGAAATGCTGCTGGAAACAGAACGCTGAGAATTCATTATTTTGTTTCAAAGTTAGTTTATCATAAATCTGCCCTCTGACACGTAATAACTAGTAACATTTCGAAGGTTATTTGATAGTAAGTTCAACAGTGTAGGTGACTGAACATGTGAGCTGCATGATAATGAGTCCCAGGGGAAATCAGGCTTTAGGATGCAGGGTGAAGCATCCCTAGGCTTGTATTCAAATGGAAAAAACATATTCAAAAGTTTATTGTTTATCTCCTAAGAACATCAAATAATACACAGGCCTTTGAATCAAATGTATAAAGCACACTGGAGGACTATTTGCTGGGGGGAAAATGCCTGATTTGATCCAAATTCAAAAAAACTAATAGCTCGTACACTGAAATGCACAGAGCAGTTTTGATATAAAAAGTGGAGGGGAGTTTTGGGGTTTGTTCTCTTGCAGAACTCAGAGGCACAGCCAGTCAATTTGCTCCTGCAGCAGGCTCTGGAAAGAGGAGCTCGACAGCTTTAAACCCAGTTGCTCTCAAACCCTCTGCCTTTCAGTACAATAGAGTCCCTTAAGTGTGACAAATACAAATTGCCCTGCTCGGCCTGAATTTCATCTCCAAAATGCGGTGGAGGTAATTGATTAATTTGTAGTGTACAAACTAATTTGAAGCCGATACTGAAAGTGAAAGGGTTTATTTCTCAGCAGGGAGGTGGGGTGCAAACACCCCGCTCTGCCAGGATGACGCAGTCCCACCTCTCAGCTCATTAAGCTCTTACCTAACGAATCCTGTGCTGCTCTTATCAAATCAGGGGTAGTTTGGAAAAGCACATGAGACAGAACTTTTTTATTTATAAACCCTCTGCCTGGCAAATGGCGAGGGCAGGGACATTCCAAGCCCGTAACCACGCAACCATGCCCACCCCATCTTCTATCTGACGTAGAAATAGATAATTTCCAGTACTAAAAGTGATTAAATTTGTGCATTTCCAGCTTTCATCCTCTGGGAGCAGGGATGGAGGGATGGGCATGGAGCACCCACCTGCTCCTGCCCTCCTGGGCACGACCTATCCACAGCAACTCATCCCTGCTCACCTCCAGCAGTGTTTCCAGAGGTGGGGAAGCTTGTGGAGGAGGCATGGTGTTTAAGGATCACTGAGTTTGGATTTCTCAAGTGCTGGGTTTTCATCTCCAGAGAAATATCTGCCCCATTAAAAGTGATCAAACAGGACTCCTGCTGTTCAGGTGCACAGCCATACCTGTCAAGGGAACAGGCTGCCTTGGAGAATCACAGAGGGGCTGTGGCTGGGGAAAACCTTTAGGATCATCCTTTTGTAGTTACACAGTCCCCTCTGCACCAAGGCTGTTATTTCATACTTTGGACATTGGGAACAAAATTAGCCTTTAATTTCAAGGTATTTTTCCACAATAAAATCAATTTTTCCACGCATTTTTTTAGTTTGTCCTCCTTTTTATAACTAATTGCTTAAATCATTATATACCATGTGCTTGAACAGTGAAAAGTTACACAACATCTCTCTTACTCAACATCACCCTATCAGTCCTAACTCTTAATATTATGATTACTTTTTTGCAGAGATGCAACTGGCAGAGCTTTCCTGACACGCCACAAATCCTAATTATCATCAAAACTCTAAATTCTATGTTAATGAATATCAGGGCTTGAAATGCTCTTATCTTGACAAGTTCTAAAATATCCACTGAATGTTTGTTTATTCACTTTATATATCAGTATATATTTCCAGACCTTAACTCTGGGAAAACAACAGCATTTAAATAAGCAAAGGCAAAGATAAATAAAACCAAGCAAACAGGCAATAACTCTGTCTAAAATGCTTTTTACTATATTTAAGAAGGAATTACCGCAGAGGAAATGCTTGAACCCTAAACTACCACATCTCAAAGAAAATAGATTTAGATGGAGAACTTTTTTGGTTCATTCTTTGAAATATAATCTCGTTCACTTGTCCAACTTTTGACATGGAAGATGCACTGAGAAAATTGGGGTTGTATTAAAATAAGACACAAAAAGCGGCCCCGGAGCTGTAAAAATGAAAATCAAATAAGAACGGGCTGAACTGGATCAGCCTCGAACTTTGGCTTTCATTGCAGAAAAGAGTTAAAAAGCAGCTCTGTTGGAGCTGGAGCCAGCCCTGCCCAGTGCTGGGATATTAAAGTGTGCATAAATCAGGGGGCTCATTTTCCTATCAGGCGTTAAAGCTCGCAGCTCCGTTATCGGAGCATCCGCGGATCCGCGCCTCGGCTCGGGCTCCGGCCTCTGTGTGGTCTTTCAGAACTGTCGTTATCAGCTTTCTGTTTATTATTGTGCTCAGTTTAAAGGGAATTTGCCAAGTGATCCCTGGACTCCAATCTTTAGGCCTGTTGTCAGGACAAATTAATTTCTGTGGAAACCCACTGTGCCTCAGATACCATCTAGGAAATGTAGGATTAATGGAGTCCCTGTACAACACGCTTTGTAGTGCGCTGCTGGGGGAGGGGAGCGGGGCTGCCGAGGCAGAAATCACACAAATAAAGCCCCTGCACTTTGGGGGACTTTGGGGGGACTTCATCTTTTTTTACTCCATCAGCTCATACCAAGTAATATTTAAAATAAAGCCTGGTCGCCGAAAGGAACGAGCAACTTTTAACAAAAAGAGCAGTGAATGGAAACTCTCAGCTGCCAAAGATGAGGGAGCTGAGGTCTAATTATCAATATTCTATATTTTACCAGCTCAAGCCAATCTCATCAGTAGGAAAAACAGGATATTAAAAGAAACAGTCTCCTGTGAATCTTACTAGAAAATAATGAAACTCCATATATGATCCTTTGGAAAAGAGGTATTAAAGCTGGATTTCCTACAGGGCTGGGTCATTGCTGTGCTAGCTGACATTTGGGGCTGTTTTTAACAAATTTGTTAAAAACAAATTTCATTGTTGAAAATGTTTGTTTGTTTCTTGCAATAAGTAAACTTGAAAAATTGTTTTCCTGGGGAAAAAAAAAAAGGAGTGATTATGTTTCTTAGTGATGAGAGAAGAGAAGAGAAGAGAAGAGAAGAGAAGAGAAGAGAAGAGAAGAGAAGAGAAGAAAAGAGAAGAGAAGAGAAGAGAAAACTCCAATACATTTTTATCAATCCTTTCTCATTTTCAGAGTCATTTTCATGACTCTGCCCATGGTGAGATATCCAGGTTTAATATCAAACACATTGGGAATTTTTGCCCTTATTATTTTCTCTCCAAAGATATATCAGTTGATAACATATAGGACAAAGACAACAGACCCACATTCTCTGTGGTTTCACATCTTGTGACTCCTCTGTGCAATCAGAGAGTTACGTTAACCCAAAGTGTCACAAAAACACCAACGAGATCACAAAATAAAAATAAAATTTTTAAAAAAGCAAGAGCTACCTCTCCTTTCCAAATGCTAAAGCAAAACGTGACTTTCTAACACGTTGTTCCAATATTACCCTGTTAATAGCAGGGCTAATTTGGCAGCAGAGCATTTTTGGAGCACTCTGGTACCTCCCAAACCTGGCAGATGCAGATGCTGCAGCTCCTCTACCGTGGCTCTCCAGCTCACAAACACCTCAGCACACTCTGCTTTTCCTCCTTAGGACATTGCAAAAGTCCCTGGATTCTGTGGGATCCCCTAGTTTGGAACAGCATTTATGGACAAGGTTCATTTTGGGAGGTTATTTTATCTGGGAAGTTATTTTATCAGGGAGGTTATTTTATCACTCTTAAACTCACTTGCATGTGAGAACTGCTTTCGTTTTATTCAATATTCCAGAAGAGCGTGTTCGTCTCTAACTAAAACATTTAATCTTGAGAGACTTTTATGTGCCCGTTTTTAACTATTGCAGAAATTCAATTAACTCCATAATTATGAACACAATTACCATGGAGTGTTACATGTGATTTGGTGGTAGCAGTTGTATGGCACACACATACACTCTGGTTTGTGATTTCAAAACTTACAGCAATGATAATAAAAGCCAAAAAAATCCCAAATATCATCCTTACTCTTTACACTGTGTGTATAAATGGTTTTTTAAATGCTGTTCATATTTTGTCCCCTGCCCATGGCAGCGGGGTTGGAATGAGACGATCTTTAAGGTCTTTTCCAACCCAAACCATTCCAGTATTCTATGATTTTGGTGATGAAAGGTTTTATTTTAGAAAGCACATTATTTGCAACCAAATAGGCTGGACTGCCAGTTGATTGAAGTCACCCAAACTGCAACAATTCACCTTGAACCTGGCCCCATTCACTTATTCCACTGCAAACTCCCTGCAAGGGCAGGAAATGGAGCCCTGGAGATTTTTGCATGGAGGGGGAAAGAGAAACTAAAATAAATTAGGAAAAAGAAAGGAAAATACATAAGTGGGAGGATGGGGAGCTCTGAAAAGTCTTCAAAACTTTCCACAGGGGCACTGCCAAGGAGCTCAGTGCCCAGCCCAGTGTGGGTGCTCCAGGTGGAGGTGGCGGCTCAGGAGCAGGATGTGCCAGGCTGTGCCAAGGGCTGCATGGCAGGAGCCATCCCAAAACCCTCTGCAGGTGGCCACGAGCTGGGGCTGTAGCCACAAGCAAGGGCTGTGAGCTAGCCACACAGCCTGAGCCCTTCCCTGCCTTGGAGAGCTAAAACACACCGGGGGCTCCGCTCGTGAAGAGGCACCAGGCAGGTCAGCAAGGGCTCCGAGGGTGTTACATTTTGGGGGTTTTAGGGCTGATGTGGCTGAAAGGAAAGTTTAGGAGGACAGGCATGGTCTGGTTCAGGATGGGCTCAGGCTGAGTACAGAAATACCTGGGTGATGGTCACCACACCAAAGTCACCACAGCTGAGGATCTGTGGCACCTCCTGGGCACAGGAATCTGCTGGCTCCTCATGGATCCTCCCTGCTCACACCCTCATCACATCAGTTCTGCACATCCAGGGCACGTTCATTGCCAGGCAAAACCTCCAAGGAGGACAAGGGTCTTCAGAGGCTTCGATTATTTCAGACATTACCCAAAATCATTCTGATGTCACTCGCACAGCCTTTGGTGACACTAAACATCCTCTGCTCCTCTGACTCAGCCTTGCTCCCCAAATTTCAGCACCACCCTGCCCAGTGATGTCAGCTCAAGGTCCAGCCCCACATTCTCCCCTCATCTACTCAAACCCCATTTCTGCTGACACAGAGATATCTGCAGGTATCTCCACCTTCACACATCCCTTCTACAAGAGCTTTGCTCCCACCTACAAGTGCACAGGTGGCAGAGTCTCCCTCAAACTGCATCCAGGGTTTCATCAAGAGATGCCCACGGACCCCAAGCACACAAGGAATCAACAGTCTTTTACCATAATCACTCTTCAAGTAATTGAAAATCAGAATTACCCATGTGGCTTCTCCACATAAGAAGTGATCTGCAACCTCCAATCTGAATTCCAAACATGTTCGTGTGAAACATTCAAAATACAAAATGCAGTTCCAGCTCAGTCCTTGGTGGATGTCAGGCACGGCTGGAAAACTATTGCAGGTGTTACTTTAAATGAAAAAAAGTGAAGTGTGTAATAAGAATGGAGGTCAAAGCATTTCCAGACTTGCTAAGGGTTAGATCTCACCAACAGAGTAAAATATTTAAGCTTTAACAGAAAGCTATAAATGCAAATATATATAAAATGAAGCATAAAGTAGGCTTCTTATAGAAATTCATCTCTCCTAACATGAACAGTACAAATATTTCACAACATGTCAAACCCACTGTATATGTACATTCATGCTTTCCTCACTCCTGGCTCTACAACCACATAGAAATGTAATTTAACAGCACTGTTAACAGTTTTCCGATCTTGGGGCATGGAACCTTTATCCCAAGGACCTGGTTAATAAATGGCAATAAATGTAAACAAAAGGCAAAAGGAGGAGACAGCAGCAGAGGGCTCAAACCCAGCCCAGCTGCCCTTACCCCCAGCCACCCCCTAAAATCACCCAGATCCATCCCTGCAGATCGAGCTGCCATGTGGTTGTTTTCTAAAACAACATCTCACTCTGCTATGGAAGAAATTTAGTCCTTATTCCTCTTTAATATTCATATGGAACAGAGCTACATTAACACGAAGTTTTAATTTCAGAAACATTCTGACATTTACCGAGAACAGATTCCAGCCCTGGTTTCACACCAGGGTTTTTTTTCCATTATCACTGTTATTACTGGTATTAGTATCACTGCAGAAGTGATTAAAAGGTCCTGGATGTCTCATTAAAATAGTCTGGATCTACCTCCCTCTTCAGCACCAAGATACAATCTGTTGTTTTATAAATGGGAACCATCTTCCTGGAAATTAAATTTGAAGTATTGCCTGTTCCTCTTTTCCTTGTGAAATACAGGCACTTTTTGCTGTTTAAATTGAATGTAAGAAATATTCTAAGTATTTGAAGCAGAGGAAAGAATAGTTATTACTGAATTCTGAATGCTCCCCAGATCTACTCATAAAATGTGAAAATAATAAAAGAGCAGCAACAAACCAACTCCTCAAAACTCTCAGGGAGGTTGAGGAGAGAGATCCCTCATGGAAGTCAACAGTTTTGGTCTCTACATCTATTTTCAGGTGCTCATTTCAGCACAGGCTTATGATTTTCCAAAAGAGTTGGTTTAGCTGCAATTTTGGAAAAATGCATTTTTGTTTCCCGAGATAGCCCGGCAGTTTAAGTCCAAATGTTTGTGTCTCAGAGCTCTTTTCCATATCCTCCACTAAATAGGAATTCAAAAAGTCTTAGGTGCAGATTAAATGCTTTCAAAAATCAATTCTAGGCTGGCATAGAAGTCAACCAGTCTGACCTCGTGATTACAGACTAAACACTTCCTTAGGAAGCAAAGTGGAGCAATATTTCATGTTTCAATGATTATTTCAGATAGCAGCACCACAAATAAAAATGAGAAACCGTGGCGACATTTTAAAAAGTTTATCTAGGGATAATTGTATGAGGAATTAAAAGAGGCCTCATCAGAGGGGTGGGATATTGTAGCATTAAAATCCATTAACAAAAGAGAATATTCAATAAACAGCTCATCCAAACTCCAACAGGCACTTTGGTTTTCATGGAGTTTTGAGAAAAAAGAGAATCATGTAACTCAGTTTCTACCTGATTACTCTGATGTTTTTACTTCTGGGACCTTAATCTCAAGCCACAAAATGGCAAATAAAGCAGCAGTGAGATATTCCAGTTTCTGAGTTCAAACTACCTTAGGACTGATACAAAAATCTTCTCCTTCAGTTCCATATTCCTGAGGACAGAGCTCGGATTTAATGCCCAAGCACTCCTGTGCCTTGCAACAGCATTTTTATTTTCCTTCTTACCGGTGTCAATAGCAGGGTAACGCCAGAGCTTTCACATAAACGTTTGCCTTGGTTTGATCCTCTAAATGTGCTACCCAGTAATTAAATCCAGTTTGTATTTTTAAAGTGCACATGGAGCACTGTTCCACGCAGAGCCAAACTGCCTTGCATTTGTCTCCACTATCACTCAGTTCTGGGAAATCCATAAATTCATTTGTCAAAGGTAAAAATACTCCAGCAAAACTCCTTCTAAATCTTTTGAAATGGTTTGTTCAAACTCTTGACATAGCGTTTTGCTCTAAACAAATTTCTAGACAGCCCTGTGATTTTCCATCTCAAAATATACTGTTTCCCTGCCATGAAACTGGAACAGAGGGTCTGAGAGAAAGGAAATTATTAAGCATTCTAGTGGGTTTTTTTCCAACAAAAACTAAGATAGAGGTCAATGAATAAGTATGTGCAGGCTGGAACTTAAATCCTCTGGGGTGACTGTAGGCTAATTAATAATTAATGCCAGAGACATGGTGTTTGAAATGCAGATGTGATAACTGGAGGCCTGGCAAAGCTGTTCAGAGGAAGCAGATTTGGATGCTATAGGGAATAGGCACTCCCTTGCCGGCTGGCTCTGAAAGCAGACCTGGGTGCAAAGCAGGGCCTATGGTTTAGATTATATTCCCCTCAGCTGTTAATTACCTGAACCTACTTTGAAGTTTTTCTCTTTTTATCCTCTGCATGAAAAGAGATTGGTTCAGCCAAGGGACTTGAAAAAATGATCAAATACATGGAGTAGAGGAGGGGAATAGAACTTCAGATATAAAAAAGATAAGGAAGAAAAACACTCAGGGAAACACACAGGAACATATTAGGAAGTGCCCGAGTGTGGCTCAATGTTTCAAGCGAGTTGTGCTGCTCTAAGTTATTTCAGCCATTAAGCAGAACCCCCCCGTGTTTTAGGAATAGATTTGTTAAAAGGGATCTCTCACTGTATGTATAGAGTTTACAGTAATTATTTGATGAAAGTACCATAGGTGATTTCCTATGCTATTTTTAATTCAATAAAGTCATTTAAACCTCCTTGTGTTTGGGGCTATTTAATGAGGTGTGCAACATTAGCAGAATCACCAATGAGCTGTTACTGCAAATATTCAGATTTTGCTAAAAAATGCTCATTTTTGCCAAGGAGAGAGACAGGCACAGGGTAGGTTCCTCGCTGCCACTGCAAGGAAAAGGAGGCAGGTACCCTCAGCACCGCGGCTCCTTGGGCCTCCGGGGGGCACCTGAGGGCAACTGAACCATTTTCACAGCAAGAAGGGAGTGGGGTGGCCCAGCAGGGCCTGGCACAGGCAGGGGTGGGGGTGAAGACAGAGAGAGGCAGGGGTGATGGGGATGAAGATAGAGGGACGCAGGGGTGATGGGGATGAAGGCAGCGCTGGGAATGCTGGTGGGGAGGCTCAGGTGAGGGGGATGAAGGTGGGGATGAAGGCAGGGGTGATGGCCATGAAGATGCTGCCCGCATCCCGCGGGCGGACGGGAGGTGATTGGGGTGACGCAGAAGCACCCCCTGAGCGCAGGAAAACACCCCGTGGCCAAAGGGCGTGTGGGGTACCCCTTGTGACACCGCTGTCCCAGCGAAGGAGCCCGCAGGCTGCGCGGGGCCGGTCCCTCCTGTCCCCCCGGTCCCGGTGCCCCGGTCCCGGTGCGGGTCCCCGGGCGCTGCCGGCCCCGCTCGCCCGGAGCCGCCCGGGCCCCTGCGGCCACGGAGGGACCACGGAATCGCCTCTCGCTTTGCAGAGACAGATCGATCCCTTTTCAAAGCGACTCCAGAGTCGCTTTTTTTGACGCTCTTCCCCGCTCGTTAGAGCCCGCCCGTTCAAAGGCGAAACTTCCCAGCAACTTCACTAAAACCCTTTGAACCAGGGGGAAGACAGTGGTATAATAATTTTTTTTCTGGCTCTACCGTTTTTTTTTCTTTTTCCCTGCAATAGGGTGAAGCAATCTCTGATGAACTCAGGGCTGGTTGTGTTTAAAAATTAATTCGCAAATGCCAGTCTTCAAGGCGCAGGCGTCTCGCATTTACACCTATCACCTTGGCATCGCGGCGCAGCTTCTCCTCCTGCTGATGTGGAGAGCCCACCTCGGCCCAAAACCAGAATTTTTACCCATTTTTCTCTTTCCCAGCACCGTGACGTAAGGAACACGCGGCTGTACTACAGCCTTACGCATAGGTGTACACCTGAGTGATGCTCTGGCTCCTTTGAGGGGTAATTCCCCGAGCCGCCGGCTTCTCCAGCCCTGGGATAGTTACCTGCGGCTAAAGCTCCCAGGTGAAGGGGATGAGTCCGTCCCGGGGCGGAAAATGTCTCGATTTCCACCAAAACGGGCGTGGGAAGCGCCTCCGTGTTCACATCACGGGCGTGGGGTGGCCCGGGAGAGCCACGCCTGGGGGGCAGAGGGGCTTTTAATGGAATCACAACAGCCACACGGTTCCCTATTAAATCCTGCTAATTTTCTAGGTGAAGGCTGTGAAGTGAATGTGAGGAAGCATTAAAAGGGAATTGAATTTGCATTCCTTATGCTACAGGCACATGTTTACATGACCTTTAAAACAGAATTAAAGCTGTATCATCAGCAGCTGTAGGCAATTCACATTACTAAGGCAATCAAATCAGAAGGCTAAACTAACTATAAAACATAAATTAAACTGATAGAGAATCATCCTAATTCACTAGGTTTACTTGCAATTTACTTATCCGCTACTAATAATTTCTAAACAGTTTGGAGAAGCGGCAAATAGGAAATACTTGGACGTGGCACTTCACGAACGTGCTGTCCGAGGGGAGAGCCGGCTCTCCCGGGGTTCTCCATCAGGGAGCGCGGGGATAACACGGGCCCCTAGAGCTCCACGAAGGGACTGCAAAATGATACCTGCATGGCTAAACCCCAGTTCTATGGGTCGGCTCAAGCCCCCCCCCCCGGAGTCCTTTCCTCTCTGGAGGACCCTCAGAGACGCCGTTGATTTTCTAAAATATGAAATAACTCAATATCCAATACAGCTCGCGTTGCACCGCTGCCTTCTGCCCCCTCCCCCATCCCCAGAGGGACACTTTCCAATGTCTGAAGCACGGTAAAAAAACCCACAAAAATCGATACCGCCGGTGATTTCATTAAAAGTTTGTAGAGCGCCTTTCCCCGTCTCCGCTCCGGCGCTCCCGGGTGGAGCGGGGCGGGCACCGGGCACCCCCTGCCCCGGGCAGCCCCCACTTTGATTTATTCCCATTTATTTCTCGCAGCCCAGGGCTGTCTCCCCCGCTTTGATGGCGACTCCCCCGTGTGCGCTCCCCCGTGCCCCGCGGTGATTTATCGCTCGCCCGCCTCCCCCTGAACTTCTCCCCCGCAGCCCCCGGGACCCCCCGCCCCGGGCAGGCCACGGAGGGGAAAGGATGCTGCAGCCTCCAGAGCCTTCCACCGGGAGTCTGCTGGGCGGGGGGGAGAGAAAAAAGCTGCCAGGAGGTGCCAGGGAACCGCACACGCTGGGGACGGAGCGGATGGAGCTTTGGCAGGGGCTTGTTGGGGTTTTTTTGGGGGGGCCCACGGAGGGCTCGCAGTCTCTGCCACGCGTGACCGAACGACACCCAGCCTGCCTCACCATCACCATCCTGCACTGCCCAAGCCCGATTCACGAAGGAAACATATTTTAGCAACGCAGCCTGGCCTGAAAGTTCATTTTTTAAACAGCTTTGGTTGGCGCGATCTGAGGAAACTTTCCACCGAGCCGTAAACACACGAAAGTCTGTGAGAAAACCAAGAATTAGCAGCAGCATCTACGTATTTATAAACGTAAATCTAGGGATGACGAGGCGCTTCAGAATGCAGGAGGCGTTTCAATCCCTCTGCGAGATCAGGAGCATCGCTGGATGCTTTGCACGCCGACTGCTACAGCTGGAAAAGCGTATAGTTAAATAAATAATAAATAAATAAATGAAAGGGAAAACACAACACATGAACCCAAACCCCACATGGAAATTGCTCGGTAAGCTACCAAACAGCAGCGCAGGTATTTGTCATCCATGGAACAGAGCGATTTGTCTTCAATGTCTCATTAGTCAACAGAGGTTAACTAGCGAGCCAGTTAGTGCGTGCTCAAATCCAACCCATTCTCCTTTAAATATGTCTGAGCAGAAATCTGTCCGTTCGGGGATTGTATTTGGATTATTTCTAAAGAACAGGCGGGATGGCCTCTGGGGTGGCAGGATCTGGGGGTGCCCATCTCTGACCGCATCCCCCCTGTGCTGGGAGAAGGTTCACAAGGAAAACAAAACAAAACAAAACAAAACAAAAGAACCAAAACAACAAAACACAACCAACAACCAAAAAACCACGGGATTTCGATCCGGGATGAAACCAGCGCGTTCTTGTCATCACGCCTGTTTGAATGGCACGGTGAGGAAAGTGCCTACGTAAAAGGGAAGGGATCGGCATTGTTGTGGGGTCTATTAACTCCTGCCGTGACCTCAGGAGCTGCCACGCACCGCCCGAGCAGGAGACGGGAGCGGGGCCGCAGCCCCTTCCCCGCCGCCTCTCCCCATCCACACTTCTCCAAACACAACAAACCCCAACTCGTGGATTTCACAGACGGCGAGACCGGACCCGCAGCAAAAATGTGCACTTTGGAGAGACTTCCCGCAATATTTACGATTTTTTTTTTTTTTTGCTCCGTCAACCAAATATTCGAGACAAGACCTCCTAAAACCGACCCAGCTCAAAAATAACAGTGACCTGAACATGACGGGGTAGTCCACAAATGAACGACATTTTTTTTCCCGCAGCAAGTACATTTTTCAAACATCAACAACGTGGAAAGAAAAGGATATTAATAATAATAATAGTAATAATAACAATAACAGGCGATTCGAGCAGAGGAGCAAAGAGTCGCCCAAACCGCTTCGGAAATCGCAGCAGTTAAAATACAAATACTATTTACCTTGTGATTTTTCCTGCCCGGGATTGGCTTTATTGTCCCTCCCTGGACCAGCCCAGCCGCAGCCACGCTCCCTCCGTGCCGGGCTCTTTGCTGCCGGGCTGGTGCTGGGAGAGATTTGGGGGGGGCTGCATTCATTCTTACATTAGGACTAGTTTAATTTGCAATCTGTCAGTCCATCTCCTGGCTGTGGCTCGGAAATGGCAGTGTGGCTCTCTCCCTCCTCTCTCCCTGCACAGCATTTACTCACGTTCAAGAGCAGCCAACAGAGACCAAAAAAAAAAAAAAAATGAACTAATTGAGCTTGTGTCGGTATTGGCTAATTTCTGCTAATACTCTGTAAATTCCTTTTTGCTTCCTAAGCTTCCCTCACGCTGGTTAGGTGTTCCCAAAGCCTCTCCGGAGCTCCAGGAGCCGCTTTCTCAGCACTGATGGGCGGCTGGGCTCCAGCAGGAGCCCCAGCGCCTGGATGTACACAATGCAAACCTTAACTCCTGGCTCCAGAAACGGTTAAATTGCCCTTTCCCAGCCCCCACCCCCGTTATGATTGACTCTGTTTTTAAATTTGCACTTGTTCCCACCAAGCGCAATCTAACTCGTCCTGTCTCTAAAGTGAACTTGTGTTGAAGGTGAAGTTTTCAATATAGAGGTCACGACACCGAGGCACAGCTTACCGCTCCGAGCTTCATGCTGTATTAAACACAATCAAAACGAACCCCTTTTAGACCTTTTTTTTTTTTTTCTTTCTCTCTCCTTCCCCTCCCGCGGGTGAACAATGAGAGGAGGGGGGAAAAAGAAAGAAAAAAAAATCTCTTAAATATAATAAAATCAGCTCTGTCACGATAATAAACGCGTTGGTGGGTTCAGGTCCCAACCTCCAGCCCGTGGAGCCGATGGGGAAGGCGAGAGCATCCCGACAGGAGCTCTTAAAGGGGAATGAATGTGTGGGGCTGGAGCGGGGAGGGCCAGCCCTGCCCCACGCGTGGGTGACACCGTCGGTGCCACCGAGGGGACGGCGACGGCCGAGCCACGCAGCCGGGTGACCCCAGAAAGCCCCGGAGCCGCCTGTGCCAGGGGGACTCGACACAATCCCAGCTCCCGCACTTCAAAGCGGGGCGTTCTCCATAGCGACTTCTCGCTGCCCCAGGACGGTGGCTGCCTCCAGCTATTGTGAGAGCTTTTTCACGCCAAAGATTTAGCAGAAAAAATAGATATTAAAGCGAGTTATTTGCGGAGGAAACGCGGGTCCCTTCGGGGCGGGGGCACCCAGAGCCAAAGGGCTGTAGCGCACAGTCCGAACCCAAAAACTTTTTTTAATATTTTTTTTAATAAAAAAAAACTTTATTGGGTTTCGGTCTATGAAAAATAAGTTACAAATTCTTGCAACAGTAGCTTTGCATGTACTTATTTTTCTCCCATGTCCAGACGGGGTCGGCTATTGAATAAGGCTCTTTTATTCTGCATGGGGCAGGGGATTTGTGGCCATGGTCCCCCTTTTATTCCTCTCTCTATGGAAACCCAGATCATGGGGAGAAAAATGCGAGGCTGAATAAAGAAAAGCAGCAGAAAGGACCGCTTGAGAGCGGCATCTGTTACACTTGGGAAGTTAGACTGACAGGAAAGAGCTAAAGAAACCCTCTCCAGCAGATTAGTTAGAACAGCAAGAAGATTTAACTATATGCAGATAAAACACTATAAAATCCACCATACTCTGCTATAGGCGAGGTGAGAGCCGCCTCGGCAGGAGCAGAGCCGGGCTCTGCCTTAGCTACATTTGCAGCAAAGATTAAAATGGGACGTTCGGGGTTTTATTTCCCTGCCAGAGACTCTGCCTTAATTAAACGGCGGATCTGAACATCTATTTTCACGGGCAATGGGATTTGAAAAATTGTTTCGGAAGTTAAAGTGCAAATTAATTTTAAATAATTTAGTTACGTTTTCATACAGTGCGGATTTGATGTTGTTGGGGAGGGGTTGGTGGGTTTTTTTTCTTTTTTTTTTTNTATTTTTGATTTATTTTCCGAGTCGCACCCCCCCTCCTCTCCCCGCACCCCCGCGGGTGCGCAGCGCAACGCTGCCCCGGCGGGGACACGCAGAGTCCCCGATATATCGCGATTTGCCCCAGCCCGCTCTGCTCCTCACCACCCAGCCCTGCCTTTACCCCTCTCACACGCTGCCCCGGCGAGAAATTATTGTGATTATTATTATTATAATGAGGAAAGCGATGGGACCCGGCTCGAAAGGAACCAGAGGAGCGCTCAC
>VXBI01002517.1:0-99718 GCA_013397375.1 Toxostoma redivivum
GGCCCTCGGCGGCTCCCAGATCCCCCCAGAGGAAGGCACGGGGATGCTCAGGGGGATGGAGCCCTTGTGCTCCGGACACCGCTGGCGGTGTCCAGCCTGGAGAGGAGAAGCTCCAGCGAGAGCTTAGAGCCCCTTCCAGCTCAAGAGAGCTGGAGAGAGATTGGAGACAAGGGATTGGAGAGACAAGAGGGAATGGCTTCCACTGCCAGAGGGCAGGGTTAGATGGGAGATGGGGGAGAAATTCTTCCCTGTGAGGGTGGTGAGGCTGTGGCATAGGGTGCCCAGAAAAGCTGTGGCTGCCCCATCCCTGGAAGTGTCCACGGCCAGCCTGGATGGGGCTTGGAGCAACCTGAAATAGTGGAAGGTGTTCAAGGGATTTGGAGCTTGATGGCCTCGAAGATCCCTTCCGACCCAAACCTTTCAGTGATTCTGTGATTCTACAAAAGTCACGGTCCCTGCAGGGCAGGTATGGAAGGGAAACACTCACCTGGCTGTGAAACATCCCTTCCCACAGCACAGCAGGTCTGGACTCTGCCCTGAGCTGTGCAGGGAGCGAGGAACAGACTGTGGCCAGCAGAAAACACACACAGATGAATTGGCAAACACGGCACAGAAGCCCTGCTGCCTCCTGAGAGCTGGGAGAGGCACTGCCAGGCTGCCAGGCCAGGTGGCCCAGCTCACAGGGCTTCAGCCACGTCACTCAGCCAATCTCAGGGTCCACCCAGGCCAGGGTGGGCAGCAGGGACAATTCCAGCCTGGCCTGGCTCAGTTTCAGGCACAGCCAGGACCTGGTACCTGCATTGCCTGCCCTGAATCCAGCAGCATTTGGCAGCTGCAGGAAACCAGCCCTGGTGGGAGTTACCCAGAGCAGGTCAGGAGCCAGGGCACGCTTCAGGCAGCCTGGGCAAAACGCCGTGTGACACGAGGGCTGCACAGAAAGCCTGTGAAAAGCTCTGGAAGCCCTGTCACTGAGCTTTGTGGCAAGCCCCAGTTTGCTCCCATCAGACAGCCAGGCGTGCTGGGAGGAGCAAGATGGGCAGGGAGATCCTTGTTCAGTGCAGGACGTCAGATGGCAACAGGGTGCTGGGGGCACTGCCAGGCAGTAGCTGAGAGCCATGGACACCACTCTGTCCCAGGCCAGACTGGCACATCTCTGCCTGGCTCCTGCTGCTGCCCTGGAGAGACATTTCTTCTTGGAAAAACACCTCAGCAATGCTGTCACCACTGAGCTGGCTCATCCCCTGTTAACTCCAACGCATCTGAGATGGAAATCAGGCAGTGACGGCACCGTTCCACAGCCTTCTCCCCGCTTCCAGTAAAACATAAAAGGAAAATAAACCAGCAGTGGCATTTCAAGGCAATTATTCAAAGGGTCAAGAGATACAGACCAACACTGAGGAGCTGGAAAACATCAAGTCCCTCTAATACATAAGGATAACAGGATAAGGCTGTCAGTTGCCCTGCAGAGAGGGAGGCAGGGATCAAGCCATTATAATCAAGTTTTGGGCTTCTCTGACCTTATCTGCTTCTCGGCTGTCATTATCCACAGCACACAGTAAAACGTTCAAGTGTGACCATGCCCTGGGGGCTGCAGTGAGCGCTGCGGGGCTCTGCAGAGCCCTAAGCACAGATGCAGGTTCCCATGCAGCAGCAGCCAGGACACAGCTGCATGTGGCTGGATGTGCTCCGTGCTCTCCTTCCCTTGGTTCTTTATTTACAAATTCCCAAGGAGCTGCCCAAAGGGAGTAGAATCAAAAAAATCAGCAGCGATTTTTTTTCCCCTGTACAAACTCAGGTAAAATAGAGACCCCAGTGTGAATGTGGGAAGGGAGGAGGAAAAGCAGCTCCAGCAGTTGCTCATGGTAAACATGTGCTCCCCAGAGCTGTGCTGCTGGAGAAACTGGGCCAAAAGTAATGTGGAGGCCAGGCAGGAGATGATTTATGCTAACAAGGGGGCTGGTCTGGTCTCCTCAGCTATCTGAGAGAGCAGGAGCATTGCCAGCAGCTCCAGCAGGGCATGATTTCATCTGAGCCTGTGTCCCCTTACCCTGGAACACGTGTCTCCTCCTCGTGGGCTTGGGGCAGGGATGGAGCCCCTTGCTCTGCAGAGCTTCCCCTCCAGTTTTAAGGTCTCTCCCTGTAACGCCAAGCTTGGAAATTTCCTGTTCAGCGGCCCCATCAGGGAGAGCGGGGCAGTGACAAAAGCTGTGTGCAGCCATAGAGCTGTGTTCACCCCAATCCCATCATTTTCCATCGGGTCCAAGTGCCCCAAATCCCTGCAGGAGCAGGGATGGAGCAGTGGCTGTGCTGGAGCTCCTGCGCTGCCCCGTCGAGCACAGCTCCAGCTGAAGTCCAGCGACTCCGTGCCAAGTGATGATGTTACTGACCATGGAAGGGAACCAATCCCCTACTAGAGGAAAAGCATTTTTTCAGAGAAACATCATCGCTGAAAGCCTATAAACAAATCTGTTTTGACACAGCAGAACAAAGAGCTATAAAAGGAGAGATTTGGAAAACCGCTGCTAATGGGCGGTAATTCACGTGGTGCCTGCCAGGCTGTATTTTTGTAATTATTTTTGTAATTTGTATCCCTTTGGGATGCTGGCCTATGATTTCCAGAGCACAGAGGAACAGCCCAGCCAGATGTGGGGTGATGCTCAGCACCCCCTCTCTTGGAAGATGCACTGGAGCAGGACATTGAGCAAAGGGCTTTACAAGAGTCACAGGTGATGGCCTGGGCTGTCCCAGGAGCTCCTCGGGGCTGGGCTGGTGCCCACCACGACTCTTCTCCCCCAGGAGTGGAGGCAAAGCGGTGGCCAAGGCGTGTGCTTCATCTGCACAGCGTTTGGGAACAGCACAACAGCCGTGGCCAGGCTTCACGAGGAAATAATCACTCCTAATCTGCTTAGAAAACTTCATCCCTTGGGAAAACACAGCATACCTGCCTCTGGGCCTGGGGGGAGACACTGCTGGATGGCAGGTTTAGAAGAAATAAATTAAATTTGTATTAGGGGCTGAAAGCGTTTTCTGTTGTGAGAGACTTTCAGAAGAGCAATAACCCCTGAGGAGGAGAAATCCACAGCAGAGGAGAAGGTCCCACACGTGCTGAAATGTTACCATTACTGATCCCAGGAACACAGCTCCAGCAAGATCAGCTCTTATTGGGTTCCAATTTTTGGGTCATTCCTTCTCAAAAGATCAATTTCTCCAGTAATAAAGCGCTGTGAGCTGCTGCTCCACTCTGACTTGTGCACAGAAACCCCCAGATCGCCTCTGCACAAACCTAAGCTGGGTCTGTGACTTAAGGCCCACTGAATTCCCACTTTAACCAGACCAAAACAAAACAGGGAAGCCAGAGCCCCACCTCTAACTCAAGATCAGCTGCTTCTGTTTATGGAAAACTGTGCTGCCCTGCACACTCAGGGCAGTCCCTCAGCATGTCCAGCCCCAGTGTGGGGGGAGCAGAGCCCCCCACCCCTCCCTGGAGTCCAGCAGGGCTGCCCAAGGCCCTTGGCACAGGTTGGGAACTGGGAATGGGCCCCTGGGCCCTGCACACTCTGCTCTTCATGGGCGGCTCCTGCATCCGTGGGAGGTTTCTGGGCTGGTGCTCTGAGGAGGGATTTGAGGTCAGGCTGACTTGGTGCTTCCCAAAAGGCACCGACTCTCTTTGTTTCAGTTCAGCTCCAGGGCAGCCACCCAGCGCTGCCCTAAATCCAGGAGAAGTGAGGCAAACCCAGGAGTTCACTCAGCCCTTCCCATGGGCGGGCAGGTGGCAGCCCCGGTGCCAGGTGCTTTCTGCACACCCAGAACCGGACCAGACCTGCTGGCCCGAAATCCCAACACAAAGCACACAGCCCATAACCTTCTCCAGGGGAAGTGGTCAGTGCTGGGAGCCCAGGGGATGTTCCCAGGACGTGAGCAACCAAAAACCTCCCTTTTCTCCCAGCCACGAGCAGGAACCCAGAGGGTGAGGGGCAGGAAGGGCGACTCCATCACCAGCCCCACATGCCCGCTCCCCAGGGATCACTGCTTCCTTCCCAGCCCATCCCAAAGAGCCAGCTCCACATGGGGCACTACCAAAACATTTATTACAACAGTGCAGGGTGGCCAGGCTCCAGAGGACCCCCCTGCAGCTGACCACAGGGCTGGGGAGGGCAGCAGGAATGCTCACCCTGGGCATCTCCTTGTGCCCCCCAGCATCCACCAGGAGACAGAGGTGCTTGTTTCCCGAGGGAAATGTGTCCCTGCTGGGGCGTGGGCAGTGAGGACAGGCTGGCTGTGCCATCCCTGCAGGCAGGAGGCAGCACTCGGGCACTGCAGAGCTCACAGCAGGGAGATCCAGGGCTGCTCTCACCGGGCAATGCCCACGAGGGTGATTGCTCTGAGCCACACTCCAGCGTGGCCTTTGGCTGCCGCTGGCTTCTGTCACACCTCCCACAGCCACCCCTAGGGTGCCCCAAACCCTCCCCAGAGCAGACTGAGAGCGGCTGCGCTCCTGGGAGGGAGTGCTGGCTCAGACCAGAGCCACAGCATGGAAAAATAAACAAAGAGGCATTTCCCTCGCAGGGAGGGACATGTCGTAAAAGGCGCTTCTGAAATCCCTCCACAAACACGGGAGCAGCGGCTGCCCCTCCCAGGGGGTGGAATATCCGCACCTCGGGGCTCCCCTTCGCCCCAGAGCCACCAGTGTGACCCCGGAGGTGTGGGCAGTGTGGGCACGGCTGCCACACCCTGCGCCCTAAGGTGGCACAGCTGTGACCTGGCAAAAGGAGAGAGTTCCCTCTCCACGGGCGCTGCTGGCAGCCCCTCGCCCTGGCATGACAGGTCTATTTACAAGAGGAGAGCCACAGACACGGGGCAAGGGGGTGTCCCCCAGCCAGCACGGCCAGCTGCTGGCATGGGCTGTGTCCCCCGGGCTTGGCTGGGTGCTGTGCCCAACCCTGGCACCAGGCGAGGGCAGGGGCACTTTGCAGGTGCTGTTCTCAGAGTTCAGGGGCAACCACAGGTCCCTGGCTGCATGCACAGTCCAGAGAGAGGTGAGGGGTCGGCTGGTGGCGTGGTGCCCTGGCAGCAGCCGGGGGGCAGTGGCCGTGCTGGCCAGAGAGGCACAGCCCAGGCAAGTGTCCGTCCCTTAGAGCCCTTAGTCGTTCTCGCTCTGCAAGGGACAGAGAGGAGAGCAGGGTGAGGTGCCGGGGGCTGGGCTGGGGACACAGCCCCTCTGCGAGACACAGCCCTGCCAGCTCACCTCCATTTTGCTGTATATCCAGCTGAGGAGCTTTGTCACACGTGTGTACACTCCGGGCTTGTTCTTCTGGCCACATCCTGTCCCCCAGCTCGTCACCCCGGCCACATACCAGCGGCCATCGTCCTCGCAGACCAGGGGCCCTCCGCTGTCACCCTGGCTCAGAGGGGCAGAGCAGTGAGGAGGGATGGATACCCAAAATCGGGCAGCTCTCCCCTGGGGTGCCCCCAGCTCACCTGACAGGCGTCCTTCCCTCCCTGCAGGTAGCCGGCGCACATCATGCGGGGGGTCAGGTAGCCCTCGTACACCTTGTCGCTGTTGCAGATCTTGTAGTCGATCAGCTTCACCTCGGCCTCCCGCAGCTTCGGGGATGTGTTATCTGCAAGGCAGGGAGAGCTGTGGGGCAGGGGGGCCTCGCCATCCCGCACCGCCCCCGGCCCCTCCGCAGCGAGGGAGGAAGCGCCTGTTTCTCACAGGTCTCATTTCTGCTGGGAGGGCAATCCCCAGAGTTATCCCTGCGGGAAAGCCCTCGAGGGCAGGAGCTGCCTGCGGGGAGCCGCGCTCCTCCCTCACCTTCATTCTCCCTGGTTTTCCCGAAGCCGGTGATGAAGCAGGACCTGCCGGTCTGGAATCGCTGGCCGTACATGGGCAGGCAGGCGGGGCGCACCTGGGCTGGAGGAGAGGATGGGAGCAGGGAGAGGAGCGAGGGATGAGTCAATGGGAGATAAATCCTCACAGCGCCGCAGCCAGGGAGGAGCGTGGGGCGCAGGAAAGGCTCCCCTCTCCCGTAACCCACTGCTCCCCGGCCCCATGCGGGGCTGGTGGCACAGCTGAGCCCACGGCTCCGGCTGCCAGAACCTTCCTAGCCATGGGACAAGCAAGGTGGCCACAGCAGAGCTGGATGCTGCAGGTGGCAGCTGCCCCCCACCCCATGGTTCCCAGGGGACCCGAGGGGCCTCCCCCATCTCCCTGTCCCCCAAACACCACCCAGCCAAGCCCAGGTAAGCTGGGACACCTCACCTGAGAGCGTCAGTGGCCTGGAGAGCTTCATGAGGGCGATGTCGTAGTCGTCGTGGTCGTCGCTGTAGTTGGAGTTGATGATGACCTGGGACACAGGGATGCCCTCCATGGTCTGCTTCAGGTCCGACACCCCTCCGTACACCTTCCAGTCATCCAGGATCTTCACGCTGTTCCTGGCAGGGTGAGAGGGGCGGGAGGGGGTGAGAGCCGGGCTGTGGGGCGGGGCTGGGTGCCCGGGCTGGCAGCAGCACTCACATGAAGAAGCAGTGGGCAGCGGTGAGCACCCACTGAGCGTCGATGATGGTGCCGCCGCAGATGTGGATGGTCCCGTACTGCACGCTGACCTGCCAGGGCCATTTGTTCACAGAGGTCTCCTTCCCACCGATGATCCTGCCAGAAATCCTCTGCCCACAGGCTGGAGGGGAGAGCAGGGCTGGGAGAAATGCTCGGGGGGAAGGCGAGTATGGAGGAGGACACACCCACACCCCCATCTCCCACAGGCACCACACTTATTGCAGGAAATGCGATGTTGGTAGTTTTCTACCACCCAGAAAATTCACTGGGAGACATCCCATTTGCCCAGCCCTGTGCTGAGCAGGGGGAAAGTGTTCCCGAGCCCGTGGGAAGGGGCCCACCCTCAGCTGTGCCCCAGCCAGCTCCTTACTTGTGCATCGCAGGGAGACGTACTTTCCTGTGAGACACTGGGAGCTGCAGGAGAGAGGAGGGAGACCCAGCCTCAGCCCCATTCCTGCGGCACCAGGGCAGGGTGGGGTCAGGCTTAGGTTAGGAGGTGACCCTGGTACCTGTTGAGGCTCTGCTGGATGGTGTCTCGCTCATCTGTCACCGTGAGGCTCTTGCCAGAGACACGCAGGGGAATGTACTCGGTCTGTGAGGCACTGGGAGGGGGAGGACAGGCAGTGAGGACAGGCAGCGAGGACAGGCAGTGAGGGTCCCCCCACCCAGCACTGACACTTGGCCCCTGCATTATGCCCAGAGCAGCGCTGGACACGCCGCCCTCCAGCAGGAAAACACAACTCTGGGGGAAACAGCACAGCAGACCCTGCTCTCAGTCAGCGCAGGGGTCTGGGAGCGCCCGAACAGAACAACCCATCCTCCAGGAATTACTTCTGAAATCCCAGCTGCCGGCAGGTTTTCCTGGAGAGGGACTCGTCCCAGTCACTGCTGCACACCGGCAGCCACTGGCTCTCAGTGCTGGAGTAGACGTGGAGCAGGGACTCCTCGGATGAGAACCGCACTGTGGGATGGACAGGAGGGTCAGGGGGGCTCCCGGGGGTCCCCTCATTCCCACCATCCCAGCTCTGGGTGCCTCACCACAGCCCAGCTCGTCGCTCCTCTGGGAGCAGTCGACGACGCCGTCGCAGCGCACGGCGCTGTCCTTGCAGCTCTCTGCTGGCTCCTTGTACACAATGCCCGTCTGAGACCGCCAGAACATGACTGCAAGCAGGAGGACACCACGCTGAGACCCTGCTGGCCGTGGGTGAAGGGCTGTGACCCACCTGGGTGGGCATCTGGAGGCGTGCCAGGCACAGGAGCATTCCCAGTCACCGGTGTGAGCATGAGGTGTGTTTGACCCAAGAGTGAGGAGCTGCTGGACACGGGGCTGGGCTACCCTGAGCACCCCCCTGTGCTGCCCGGTGCTGCAAGCCCCTCTCCCTTCACCCACAGGAAATGCATTCAGCCTGAGAGTGCTTCAAGCCCATCGGATTAAAAGGATTCCTCAGTGTCTGTTCTGCCTACGGACCATGATTTGTCTTGGGGAGGGCACTGTGGGCCCTGCTGCCCACCAGAGTAAGCCCAGCAGAAGGAAAGCACGCTGCAGCCCAACCCCACAAATACTGCCACCAGCCCAGGCAGCAGAACTCCTTTTCTCCTCTCCCCAGCTCCCGTCTCTCCACCAGAGGTCAGGAACACTCAGGGAATGGGAAGAGCACATCCCTGTCCCTGGGCCAGGAATTTCCCTCTGGTACTTCCCAGACTCTGGAGGTCCCCTCCAGGAGCCTGGAGCCACCCCGGGCTGGGATCCCACTCACACAGCAGGATGAGGGCGATGAGCAGCACGATGAGGACGGAGACGCAGAAGATGAGCGCAAGCCGCCGCTGGCTCATGCAGGGAGCTCTGAACATGGAGGATCCTGGCAGCAGGGCAGAGCAGGGTCAGGGGGCAGCTGCCTCCTCGGGGCACCCAGACTCTGCTGCCCACCTGTGGGCTGTGGGAGAGCGGGGCCATGCTCACCCCACCCTGCCCGGTCCTCTCACAGCGGCCCCCACACCCCTCGCACCCCAGGAAACACCAGCCCGTGGCTGGCTGTACATCCCTGCCTCCCTCCATCCCTCCCCATCCCTGGAGGACCGGAGCCATGGATCACCCCATCCTTACGTGTGCTGTCACAGGCCGAGCAGGGGCTCGGGGCGGGGCCGGACTCGGGGCTGTAGGGTTTGAAGCTGATGCCCAGGACGTTCTCTCGAGGCTGCGGGGGTCGGGTACCGAAGATGCTGCTGACCTTGGAGACATGGAGGAGGCTGGGGGGGACACTGCTGGGCGAGGCAGTGGTCTGTGGGCAGAGGGGACTGTCACCAGCAGTGGCTGCTGCCCACCAGAGCCCCCCAGCTGCCACCCTGCCAGCTGAGAAGGTGAAAGCAACACAGAGACAGAGCTGAGCCCCCCCGGCACCACAACGAGCCTGTTCTTCACAGAACCATGAACCTCATGGAGAGTCAGCACCCCAGTGCCTCTCCCTGTGCCACAGCGTGAGCCATATCCCACCCAGGATGGCCAAAAACCTCATTGTCACTGGGTTTGTCCCCTTCAGGCAGCTGAACTTCCCAAAGCCATCACTGTGAGCCGAGCAATCAGCCGGGTATTTGGCATCGTGACAGCCAAGCCGTGGCCCAGTTCCACGGGGCCAGTGCCCCAATTTATGCATCTATCCTTAATTAGCCATTTGAAAAATACAGTGCAATTTCCAGCTGTCATTTAGTAATACTTAATAATCGGTGTTTTCCAAGCCCTGAAACGTCCTGCACCCTGGAATGCTGCTCTGCAGTTGTGTCACTCCTGATCCATGAATTCACAAAAGAATATGTATTTGTTTCCTTTCCTCAAAATGCACTCTTCCAAATGTCCCCTTGGTCAGAGGGAGTCTGAATCTCTCATTTTCCTCCAGAGAGGATCTGCGAACAAATCCCCAAATAAATGCTGCTTCCTCCACCTTTTGTAGGATGGATGGAGCTTGGAGCAACCTGATCCGGTGGAAGGTGGCCCTGCCCATGGAAAGGGGCTGGAACTGGGTGAGCTTTCAGTCCCTTTCCACCCAGACCATTCCGGGATTCTGGAACAGCACCTTTCTCCACGAAATCATCCCTTTCCCTGCCAAGCCAGCGAGGAGCTCTCGGGCTGGAGCGCAGCTCTGGAAAGGGAAAGGGCAGGACGGGGGCACGGGCAGTGCTGGGAGCCCCCCTCGCCCTTCCAGCGGGGTTTTCTGTCCCCTCGTGTTTCCTGCCGGGAAGCAGGAGCCCTAATGAGCAGGTGGTGAGGCTGCCGGGGCTTTGTGCGTGCGGCTGTGCCCTCCGTGGCGATGCTCTGTGTAACTTCCTGGGCATTATCCGTGAGTCACGGCCCCGGCGTGGCCACGCGTCCCGCGCGGCTCCGAGCCCAGCTCAGCGCACCGGGGACACACCTGCCCTGCCCGGGCTGTACCTGCCGAGCTCATCCCCGGTGTCCGAGCCGGCGGTCACAGCGCACCGGGCTCCGGGAGCGGCCGGGCCACCCGCCCTGGCCAGCAGCGGCGTGTGCGGGGCCACCCCCCGGCACAAACCCGCCACCGCCGCGGGCCCTTGGCACGGGCACCACTAATGTCCCCCGGCCTCGTGTGGCTCCTGTGCTCGGGGAGGAGCGGAGAGAGGCACCTTCCAGAGCAGAGGCACTTTCTGCTCCACTGCATCAGCCCCACTCTCACCCCTTCCCCGGCACACAGCAGGAACAAGCCTGGATCTGCTCCAGGTTTCCCTACACCCGGATTTCCCAGCCCTGCCTTCTCCAGGGAGCCCAGGAGGGTCTCTCAGTTTTCTCCTCGAGGCTGGGAGGGCTGGAGGGTGCCCTGCAGTGCCCTCCCGTAATGAGTCTGAGCACTGATGAGATTTCAGTTCTCACGCACCCACATAGTGGGGCATCCCCAGGCACCCTCAGTGCCCGCTGTGGGTGACAGCCAGAGCTGTGGCACGTCCTGAGCAAAGCCATGTGGGGATGCCAGGCACCCTTCCTGGGAAAAGAATTTCTCCTGCCTAAGTACAATTGAGGTTTTTGTAAATACCCTTTTCCCCTGGCATTTGTGTGTTATCTCCAGACATCTGATGTGTCACATCTCACCCTGCAGCAGCCTTAACCCTTTGCTTACCAGACCAGCAGAGTCTCAGTCCTCCAGAGGAGAAACCGCTCCATCACACACAGAAAACACAGCCCAGCTTCCCCAGGGAGCCAGCAGTGCTGGATGCCACAGCACTCCCACCTCCAGTGTGCAAATATATCAAATTAACACCGAAACCTGCAGAGCTCAGACTGCTCTGAGCACTCCTCAGCAGGAAGCACATGCCTTACACTCAGGTAAACTTTCAGCTACTTATTTCCTTAAAAGTCTAAAGTCTAAACAATTTTGTGGGCCTGCCAGAGAAGGTAACAGAGCTCTTGCCATGAGCAGTGCAGGGCCACAGCAGCAGAGAGAACAGCAGTGGCTTTTGCAGACATGTTTCTGTTGAGGAGAGCGCGTGACCCCGGTGAGCAAGTGACAGTTCCTGCCCACAAAAACTTTACTCATCCTTCACTGTCTTTTGAGTAAAAGTCAGAGGCAGAACTGAGCCTGGATCACAGGCACCGCTGTGGTTTGATCCTTTCCCCGACAGCCTCTCTGCAAACGCTCCAGCAGCCAGCAGAGTGATCCCTGCCAGGGGCAGCTCTGGGGAGGGGGCACTGCCAGCCCCTGGCTGGGGCACACATGGCTTGCTTTCATCCAGGACATCCAGGAGGGACACTGGGGACACTCAGAGACTCCTGGCCAGCTTTGCTCACCTCACAGACAGTGGACACTGCCGGTCAGCAGCATGAGCCCTTCACTAAACGTGTCAGGAGTGCAAACACCTCCTCACTCCCTGTCCCTGCTCCGAGGATCAGAGCAGAGCAGGGCACGGCACCCAAACCAAGCACAGCAGCCCTGAGGTGCCTGTCCCCTTTGCACCGTGGGCTGTGACTGCAGCTCCACACCCTGATATGGAAGGGAGGCCCCCAAACCCACGGGAGCAGAGGACAATCAGCAGGGGAAAGGTAAACCAGGCTGGGCTGGAGGCTCAGCATCCAGGGAAACCAGCCAGCAGTCACCTGCAGTTTCGGAGTGGGAGGGAAAGCGGAAGCCAGGGAACACCTGAGTGTTGCAACCAGACCCAGGGCCCAGCCGCGTCTTGGAGGAGCAGAAGGACACAGGAACTCCCAAAAATCCACAGCATCAAACGGGGAGAAAGGGAGGCAGCCTGGCTTAAATAAGCTGCCTCAGATCCTCCTCCCCAGCTGAGCTCAGCCTCTGCCCTCAGCATGGCTCCAGCTCTCACAGCCCTGTGTCCAGGCTGGGAACTCCTTCACCTGGTTGTGAAGCACCGATTGTCTGTGCAGAGCAGCTCGGCCAGCACACAATGGAGACATTGTCCTCGCCAGGGACAAAGATGTCCCCAGCCTGGGAGAGCTCCTGGTCCCTCTGGGTGACAACATCCTGCTCAAGTGACGCTGCTGAGTGGGGCCTGCCTGGGAGGGGACAGACCCCAGCACCAGAACAGGGCGAGAGGACAGAGCCAAGACCCTGAGACACACAGAAAAGTGAAATCCCAAATCCAGCCAGCGTCACCTGCAAGTGAAGGTGACAGAGTATTGAGCCAGCCCCATGTGGCCAGGGACAGGTCATCCTGTGCCAGTGCTAGCACCCAAAATGCTCCAGGGGCTGGGTAACCACTGCTCACCTCACTCCCCAGATGGGCAAACAGGGGCCTGGAAAGACAAAGAGACGCTGCTGCCGTGTCAGAGCCAAGGGTGGCTCCTGGCACTCCTGATGGCCCATTTAACCCAAGGGACAATGCCAAGGTGGCACAGTGGGGTTGTCCAGAATTGAGCAATTGTCTCTGCATGTGGCCATCCCAGTTCCTGCCCCACTATCACCAGCATGCAGTGATGCCACCGTGCTTTGGGGCCACCCAGAGCTGGGACCACTCTGCACCTCCTCAGAGCCAGCCAACATCCAGCATGAGCCCAGTGTGCCCCACTCCTGGCCGGCACTGCCACGCCAAGGGGCAGGAAGAGGACGGTGTCAGAGCTGGCTCTGCCTCCCTGGAGCCCCATCACCGCCGTCACCGCCGCCTCTGTCCCGGATGTCGCTGGCACAGCCGGCGCTGCTCGGCACGGTAATTACCCACTGCCTCGCCCGGTGCCCAGCCGGGATGGATGTTTTCCTCATGACAGGATGCTCAGCAAAGCCTCACATCCAGGGCTGAGCAGGTCGCAGTCAGCTCAGCCCAAAAAGGACGCAGGGAAAGCCGCCTGGAGAGCAGCAGGGCTGTGCCCACCAGCACAGTGCTGCTGGAAAGTGCTGGGGGGCTCAAGAAATGCCAAGCGGCACCAGATCCCTCTGGCAGCATCAGCTGGTCCCCTCAGTTCACAGCTCCAGTGTGGCAAAGCACCCGAGAAGCTCTGGCAGCGCAGGGCAGGCAGCAGGGATGCTGCTGGCTGCCCTCCCTCCCTGCGCCAAGGGGCGCCGGAGGCAGCAGCTCCTCAGGCGGCTCCCCCGGCTCCTTCTCCCTCCGGCTGCTGGGCAGGAACACCCCGGGGAGCAGAAGGGAGAGGCCGCTCCCTCCACCAAACCCGAGGGGCGCGGATCCGCCGAGCCCCGGCAGCCGAGCCGGGAGCCGCCCGCACTTACCGGGGAGGTTTTGCCGTCCATGGGCCGGGATCGGGGCTGGGCTGGGCTCAGAGCTGCGGCACGGCCATGCCAGCAGCGCGGTGCCGAGCAGAGCCGGCTCCGCGGGGCCGGGCCAGGAGCTGTTTGGCGAGCGGGCTCGTACGTCAGTGCCAGCGCCAGGAGCAAACCTGTCCGACCTGCCCGGCTCCAGCGCCGCCGGTTTCCCAACTGCACAAACACCTGCCCTGTGCCGGCCCGGGGATGCGGGGCACAGCCTGAGGAGCCCTGGGAATCTGGGAGCAGGGAGACCTGGCCGCAGGGAACAGCACGGGGGATGCACAGCCATGGGAGGGATGCACAGCCATGAGGAGAGGATGCACAGCCATGCCCAGCCCCAGGAGAACCTCACTGGTGTGACCCAGAAGGTCAGGAATTCCCAGTTCCAAAGGAAATGAAATGCTGTTTCCTTCTACTTTCTCTAGAGGCCTTTTTATTCCTTTGCTAATAGAGTGATGCTTCATCCAGGCACCAGCAGCAGCCTCCTGCCCCCCTGCAGGCACAACCTGGGGGTTAAGTGGAGCAGCACTTAACCAAGAACTCAGGTAGAAACAGGTGAAAATACCCGGATTAAAGGAGAAGAGCCTTGCTGCATCTGTTGTTTTTTGATAGCCAGACCCGTGGCCCTCAGTGCCTCATGTTTCTCCTGGCATTATTGATGGTGTAAGTCCCTCATTCATCCAGCTCCCCACACACACTTGCTCAGAAGGGCAGGAGACAATCAGGGACATCCAAGCTTGCAAAGCCCCTTCCTTTTGGGGCTGGAAGCTTGGGCTGGATCCCTCTGACCCCTCCTGCTCTCAGGATCCCAGCTCACAGATGGGTTCTGAGCCAGCCCTCACTCCACAGCACACTCCTCTGTAGTTTTCACAGGCAGGAGGGATTTTTGTTTGTTTTTTGTGCCTCTGCAGGCTGTGCCTGAGCTGCCAAGCACTGAGCTGCACCCT
The DNA here is from genome assembly GCA_013397375.1 of Toxostoma redivivum. Classification (NCBI taxonomy): domain Eukaryota; kingdom Metazoa; phylum Chordata; class Aves; order Passeriformes; family Mimidae; genus Toxostoma; species Toxostoma redivivum. Next base: position 14,217 of record VXBI01002517.1, read on the forward strand.
CAGACTGTCCTGAGCCGGCCATGCCCTCTGAAGCTGCTGGATCTACTTCAGAAAGGAATTCTCAGAAAACAGGTCCAGGAATCACTCATTGTTTGCTGCAAAGCCACCTACAGAGAGCAAGTTCCAGAGCACAGGGTGTGTGGCTTGACCCCAGCAGCCTGATGGTAAATGTCAGCATGCACACAGCTCCCGGGTGAAATTCTCACCTTCCCTGCTGCTAACACTGCTATGAGCTCTCCCTGCACCCTCCTGCCCTCCCAGCCATTAAAGAGGAGCTCAAACACACAGCCAGAGCCGGCTCCACCAGCCCAGGAGAGCTGCTCCAACCTCCAGGCACGAGGGAATTGGGATGAGGATCGCTGTCCTGCGGCAGGGCTGTGCAGAACCAGCCCTGCGGCCCCAGCCCTGCCCTGCTCCATGCACATCACCTGCCTGACCCTGCTGCCACCCTGGGAACGCTTCCTGAGGGGCAACAGGGAGGGAAATGCACAGAGCCAGGTGCTCCTGGGCTGGGTTTCTCTGTGGTGTGCCCACAGGGAGGCATTTCAGGGTCAGCCACATCACCCCCAGCTCACACTGTCCCCTCTCCTGAGCTCCTGGCTGTGCCCTCCCTGCAGAGCTCAGGTTCCTGCCCAGTGCCCCTCGCCATCCAAGCTTCCTGCAGAACTCTTGTTCCTCCTCAGCAGCTTTCGTTTTCCTCTAAATTGCCAACCACTTCTCCAAAGGCTCAAAACTGCCTCACCCACAGGGCCAGCCCCACTGTGGCTTTTCCACAGAACTCCCACTTTCCTGGGTTTTGGTTCCGTTGCTTTTCATTATCGTTACCTGACACAAAACACAATCTGTGGCTTTGTGTGGGACTGGCTGTGCTTCATCTCAGGACTCCTCAGCTCAGTGGCTGCCAGATATGACTCAGGGGTCAAGAGCAGAGTGGCAGGACATCAGCTGGTGTGTCCTGGATGGGAATAAACCCAGGGCAGGGAGGGGATCTGCTGCTGCTGCTGCTCTGGCCAAGCTGCGAGTTTGTGGAAGCCCTTGGCCCTCATCAGGAAGGATAAGTGAGGGAAAACAGGAGAAATCTCCTACTTCAGGCCTTTAAGATGGTTCTTCAAAGAGGAGCCTGCATGTCTGTGCCCGCCATGATGCTCTCTGAGTCTCTGCACAGCATTTTTGGTTTCTCTGGCTCTTTTTATCTCTGTCCTTTCCACTGATTCCCCCGTGAGAAATTCCTCTTGCTGAGGAAAATCACTCTCCATCACATGAGAGCCCCAGGAAAGCCCTCAAGCAAGCTGTGAGGCAAAGCAGAGCACTCACACAGTCTGCTGGGTGATAATTCAGGTCCCAGCATCACCAGACAGGCATCACCGTGGGACCAGACCCCACATGGAGCCATGGGGCCACAGACACACCTGGGGACTACCAGAGCATGGGGGACAGTGGCAGCCCCTGTGTCACACTGGATTTCCAACTTGTGAGGGTGTTTGCAGGACACAGGTTGTCACTCAGCCCCAGAAATGGAGAAAGGGGAATTGCAGGAGGCTGAACACAAAGGAAGGGAAAGCCAGAACCCCCTCCTGGGGCTCCAGGGCTGGTTAGAACCTGGCTGGATTGAGCTGCTGGCACGGTGCAGTGCTCAGGAAAACCCCTGTGACCTGGGCAAAGGTCACCCTCAGTGCTAACGCTCACCTGTGCTTTTAACTTCTCATTTCACAACAAAGCAGCGAAGGCAGAGATATCACTTACTCGTTCTCGCCTTTCTCAGCACGGCCCTGCTTTGCTCAGAAAAGCCCTCGGAATTCTTCCTTTCGAGCTCTGTCGGAAAAGCCCAGCCCAGGCTGAGGCTTTGGCTGGGGGGTGAGTGGGTGGACAGCGAAGAGAAGTGGAAGTGGCTGCTCAGTGACTTTCCTGGCGCTGTTTGAACGCCTCCGAGACGTCATTGAGCCAGCCCCTGGGGGAAAAACGAGCGCAGAGCTCCCGCCGGGGCACAGCCCGGCCCCACGCTCGCCCTGCTGCCACGGAGGATGCTGAGTGGCCATGGTCCCCTGTGCCACCGCCCTGGCGCTGTGCCTGGCTCTGCTGCTCGCCTGCCTGGCACACGGTGAGTCTCTTGTGCTGCTTTTCACCTCCCTGCTGCCTGGGGCTGAGCCTCACGGCTCCGGGTGGGTTGCTGGGGATGGGGGGTCAGGTTGGAGCCGCAGCCTGGATGCCTTTGCTGGGTGTTTAGATCAGCGATTTGCAGCAGGACTCCCGGCTCACCGCTTGCCTTTCACTGCTGGTTGGGAGACCAAAGGCTCAGCGAGGGCCACCAGCCTGGCTTGTCCCCACTGGTGTGACCACGAGGGGACACGGTCACTGGGGACACAGTACTGGGCTGCGTGTTTGCCAGCAGGCAGCAGCTGCCGGGGAAACCTGCGAGGGAAAGCTGGCAGATGTTATCAGCGGGGCTTTTCTGCCAGGTCACAACACTGAGATCAGGCAGGAGGCGTGAAAAATCTGGTTTCACCCAGGCAGATGAGCAAAACAGGAAAGCCGAGTCCAAACAGAGCTGGTGGCAAACGGCAGGGGATGGGGGATGCAAATATAGCTCCGTTCTTGGGGCAGACAAGAACTGAGAAGCCCCAGCTCTCTTGTCACCCCAAAGAAAGAGGAAGGAGAAGAGGGGGCTGAGCAAATCCTGGAAGTTGGGAAGAGAAATCTGGGCAAAGGCTTGCAGGTTTCGTGTGGTCATTGCTGTTACGTCACCCACGGCGGGGTGATGCTGCAGGAGGCGGCTCGGTGGGGCTGGCAGGACAGGGCTGTGCAGCCCCACCTGAGCTCTCCGTGTGCCCCGCAGGTGAGGGGCTGGCGAGCCCCCGGCGTGTGCGCCTCGCTGCGGAGCTGGCGCGGCACCTGCTGAGCTGGGAGCCGGGGCACGGCTGCCCCAGCAGCGCCCGCTACGACGTGGAGTTCATAGCGTGAGTAACGCCGGGGGCAGCACCGGGGTCCTGCCCTGCCTGATGCCAGCTCTCTGCTCACCCCTGGTGCTTCTCCCCTCAGCTATGGCTTGAGGATTCCCTGGACAGCCATCCCAGAGTGCACGAACACCTCGGAGCTCTCCTGCGACCTCACCCACTACACCCTGGACCCGGAGGGGCGCTACATTGCCCAGGTCAGGGCTGTGTCCGGCAACCTCACGTCCCCCTGGGAAAGGACCAGCGTCTTCTCCCCACAGGAAGGTGGGTTGGGGTCTGCCTCCACGCTGTGCTGGAGCTGGTGGGGCCAGGGTGCCAAACTTCTTGGAAAGAACTGTGGGATGAATGAGAGCAGGGAGAATTTCCCTCCACACCTTCCTGGAGGCTGCGCAGGGAGATGGGACCAGCCGAGGGTGGGTGGGACAGTCCCAGCTCAGTCTGGTGCTGCAGAGGCTGAGCTGTGAGCAGGAATCAGCCCTGACCTGCTGTTGGCACTGATTTTCTTCCAGCCGGCCTGCTCCTGGCGGGCCAGAGCCTCTCCGTGGTGGGCAACTCCATCCGGGTGCGGCTGCGGCTGCTCCTCCGCCCCGGGAACATCACCCTGGAGTACAGCGACTTCCAGAAGGAAATGGCCCGCTACCACGTCTATGTCAGGAGGACACGGGACAACGACACGGTGAGATGAGCTCCTGTTCCCGTGCTGTCCCCATCTGTTGCTGCTCAAGTGGAAAACCAGATTGTTAAAGCGTGGTCTTCTGCAGGAGGGAATGCTGAGCTGTCGCACAGCCACAGCAGCACTGAGAGCTTTCTCTGCATGATTTATGGCGGAGTTTTCCAGCTCTTGTGGGGATTTTGGATCTGGCTGCTGTCATTGTTATCGCAACGCACCCTGAGGACTTTCCCCAGGGGACAGTGGAGGAAGAGGAGGGAGGAAAGCAGGAGCCGGGAGCTCTCAGGTGCCAGCCCGTGTTGTTTGTTGCAGTTCACAGTGGTGAAGAACAGTACAGAGTTCACCATCAGCGGGCTGTTTGGGGTCACAGAGTACTGCCTGAGCGTGGAGCCCAGGATGGCCAACAGACCCGTCCCCAGCACACGCACTGACGAGCAGTGCGTCACCACCGGCCACAGGGACAGTAAGTGGCACCCAGGGAAGGGGGGAATCACGGGCTGCAGACCCTCTCCAGCCTCCTGGGAGTGTGGGGGTCCACGCCAGGGCAGCCTCTTGGTGCTGTGTGCCCTGAGGAATCCCTGTCCCCCCTCACCTGCTCACGTCCTCTCTCGCAGGGAGTGCAGAGGTTCTCCCCAGCATCCTCAGCTCCTCCATCATCCTGTTGTTTCTGGGCCTCCTGGGGACTCTGCTGGCAAGCACGTACATCAGGAAACCTGTGAGGACGCCGTCTGTCCTGGTAAGGCAGGGACAGTGCCGTGCCACCCTTTGGGGCCAGGGCAAGGGTGCAGGCTTGGGGAGTGCTGGGAGAGGCGGGCACCAAGCAGGATGAAGCACAGCTCACCCTCCTCTTCCTCTCCCTCCCAGAAGTCCTTCATGAAGCAGAGTTCACTCTGGGTGGAGCATGAGCCCCCATCCTCGGGCAGCCTGGATGCAGACCCCATCCAGCAGCTCTTCCTGGGCCAGAAGGAGCCCTGGCTGGGCAGCAGCGCTGACAGCAGCACCAGCGCCGCCCAGCCGCCCCTGGAGCAGGGCTGGAAGCTCCCAGCATGGCCCAAGGACCAGCTGTGCCCGCTGGAGCCCACGGGCAGCAGAGACAGCAGCGGCACCAGCACTGACAGCGGCATCTGCCTGCACCTCCCCTCCTCGTCCTCGTCCTCGTCCTCTTCGTCCTCGTCCTCGTCCTCGTCCTCGTCCTCTTCATCCTCGTCCTCGTCCTCGTCCTCTTCCTCTTCATCCTCGTCCTCGTCCTCATCCTCCTCCTCGTCTTCCCCATCCTCCTCCTCGTCCTCCTCCTCCTCATCTGCGTCTTCGTCCTCATCCTCCTCCTCATCCTCCTCCTCCCTGAGCTGCTCCCAGGGCTACAGGCAGCAGCTGCCCACGGCTGAGGACAGCGGGGTGGGCTTGGAGAGCCCCTGCCCTGCTCCTGGCTGCTCCTCTGGCAGCAGCAATGTCAGCTCAGGGCAGCCAGGGCTCTCCCCTGCCACCAGTCAGGAGGATGTGGAGTTCCGGGGGTACCTGCAGCAGTCTAAGGGCACCGTGGGGCCAGAGCAGCCCCTGGACAGGGGATTGTCCCTCTCGGGCTGTGCAGGGTCCGTGCAGGGCCCTGACACCGTGCTGGACGTGGAGTGCTCCGAGCTGGCTGTGTCCAAGGGGTATTTGAAGCAGTCCTCTCCCCAGCACCTCCTCACACAGCACCTCTCTCCATGGGCAGCCCCTGCCTGGGACTTCTCCAGCCAGCCCCGAGCCCCCAGCCTGCTGAGCTGGGCAGCTCCAGGTGCTCCACTGACCTCCAAAGCCAGCCCTGATCTGAAAACTCCCTTTGACCTGAACATCTTCCACAACACTGCCTTCCTGGGGACGCTGCCGCTCGTCTCCAGCCTCAGCTCCGGCTGGATCATGCCACCCATCAAACCCCTGAGCCAGCTCAGCGGGGACAGCAAGGACAGCCACCTGTGACCCGTCCCCTGGCGCCACCAGCCCTGTGCTCTGACCCAACTACCTCGTCTGCCACCGGATAAGCTACCCCTGGATGTTCCTGGTGCCAGGAGCCACTGCTGGGGCTGCTTTGGCCCCAGCCCTGCTGTGGGCAGCCTCCCTTAACAGGAGCCAGGGATGGGCTGTGCTGGAGGGGCTCATCCCGACCTCCTCGGGCCAGCAAGGATACACACCAGGGACACACACCTCTGCCTTGTCTGCCCTCCTCAGCAGCCCAGCACGGCGTGCAGGGCCACCCCTGGGGGCTGGGGTAGCCCTGTGCTTCCACTTCTCCCTCTCCCGGGCCAGCTGGGCTCCTCCTGCTGATGGCCACGTTCCTGCTGCCATCCCAGCCTTTCGCAACACTGACACCGAAAGCAGACGTCAGCCTGACATCAGCACCCTGCTGCTGGCAGCACGGGGCTCCTGCCCTGCCTGGCCCCACGTGCTTGGACCCAGAGACTGTCCTGACCCTACAGAGACCCTGCAGCATCCAGCCCCTCTGGGAGAGCCCAGGGCAGGATATGGGATGCACCTACAAGCCCAGCACGAGCCAGGGCAGTCCTACCCACACTATGGTCTGTGTTCTGCCACTGCTGGACACAGACATTATTTATTGCGTTTCATTTGTAAATACAGAAAGGATGTGGTGTTATTTGTTTGGTCCATTTGTCTGTTCATCCTCTCCTAAGGACAAGCTGAGCTTTCTGTTTCCAGATTTGGACATTCCCCATCAGCATGAGGCAATGTGCCCTTGCCTCATGTGGGGAAGAGCATTTCCACATCACAGCTGGGATAAAGGAGAACCAAGTGAGCCCTCCAAGAGCTCCTCACACACCTGAGCTCCTGGGTGGTTGTCCCTGGGGAATTTTCTGGGAGGAATCACCAGAGGAACAGCAGGGAAGGGAAGCAGGGCTGCTCACAGTGATTGCACAGGGAATGCCATGGGACATCACCAGGGAAGGACAGGAGCAGGACAAGTCAGACCCGGGGGTGGAGGAAAAGCAACAATCAGGGCTCTGCTCAGCAGCGTGGTGCTCAGTCATAGGCTGGGCTCGATGACCTCAGAGGTCTTTTCCAAACTAATTGATTCTGTGATGCTGTGAGCAGTTGTCATCAGAATGGAAACAGGATGAGACCCAGCAGCTCACCCTGGGTCACCTTCCAGGCCCCAGGGAAGTTTTTCCAAAAATCACTCATTTTCCAGGAACCTTCACGGTGGGAAGTCAAACTGCTGGCAGAAACCCTCCTCGGGGAATGTGGTTTTCAGGTGAAGGGTTTGGGGTTTATTTTTCACTTTTTCCAGCGCAGGCAGGAGAAGGGGGCCGGTCCCTGCTGTGTTTCCTGCTCTTACATCTCACACGGCACTGCTCACACGTGAGATCCATCCCTGCTTCCCACAGGGATGTGGAGGGCACTGGGAGCCTCCTCCTGCCCCTCCACTGGCCCCATCTCTTCTGCCTCTACATATTTTGGGGCAGTTAGAGCTTTTCGCTTTCTTTTTAATTTTTTTTCAACTTCCTCTGGAAAAGAGAGTCATCAAAACATGGTGTTTCTTTTCTTGTTTTTCTTTTGAACGCCGCTGACGTCAGGCCCCACGGGCGGATCCTGCGTCATGCAGGGCTCTGCCGGATCCTGCTCACCATGGAGGTGCCCAGGAGGTGGCAATTCCCCCTCTCCATGAGCAGCCAGAGATCTCCTGTCAGCCAGGAGAAAGCCTCAGACCACAGGGCTCAGATGAAGAGCACAGATGGTCCCTCTGGAAATCCCACCCTGTCCTCACTGGTTTCTCTACACACAACCACGAGGCTCTCACGAGTTTTTCTTTGGGTTTTTTTCTGAGATAAACTTGCAAAGAAACGATCCCAATATCCTTTGTGCCTCGCCAGCCCTGCTGGCCAAACAGAGCCCCTCTCAGTGGCCACAGAATCTCCCCATGGCTGCTCCTGTGCTCCAGGCACTTCCACAGACACTTGTTCTGCTGAGACCGAAGGCAATTGGCACAAAAAATCCAGGAGGAACTCCACAGGGGCTTTCTGAGGGTTTTCCTTGCACTGCTGGTGTGGACAATGCAGATATTGGACGGAGGAGGAGGTCTGAGACAGATTTCCCATTTCTCACGGCGTTTTCCACATGGCACAAATCCAGTCACTCAGTTCTGGGGCTCCTCCTCACTGGTTCCCTGTCTGATGCCAGGTCTCTGGGTGTGCAGGAGGTTGGGAGGTCTCTGAGCCCTGGGGAACGTGGCTGTTTTCTCCAGGATCAGTGTTGAGGAATCCTGGGATGAGGCTGCATCCTCTCCCTCCATCCCAAGCAAGGGGAGGCTGCTCTGGTGCTGGCCCAGGCACCTCCTGTGCACCCCTGGCTGCAGAGGGCCAGCCAGAGAACTGCAGGTGGGGGAGCTGCCCAGGGAATTCGTGGAGTTTCCCTCTCTGGAGACATTCCAAACCCACCTGGGTGCATTCCTGTGTCATCAGCTCCAGGTGACCTGGGGCAGGGGGGGGGTTGGACCAGATGGTGTCCAGAGGCCCCTTCCAACCCCAACCACTCTGTGATTCTGTGAAGCATTTTTAGCAACAGAAACTACACCTTTGCCATTTCAGTCGAAATCCAACAAATTCAGGGGCTTTCTTACAGAAGTGAAAATGGAGGAATTCCCCCTGGCCGGTTTTGGTTGCTTTTTCTGTTGGTGCTGAGCTGTGAGTAAGAGGAAGAGGAGAGAGAGGAAGTTCTGCAAGAGCACCCAGGCTCCAGCCCCATCCCTCTGTCCCATCCCAGGGACAGCGGGAAAGGAAACACAAACCAAAGCTTGTGAGGAGAGAAACCAAAAGCAGAGCTCAGGGAAAGGCTCTGAAGCCCCACAGCCACAGGCAGGACTTTTGCTGGAAAAACCTTGAGGCTGTCCTGAGGAAAGCTGTGATGCCCAGGGGCTACGAGGAGGCACGGAGGCTTTGAGGCACAGCACTGGGGGTGGGGGTGACAGGGGCGTGTCCTACCTGCTCTCACGCCATGGTGAGCTCTCACCTCACGGCCCCTGGCTGTGGAAGGGCTCATAGCCACTGCCCGATGTGCCCAGTGAGCCACTGATGCTGAACGGTGGCACCAGCTCCAGTGCCACCGAGCCCAACCCGCTGCAGGGAAAGCAGAGAGGTCACCAAGGCTGCCCTGTCCCCCTCCAGCCCCTGCCAACAGCAGAACTGGGTAGATTTGGGACTGGGAGGGGGGTGTGACGCCTTGGCACTGCACAAAGGGAGCTGCCAGCCTGGCTCTGGTCCCCTCATGGCATCACTCACCGCGAGTGGTAGAGGTTGAAGACGAAGTCAGGGCCTGGAGAGGCAGAAGGAGGAGGATGGAGAGGTGTCAGAACCAGGTGCTGCCATGAACCCACCTTTGATTTGCCGTGAGTCTGTGTGGCGGGGTGGGGACAGACAGGACGGGCAGCAGGACATCTCTGTGTGTCCCCCTCCTCACCTCAGAGTGCTCCCAGCTTGGCGCAGAACCCCCCTGCACCAGGGTTCCCCCATCTTCCCCACACTGCAGTCCCTGCAGCCCCGTGCTCTGAGGGCCCCCTGCCCTGTCCCCCTGTCCCCTGCCCTGTCCCACTCACGGCGCCAGGAGCGGCCCCTCCGGTACCAGCGGATGAAGGTGTAGCCGAAACTCGCCAGGATCAGCAGGGCCAGCCCGATGCCCAAGACAACCCCAATCACCTTGATGGGCTCTTGTCCTGGAAAGCAGAGGGAGGAGGGGCTCTGCAGACAGACACCTCTGGGAAGTTGGGGGTCCCGATTGTCCCACGCAGGGGACAGGACACTTGGGAGCTGGGGTACAGTCCCCAGGGAGGGACTGCAGCCGGCAGGGCTGCCAGGACTGTGGCACGCAGATTTTTGCTGTCCCCAAAGCCCCGTGACGGAGCCCAGCGCTGTCCCCTGGTGAGCTGGCAGGTGGGACGGTCACCGGGAAGGGAGGTGGCCACCCTGACCATGCTGCATCCCCTCTCCTGGTCCCACTCACGCCCTCGTGGGGTGATGATGTGCGTTTCCTGGTGGCGCTGGAGCCATCTCTGGGCTGGCAGTTCCCTCTAGAGGATGCTTTAGTCAGGACGAGCAGCTGCTGCCGCCAGCTCCGGGCTGGTTCAGGACACGGACGGGGCAGTGCGGGCTCTCCCCGCGCCATCCCTCCCTCCGTCTGACAAAATCCAGCACCAAGCAATGCTCCCGGAATTGCCAGCACGCCAAAGTGCCCGGCACAGCCACCGAGCATCGATTCCTGTGCTGACAGCTCTGCTGGGGCTGTGCCAGGCGGGCACCGGGGGTTTGGGCTCTGCCCCGCCGCGCGGCCGGCGGAGGGCACAGGGACGGGATTCAATGCGGCACCGGGAACGAGGCGACAGCGGAGAGGGATGACCTAAGAGCAGCTAAATTTAGGCAGATGCCAGCGGATTGAGAACATTTCCCCTGTGGTCACAGTGTTTATACAGTGAGCAAGGTCCCTGAACCCGCGGCACTCGCTCCACCTGCTGGGACGCGCAAACAGCCGGGCAGAGCAGCGGCCAGCAGCTCCCAGGATGGCGGCACGGGAGCAGGACCTGCCCTGCCCTTCCTTTCCCTTCCTTTGCCTTCCTTTCCCTTCCAGCCGGCCCTCCTGGCACGGCTCAGGATGCGTGGGTGGCCAATGCTCCTGCTGGGGCAGGGGCGAGCAGGAGCGCCGGGACCCCCGGGGTGGGCGAGGTCCGGGTGCCGCAGCAGCCGTGAGTCACGGCAGGAGCTGCGGGGAAGGAGGAACGTGGTGCAACAGCCTCCCTGAATCAGCCGGCTGCCGAAACTGCCCCGTCCCCCCGCCCACGGCCCGTGGGAGGGTGACGGCGTCGTGCCCAGGCCCTGCCCCGTGCCCTGCGTGGGAGGAATCCCTGCCCCGGCACCGTCGGGAGCAGAGCCCCACATCCCAGGGGATGCTCTGAGCAGCCCTGCTCGGGCAGAGCCGCACCAGCAGCGAGCCCCAGCCCCAGCTCACGGTGCAGAGGGGAGGAGGAAGGTCACCAAAGCACCACCCATGCCATGAACATCCCACCTGTGCCCCACGAGGGGGAAAAGCCACGCACTCACCTGTCCGGGGGTCCATGTCCTGCTGCTGTACCACGGGAGCTGCTCTCCTTATCCCAGGCTGGAGGCGGCTGCTGCAGAGCCCTGTCTGTACTGGAGCCTGGCACGTCCCCTCGTCTCCCGGTGACACAGCAGCAAGGCTGGGCACCAGTCCTGGCCCACTGGTCCAACTGGTTCGCAGGGAGAAAGCAGAGGAGCTGCAGCAGACACGACAGACGGCACATTGCCGTGCCCAGCCCGCCCGCGTGGGCAGCTCTGCCCTCCCACTGCTGGAAGAGGCTGAACTGGGAGTACTGGGAGCCCGAGGGGCAGGGACAGCCTGGACACAGGTGTGTCCAGCTCTGACAAGGTGCCCGAGTGGCCGTGTCCCCTGACTGCCACCTCCGGGCAAAGACCAGCAGCCAGGAAGGTGGCAGATGCCCACGCAGAGCCTCAGGCAGGACCCCAGGGGACAGGGAAGGACAGGGGTGACCCTCCCGAGCTGCCCCCAGTCAGACATGTCCCAGAATGATGCACTCACAGCTCTATTTGATCACCTTCTACAAGTCCCAAACCAGAGCGTCACTTGGGAATCAACTCCTCTGCAGAAAGAGGGAAAACCACCTCCTGTGGCTGCAGGGAAAAGTGACAAACTGGTAAAACCCTTCACAGCTGGAAACGGGGCAAAACCCAGGGCCAGAATTCCTCCCTGATTCGTGCTGCTCTGCCAGGCACAGCCTCCGACCCTGCCGTGCCCCACAGCGGTGGCAGTGGGCGGCAGGGCAGGAGCCAAGCCCTGAGCAGCCCTGCCCAGGGTGAGCAGAGCAGGGGAATCCTGGGGCCTGCAGGGGGACAGAGCCAGCAGAACATAGAGGGGACAGCGGGAATTGCAGCCCCCGCGGCTGGGAGCGCTCCTCGCCGGACAGTGGAGAGGGCAGGGACGGGGGTGTGTCCGTGTGGCTCAGGGATGCTGGTGGTCACTCAGAGCCCTGGGTCAGCCCGGCCTGACCTCTGCCTGACCCCAATGGAGCCAGATGCCCGGAAACCTGTGCCATGCCAGGCTCTGAGAGCAGGGAAGGGTGACTGGCTGCAAACGCAGCGGCACTCCAGGAAGGAAAGCCCCGGAGGCGCGCGGGGCTGTGACACAACATCTGCAAACCTGAGCCGCTTCCTCAGAGCCCTCGGATCCTCAGAGGAGAAAGAGCTGCTCCTGCCGTGCCAGCGCTCCCGGGCTGCTCTCATTTCCACGGCAGCAGGGCTGGCACGGGGATGCTCTGGGGAGGCTGCCAGGACCTGTCAGGTGCACCAGGGACCGAAGCTCTGCCCAGCTCCCACTGCTGCAGCCCGTAAAACACTTTACAGGCTGAAATCTGCCACAGTAGCACAGGCAGCTTCTGGCTGGACCCTACATCCCACATTCTCTGGGCACAGCACGGACCACGAGGGCTGAGGACGCACCAGACGAGGTCCCCAGGCCTCCCAAAGGGGCTGGATCCTCAGTGTGAGTGTGGGGACGGTGCCCCTTACCTGCAGAGGCACAGGTGGGTCCCTGGCCAGGCTGTGGGGGCGGGCAGGATCCCTGCTGGCAGGGGTGAGCTGGCACAAGGGTGGCACAGCTCCCTGAGGAGTTGCGGGTCGTGGGTGCTCCGCAGTCTCCCACTGGCACAGCCACACTCCTGGCAGCAGCAGGACCGTTGGGAAAGCTGGATTAGCACAGGAGAAGGGGGTAATTAGCTGCTCGGCACATCCTGCACACCCAGCACCTCCAGCATGAGTGAGCAGAGGGCAGCCAGCAGCCTCCCCGACCCCAGCCCGCTCCCTGGGCCTCCCTCCCTCCCATCCTGCCAGCCTAAGGCGAACCTCTCCATCCCAGAGGGACTGATTATTCCTGGATAATCACAGATCCATGATCCCCGAGATCACCCCTTGCAGCCTGGTGTAACCTTCCATGGGCACCCACTTGCCTTCCCTTGAACTTCCCCCAGCGCTGCCCGCCGTGACCCGGGGCTGGCGGGGACACACAGACCGAGTGACCCAGAGCACAAACTCTCCTCCTTTCCTCCTCCACCTACTCCAACCTCGGCTTGACAACAACCCAGCTCAACGCGGAAGAGCCGGACAAAGAGCGGGATGGCAGTGGAATCCCTTATCATCAGGAGGAGCAGGAAAAATCAGTCCGTTCACTTCTGATAAGCTATTTGGTGACAGCAGCCCCGCAGGTGAGTCACCCCCAGTGGCAGATGCTCGGGAGATTACCGCAGGTGATGGTGCTGCTGATAGACCGGTGTTGTATTACAATACAAACCATAATTCCTGTTTCACAACTCCTCTTGTGGGTTTTAAGGAGGGCCGGGGCGGTCCTGCCCCAGTGCGAGCGTGGGCACAGCGCGCAGGCACCGGGGTGCGGGAGCATCGCCGGCCGGCTCCAGGGCACCGGGGCAGCCGCAGCCCCCCCGTGTCCCGCTCCGGGGACATCTGCAGGGTTTCGGCAGGCGGAGGGACCACGCCGGAGCTGGATGGACATGGTGAGTCACTGGCAGCGCTGCCCACAGCCCCCCGGGATGGGCACCAGCCCCCCGCACACCCCGTGCCCGGCTGCGCTCCCAGCCCCGAGCTGTTCTGAGGTCCTGGGGCAGCCCAGGCCCGAGGAGACGCTGCTCCCCTGCCCTGGCAGCAGCACAGGAAGGGTTTCCCCCTGTTTCTCACACCCCTCCGTGGCTGGATACGGTGCTTGGTACCCCCGCGAGCTCTCGTTCCCACATTTCTGGGGCTGCCTTTCCCTCTCCTGGCCCGGGAGCAGACAAGCAAGGCAGTATCCCAAAACCAAGGAGAACAGGAACTTCTGAAGGGTCTTATCCCACTCCTGGGCACCGCCTGGGTGAGAGCCAGGCGCCCCCAGCCCCCGGCACAGTTCCCACCGCGGCACTGCCGGTCCCTCTGCTCTGCACAGGGGACACACCTGCGCAGGAAAAGCCACGGCCACCAAACCCCAGGCTGGCATGCAGTCCCTCCCTGGGAGGGAGACACTTCCCCAAGAGGACAGGCACGTATGACCAAGCTCTCCGGGCACTGCAAAACCCTCCAGCAGCAGCACAGAGGGACATCAACCTCTCCAGGGTGGGGAACTCACTCCCGGCAATGCCTACACACACCCACGGGTTAAATCCCCGCAGCCAAGGAGTCACCCTCGGAATCTGATCACCCTGAGAAGCTCGGTTTGACTTGGTTTGGTTTGGTTTGGTTTGGTTTGGTTTGGTTTGGTTTGGTTTGGTTTGGCTTGGTTTGGCTTGGTTTGGTGAAGGAACATCCCGCCTGCTCCTGAGGGAGGGATGAAGCCCAGCTCAGCACACCCAGCACGGGTTCCCTTTGGAAGGAGTGAAGAGATTCATCAGAACTGCACAGCTCGTGTGCTGGTGCTCGCACAGCTGGAGCCTGCAATGGCCATGGTGGCCTGAAGTGCCCCGAGAAGAGCTCAGCAAGGGAGCTCAATTAGTTAGGGTAGCACTGAGTCCTGCAGGAAATCATGTGCCTCCACTCCTCCCAGGAGTGGGCACGGCCCTCGCCCTGCTTTGGATTTAACCAGTGCAGCTCTTGATCCTGGTGTAGGTTTGAGAGGAGTCATGGAGAGGCAGCTCCAAGCCCTGAATCCCTTTGAAACAGAAGAGGTTGATGGACTGAAGAAAATGCAAAAAAATAATCACCCATCTCATCTGCATCCACACACCAGACCTGGTGTCTTGGAAAGGAGCCCAGCAGTGGGTGACGTGATGGGGACAATATGGGCAGTGTGGGGACAGAGGGGCAGCCGGGCTGCTGCAGTGGGACCTGGAGGATCTGTCACAGCCTGGGACCGTTCCCACAAGGAACCGTTAGGATCCCATTATCCAGGTGGTGCCCGGCCCAGGCCCACGCTGACACAGGAGGTCAGCATGAGGAAGGACCGGCCCCACGTGCCCTGGGCTGCCTGTGCTGGCAGATGTTGGTTACAAAACTCCCAGGCCTCCGGGAGCTCTTCCCTTCTCCGCAGGGAAGCAGCTCAGGAAGGGCAGCTGAGGTGGGAGATGCAGGACCCAAATTCCCCTTCCCACCCTGCCCTCCTGCTCCCAGCAGCTCCCTGCCACCAGGAAACAGACTCTGCACCCCCGGAGCTGAGCAGAGCTCGTCCAGGGGTGGGGAATTTGGCACAAGCTGCCCACACTTGGCACAGGTGCCAGCTGAGCCTGGCTTTGGGAGAAAGGCTGCTGGCACTTCCTCAGAGAGCCAGACACCAACGTGCTGGGACACAGCCACATGGCACCAGGCAGCACCCAGTCCTCCCCTGCACAGGTCACTTCTTGTTCCCAAAACTGGCAGCCCCAGCCCTGCTGCAGGGACACTACAGGGAGGCAACACTTCCAGCCTCACGCAGCCAGCCTGCCTTTGTGAGCTAACCCAGGGAGAATGGCTTGGCACTCGCTGTAAAATCCTGCTGGAAGAGCGTGTGTGCATGGCTAAACATGTCCTGGCATGGTGACCCGGCAGGGAGGGCTCACCTCTCCCCCGATCTTGGCACACAGCCCCCTTCAGCTGTGCCACATCCCCTGTGCCCCCCCTTGCCCTGCCAAATCTGGCCTCCAAGCCCTGGGAGGGCACAGGGATGTCTGCTCTCATTTGATGTGACAAACACCATCATCTCCAGACCTGTGCTGCTCTTGAAGTTCTTCAGCAGCTGGAGCAAAGGCTTCCAAAGCCCAAACCCTTCTGGATCGTGCACAGGGTTTATCGCAGTGGGTTTAACCTTCCTTACCTCTGTTCATGCAAAAATCTTGTCTTACCTGCGATGGCAGAGTCCAGAAGCAGCAGCAAAAGAGAAGAGTCACTGAGGCTGGCAGGGCATGGAAGGGACCAGGCTCAGAGGAGCAGGAACACCTTTCCAAACAGCTGCTCTGTGGCACGGCTCAAGCGCGGCTGAACACGGAGCCGACACCTGCAGTGCCCACCTGAGCCCTCCCGCAGCGGCTCTGGGCTCCAGCCCCCCCCCACCCAGCACGGGCTCACTGCACCTGCCCTCTCATCGCCGGGGGTTTCTCCCACCAGGAGCTGTTACAGGAGGATAACTTTGAGGAGCTCAAGCGGATCGATGCCTGAGTCATCCCCAGCGCAGCCCTGGCTGTGTTTACCCCGTGTCTTAGCAGCGGCACAGCCCTCCCTCCCTCCCCGCCCTGGGAGCGCTGGCTCCCCTGGCTCGGGCTGGTTCCTCCGGTGTTCCCGCAGCCCGGCAGGGAGCACTCGGGCTGTGCCATCCTGATTCTGACCCTGCTAGAGACAAAACCCCCGTGGTGACACGCCCGTGTGCCACAGCCCCGCAGGCGTGTGTATTTTGACTCAGGGTTTCTCTGCACAGCAGAAAGCGCCTCTTTCACAACACCCGTGAGTTTTTAAGCCTCTGGTGTGTTAATGACAGTAACTCTATAGCATTGAGAGGCAGTTACTGGAATTGCACAGGTGGTGTCTATGGGAACAAGGCAGCAGGTGACCCTGGGTGACCGCAGGGCGTTGTCACGACAGGACCAGCCACCCCCATTCCCAGCAGCTCCAAAGCCACCTCAGGTGAAGGTGGGGGCAGTTTCCCTGCTCATCCCTGGGCTGTGAGCTCACCACGGGGCCAGCTACCCTCACCACCACTGACCCTCCTATCTCCCAGCTGCTTTTTGCCTGCATTTCCAGCTCATAACTGCTTTTCCTCTCTGGTTTGCAGGACTCGGCCTCGGAGCGGCTCAATGGCAGAGGTAACACTGGTGGGAGCTGGGAGAGATGAGTGGTGCCAGGCTGAGCCCAGCCATGCAGGGCCACGCTCCTCTGTGTTGCAGGTCCCTGCATGAGACCCAAATCCTCCAGGGCTTCCGAGTCCTTCAAGAGGGTCGGGATCCTTGTCCTGGCAGTGGTGCTCACCCTCGCCTGCCTGGTCGCCATCGGGTTCCTGGGTACAGCTCCTGATCTCTCTCCCCCTCCTTCCCCATGGCCATGGCTCAGCCAACACAGCCCCAGCTCCTTGCTGATCCAGCCCCCAGCCTGCCCAGGAGCTGGAGCTCTGCACTGAGCCCCCCTCTCCCTGCAGTGAAGATTTACCTGGACCACCACTACCTGTTCTGCAAGCAGCCCCTGAAGCTGGTGCCACTGAAGCGGGTGTGTGATGGGCAGCTGGACTGTCTGCAGGGCGAGGACGAGGCCAACTGTCCCCAGTGGGTCCCCGAGGGGCCACCAGCTGGGGGTGAGTGCAGGACACCCCAGCAGAGCTCAGGGGCTGGGCTGCTGTGGCCATGCCGTGCCAAAGCTGACTCTGTGTGTGCCTCCAGCCCGTGTTTCCAAAGACAGATCCATCCTGCAGGTGCTCAACAGCCACACTGGAGCCTGGTCCTGTGTGTGCCACGACCACTTCACCCCAGCGCTGGCCAGAGCTGCCTGTGAGCAGATGGGCTACAGC
Organism: Toxostoma redivivum; assembly: GCA_013397375.1. NCBI lineage: Eukaryota > Metazoa > Chordata > Aves > Passeriformes > Mimidae > Toxostoma > Toxostoma redivivum. Next base: position 31,353 of record VXBI01002517.1, read on the forward strand.
AGGTACCAGGCTGCTTCCCCCTGCTTCACATTCCTTCTTCCTTAAAAGCTTTTCTGGAGTGGGGCTCTGCCTATTTGTGAGGCACTCAGAGCTCTGCATTAATGGTTTCAGTCCATCCCCAGCATGCAGGGCACTCTGTGAGTCCCCAGGAGCTGGCTCAGAGCCCTGGCAGCCTCCCATGAGAGCAGAGTGCTGTGCCCTGCTGTGCCACAGCCCACGGGCACCCTGCCCTGCCCTGCTCTGCCTCCATCCCCCCTACCTGCAGCTCTGCCCTCCCCAGGGCAGCCCAGGGTCTCCCTGCCAACACAGCTCACCAGGGGAAGGAGGCTCAGGGCTCTGCACTTCCCTTTTAAGATGGGTTCTGGTGTTTGAGCCACTGTGGGAGCCCAGGCTGAGTCAAACCTGGTGTTTTCCAGGCCCAAAAAGTCAGTGATTGGGGCTTTGAACACAGGTCCCAAATGTCACAACAGCAAGGACTCCCCTAAGTTCTCCCAGAGCCATTTGCCCCTGAATAGCAGGGAGCATTCTCCCCTCCTTCAGCTGCTCCTGTCCCTGTTCCTGGGCCCTCCAGAGCTGTCACATCCCCACTTTGGCATCCCTGTTCCACAGAAGCCCCTTTTCCTATGGGATCCAGGCTCCCAAGGTGCTGAGGCACCAACACCTGTCCTCCCCCACACCTGAAGCCCTGTCCCCCTTGTCTTCCAGCACCCCAGCGTTCCAGGGGGTGGAGGCGAGCGAGGGGCAGCCACTGCCTCCCCGCGAAGCCGTGCTGAGCAATGGGAGCCTCCAGGTGCTGGATCCAGGCAGGTGAGTGGGGGCTGTGTGCACCCCGAGCTGCCCGTGGTGCCTGGCAGAGCAGCCAAATCCTGCTCTTTTCCTCCCTCTCGCAGGAAATGCCTCTCGGGTTTGGTTGTGTCACTCTTCTGTTCCAGTAAGTACCATGATGGTGGCTGGACCTTGTGGGCACTGGGGCCTGGTCCTGCTCAAAGTGCTCGCTCCTGGCACGGCCCCGTGGGAGTGTGGCTCCATCCCAAACCCATTCCACAATGTTTGCATGAGGAAAGATGGATTTAATTACTGCTAACCTCGTTAAGCCAGCACAAACCTCCCAGAAATGAAACACCTAAGGGAGGCTTTACCCTGCTGCCTGCACGGGTTTACTTTTCCTGGCGAATTACCCTGATTAAACTAATTATCCTGGGGGGGGCTGGAGCAGGCAGGGGATGGCTGGACCAGCAAGGCTGGGGTGAGGGGTGACAGCAGCGCTGTGGGGATGAGGCGCCCTGGCCACGGTCCTGTCCTGGGGAGCCCCGGTTTGCTGTGTCCCTCGTGTCCCCTCCAGACTGCGGGCAGAGCGTGAGGACCCCGCGGGTGCTGGGGGGCAGCCCGGCCGCCATCGAGGCGTGGCCCTGGCAGGTCAGCTTGCAGTACAGGAAGGAGCACATCTGCGGGGGCAGCATCATCGGGCCCGGCTGGGTGCTGACGGCCGCGCACTGCTTCAAGTGAGTGGGCACCTCCCGCCGGCTCTGCGTGTGTGCCCATTAAATATCCTGTAATTAACAGTTTGCACAGGGCTCTGTGCCTGTCCCCGCGGGGGGACAAGCGGTGACAGCGCTGTCTGGGCACAGGAACAACCCCATCATCCAGAGCTGGCGTGTCAAAGCCGGCTCCGACCTCCTGTCGGGCGCTGCCACCTTGGCCGTGGACAAGGTGTTCCTGGCAGAGGTGACACCTGCGTCCCCCAAGGACAATGACATCGCCCTGGTGAAGCTGCGCTCCCCCGTGCACGACTCAGGTGAGGCTGGCAGAGCCCAGCTCGGGACAGGAGTCACAAGTATGCCCTGGTGGCACTGAGCACTGGGATGGTGGTGCCCGGCGTGGCAGCGTTCCGTGGGCACCGAGTGCTGGAGCAGGGAGAGGGTGCGCAGCTGGTGGCTGCCCCCAGCCAGTCTGGGCCCCTTCCCTGTGAACCTCCCTCTCACATCTCCTTTCCAGACAGCACCAAGCCCATCTGCCTGCCCTATTTTGACGAGGAGCTGGTGCCGGGCACACCGCTGTGGGTGATCGGCTGGGGCTACACAGAGGAGCACGGTGAGTGGCACAGCATGGGGGTGACAGGGACAAGGCAGAGCCCCCCCCCAGCACCGCTGGCAGGAGCAGGGTCCCTCTGAGAGGCCGTGTGTCACCCAGGGAAGCTGTCGGAGCGCCTGCAGCAGGCTGAGGTGGAGCTCATCGACAAGCAGAGCTGCAACCTGGCCGCCTACCACGGCGATGTCACCGACAGGATGCTGTGTGCTGGCCTGCCCCAGGGCGGCGTGGACACCTGCCAGGTGGGGCCTGGGCTGCACACGGGGCTGGGGGGGTCTGCACCCACCTGTGACACGGCTCCTTTGAGGGAAGAGCTGTTTTGGGAAGGAGCGAGCGCTGTCACTGTGTGGGGCCATCCTGAGGGTCTGTCCTTGGCAGGGGGACAGCGGCGGGCCCCTGCTGTACTCGGGTGGGCACTGGCAGGTCGTGGGCATCGTCAGCTGGGGCCAGGGCTGTGGCACCCCCAGCACACCCGGCGTCTACACCAGCGTCCGTGCCTACCTCGACTGGATCTCCGCCGTGCGCCGGGTCAGTGCCGTCCTGCCCCGGGGGACAGGCAGCTCCCTTCGCCCGAGCTGCCTCCTTAAGGACACAGCTGCTTTCCTCTCGCTTTTGGCCGCCCTTTCAAAGCTTTCAATTCCTTCTGTGCCTCTCTCTCCCCGCAGTCGGAGCTCTGAGACCTGCCGGAACAGGTCGCTCCTCGCCCCGAGCCTCCCTTCCCATCCCTCTGCCCTTGCTCTGGCAGCAACAGGGACACGGATCTCCAGCCATGGAAGGTGAGCCGAGGCTCCCAAACCCTCGCTGGCAGCTGTGATTTAGGGCACCAGAGCCCAGCCAAGGAGGCAAAGGGTGACTCGGAGTGATGGCCACCGATCCCGTGAAGGAATCTCACTGGCGCAAGCTCCCTTCCGGACAGAGATTAATTTATTACCCTGTGCTGACCCCGCTGTGGCAGGATGGCTCCTGGGGGGCCAAGCTGCTGTCAGCTCACTCCTGTTATACAGAGAGAAATTATGTTTGTGCTCTAGAGCGTCCCCCTATTCCCATTAAAGGAAAGGATTTGTTTTTTCACACAGCCTCCCGAGCCTTTGTCCTGCTTCCTCACAGGGTTATTTTTACCCAGTCTCCCCCAGACCCACAGCAACCCCAAACCACAGCGAGTTTCTCTAGTAAACGTAAACTTTATTTCATTCAAGGCAAAGCTAACTAAACCTCTACAGTGCAAAGATGTGCTGTAAGTCATCACACAGCCCTGTGCTCACACGTGGGTTCCTCCCACGCAGCCTCACATTCGCTTGGACACACACGTGTCTGTGGCAGCACACACCCCCTCCCCAAAAAGCCCCAGAAAGCCTCTGCAGCCCCCGCAAAGCCCCCGAGGTGACAGCAGGGACTCTGCCAGTGCTGGCACAAGCCCCGCTCCCCCAGAGCAGCTGTGTGCACACGGAGTTACATTCCTAAAAACTGCTTGTGTGGACTTTTCCCATCAAGCCAGAGGAGTAATCCATGCATAGTGCAGCATTGCATATCCGGCAGCAAGTGGAGCTGCGTCCACGCGCCGGCTAAAAAAGGCCAACAGGTTAGGACAGCTAAAAACAGTTCTTTAAAAAACTCCCTTCCTCGCCTCGCTGTCCTCCCCCGCGGAAGGGCTCCCCCAGGGACGGGCCGGGGGTCTCTCGGGGCGACTGGGAGGTCTCAGGCCTCCTCCTGGGCTCTCACAGGTGGCGGTGGCAGTGTCACAACACCTGGCACCAGAGCACCTTCCACCCCGGGGCTGTGGCAGAGCCGTGCAGGGCACCTCACACCTCCGCAGAGGTGGCTCAGGCTCACTGTGCCCAGCTTGCAGACAGGGACACTGAAGCACAGAGAGGTCAAGTGATGGCCTGAGGGGCCCACAGACCCTCAGAGAGGAGATCAGGATCCCGACTCCCACTCGCCTGTCTTATCAACAGCCAAGGGAACCTGCCTGGAGCCAGGTGCCAGTTCCCGTGCCCTGTCCCGAGCACACAGCCCTGCTCCAATGGGTGCCCCCGAGGCCAGCCTGGGGTGACCAGCCCGCTGTGCACCAGCATCTCCAGAGAAAGTCGCACCCAGCCTTTCCTTGTTCACCTTGGCCACCAAATCCTCACCTGCCTCCCACTCCAGCCCCTCTGCCAGGGCACAAGCCCCCACAGCAAGTAATGGCTCAGCTTGAATCCCAATTTACTGTGGGGACAGGGGAGCTGCCTGTCCTGCAGCTTCACTGTCAGACACCTGCTATTTGGAGAAATAGGGAACAAATCACATTTTTAAAGGAGTTTGTCAACCTCAGTTGTAGCTCACTGACTTCGTGTCTCACATCCTTAAAAGTCCACTCACAAAGACCCCCTGGCTTTCTGCAGCCCCCCTCACCGCCGAGCACTTCAAAGCCAAGGAAACCTCACACCCACCCCGTGAGGTAGAGCAGTATTTTTGTCCCCATTTTACAGATGGGGAAACTGAGGCATGGAGAGGCAGAGCAACTTGCCCAGGGTTGCCCAGCGGGCCGGTGGCACAGCCCCGGCCCGGCTCCCCTCGCCAGGGCTCGGCTGTGCTCCTTCCCTGCGTGGCCACGGCCAAGGGAAACGCAATTGGCTGCTTTCCCCTGGAGCCTCACACAAAATCATCCACAGAACGAGTTCAGCCTTGGCACCAGCATCAAAAGCATCGCTGAGCCCCAGAGAGAGGGGAGGGGGCGGCACAGAGCCAGGGAGCGCTCCCGGGATGGCTCCCAGGGATGGCTCCTAGGAGCGGGGACAAAGCCAGGGGGAAATGTGGCACCTCACCCCATCGCGGGCCAGCGGTGGCCCTGGGACACGGCCAGCCCCCCAGCCCTGCTGCGAGAGGCACCGAGGCACAGCCAGGGGCCCGTCACTGATTTGGTTCTCCAGTGTGCTTATCACAGCCCTGCTTCCTCCTGCGCCCCTCCATCTGCACGGCCAGCTCCGAGCATCCTCGCCCTGCTCCAGAAACCTTTGGGATGCAGCAGGCAGCTCCCAGCCACCTCAGCTCAGCACCCAGCGTGCCACCCCACCCTCCGGGCACTCCGGGACCCCCGGTGCCCAGCACCCGGCCCCAGGCACCCACCCACCCACCGGCCCTGCCCTGCCTGCCCGGCACCGTCTTGCCTGTGCTCAGAGCGGAGCCGGCGGCTCCCTCTGCCCCAGCAGCCTCCCAGTCCGAGTCCGCGAGAAGTTCCCAGTCCCCCCGGCAGCCGCAGCCTTGTCCGAGAAGCAGTGCAGGTTGCAGGCACGTGTGTAATAGAAACATGTCTCAAGCGCTGGCAGTTCGGAAAGAAAACAAAAGGGGAAGGCTCGTCCCGTGCCCGGGCGNGCGTCTTCTTGATGATGAACAGGACCACCCTCTTGATGAGCATGAAGAGGATGAGGAGGCCGATGAGCCCCCCCACCACGCCCACGATGATGAGTGTCACAGTGCTGTCTGTCTCCACCACTGCGGGAGAGAAGGAGCTGAGAGGGCTTGGGTACATCCCACCCTAAAACCCCATAACCTCCTCCACCCGAGGCTTCCAGGGATGTCAACCACCACCAGGTACCACCCAAGGAGCCTTTCACCATGTGCTGACATTTCCACCAGCCCAGTGCCCCCCAGAGCCAGCACTCACTCTTGTGGACCACGGAGAGGATGATGGTGGCGTTGTGCTGGGCGTTCTTCTCCTTGGGGTTCTTGACGTGGCAGGTGTACTTGCCGGCATCGCTGAACTCCACGCTGTTCAGCACGATGGAGATGTTGTTCTCCTTCTTGGTGGTGGAGCCCACAAACTCCACCCGCGGGTTGCTCGAGATGCGGGTGGGCTCCGTGGCTTTGTTCTTGATCTTGCCGTGGTAAATCTGCAGAGGCAGGGGGGCAGGAGCAGCTGGGTGAGGGAAAGGCTCACGTTCTCCTGATGGTGCCCAGACTCAGCTCTGCACACACAGACACCCCCATTACACCCCATTACACCCCATTAAAGCAGGAATGGCTTTAATGGAGAGGAACCTGATGAACATCCTGCTGGGAAAGCAGCAGATCCGACCTGCCCTGAAATGATGAAACAGACCATGCCAGAAATGGGAGATCCCCAGAGAAAGTGAGCTCCTTTGCTGGCCAGAACTGCTCCAAACCTACCCTCCCGCTGAGGAATTGAGGAGCCAAATATTCCCAGCAGGAAGCAAATCTATTACAGAACCTTTCATATTGCAGTGCAAGCGAAGGAGGAGGAAATGAACCATACTTTGCCCTAAGTGCAAATTTGCACCTGAACAGCCAATTTATGAAAACAAACGAGCCTGTGGGCAGCAGCAAATCTAGAACAGCTTTGTGCCAAAAGCACGATGTTCTTGGGTATTTGAGTCACCCCATTGGCACAGCCCTGTCCCCCCCAGAGCTGGTGACACTTGGAGAAAGTGCATGAGGAGAAAGGGAACTGTGAGAAGCACAGTGCCGAGCTGCACTGGGGAAGCACAACAGGACCTGCCAGGAAAGCAGAGGCAGAGCCCAGAGAGCCACCCACCAGCTCTGTCGAGTTGAAATACCATGTGAAGACCAGGTCCTGGAAGCCTATGCAGGTGGTGAAGACGCAGGGCAGCAGGACATTGGAGTTATTCAGAGCCGTCACCGTGGTGGTCTTCCCCACCGACACCTCCAAGGCGAAGGCGATGGCGAAGATATGCAAACCTGGCAGGGAGAGGGAAGGAGAGAGTGAGGCCAGGGCTTTGTCACCCCTCGTCCCTTTTGGCATACCAGGCTGCCATGGCAGGACCAAAGGCGCCTGTCCCCAGCCCTAGGACGGCTCGGTGACAGAGGGGACCTGCTCCTGCAGGAACTGGGGCTGGCTCACCAACAGAGCCAGCGCGGGTTCAAAGGGAACCAGAATATCCCCACGAATAAAGCGTGCAAATGAGAGCCCTGATTTGCATGTTATCCACAGGCCTCCAGCTAGACCTTAAAGGGGGAGAAAAAAGCCAAGGCGAAGCAGAGCTCTGTTCTTCAGGCAGGAGCTGGAGCAGTAATTAGCGTGGCTGTCCTGGCCGCCTGCCACCCGCTCGCCCTCCCCAGCCCTGCCTGGCCCTCCGGAGCAGCCCCCTCACACCCAGCACTGAGAGTCCCTGTGGAGCTGCCAGATGACCTTCAAACTGCAGGATGCAGCTCTCCTGCTCCTCACCTCCCCACGAGCAGGGAGAGAGGAGCAGGTAGGAGCCCAGCTGCAGCTGAACCTGGGGTTCAGGGACTGGCATTGCGCTGGGTTGGGCCACCACTGTCCCCATAGATCCTTTGTGGGAGCACAGAGATGCTCTAGTCCTGGCCAGAGGAGCAGCCCCACTCCCCATCCCCATCCCACCACGGCCCTGTCCCGTTTGTGTGATGTGGCATGGCTGAGATGTGGCACGGCCCAGCAAAGCACTGTCCTCCCCTTTCCCAGACCTGGAGAGCTTTCCCTGGGCACAAAATCCGGAGACACAGCCTTTCCCATGGCTACAAGGCGATCCCCAGCTGCCCCAACACCTTAACTCGGACACGCTGCCCTCAGTGTGGGATTCTCCTCTCTCTGCAGCCGCCTCAGCTGCTGATTTATTCTCCCACACAAGCCGGTGCTAACAACTCCCCAGGCACGTCGCAGCCGGAGCCAAGCCCGAGAGCCCTGCATCCTGGGCTCCGGGCCCTGCTGCAGTGCTGCATTGCAAGCACTGCAGGCGAGGAGTTATTTAACTTTACACAGAAGCACTCCTCATTTTGCTCGAGAGGCCGGAGCTAACCTCAGGGAGTGGTTCCCGGCAGATGGAATCTCCTGCAGCTGTCAGGCTCCTAGAGCAGCCCTGGGGATGCTACAGAGGGGACTTCACAGGCAGGAGTGTCCCAGGGGACAGGAGTTGTCCCCCTGGAGCAGGAGTTGGCAGAGGGATGCCTGGCTCTGCAGGTACATCTGAGCCTGCAGCGTGCTGCAAGCGGACACTCACTCACAGGAAAGATGATTCCTTGCAGTTTGTAACACTTTAAAACCTGTCTGCCACCCTTAGAATGTAATCGGAATTGAATGTGTGGGGTGAATCGAGGCTGACCTTGCTCCTGTCATCCTGTGCTCTCAGAAAAACAAAGCGGATATGTTACCACTAAATAAAGCACCGAGGAAAAGACGCTGGGGGAGCGCTGAACGACCCTGCCACGATCAGCTCTGCTTCTCCTTACCCCCCCAAAGCGGCTGTACTTTGCACCACCAGACCCCCAACCTTCAGGGCCGCTCCTCTGGGGGCTCCAGGCTCCCTCCTATGCCTGCAGACACCAGCGTTCCCAAGAGACAGCCCAGGGAGGCCGGGAGCAGCCGCTCCTGCTGCTGCCACAGCCTCGGCTGCCTGCGCTTTGCTCTTGCAGAGGGAGAGCCCCCCACAGCGCAGGGGCTCGCTGAGCACTGCGCTCACCCCGGACTGCCACATGTGAGAAAGCTGCTCTAGAAAAACTTTCACTGCCCATAAAAGTCAGCGTAACATCCTGGCGCAGGCAGCAAGCCATGCCTGGCAGGCTGGCCGGGCTCCTCTCCAGTGGGGTTCAAAGGCAGGAGCTCCTTGGCCAGCCCGGAGCCAGGTGCGGGGAGCTCTGGGACAGGACACACGGCCCTCATCTCTCCTGAGGAAGGGGCTGTGCGCGCCTCCGTGGCACCGCCAGGAGCGCGCTGCCACTCCCTGCATCCCCGAAACCTACCGACACAGAGACCCGCCCTGCTCTCCCCTGCCCACCGCCCTCTCCAGCTCCCAGCCCACCTGAGCGATTTGTGGGACCAGGTTCCCAACTCCATGCCCTGGACCCCAGACCCCCGAGTGGTCTCAAGCATCTCCGAGTCTCTCCTACCACCCCACTGCCAGCTCAGGTGCTGGCACCCAAATCTTGCAGGGGGTCAGGTACTTACATGCTTTTTTGTGTCTCCAGCATCCTTTAACTTAAGCACTTTGCCCTCTAAAACGCCTCCCACGGGAGTGCCCCAGCAGCAAACGCTGCACAGCCAGCCCTCGGTTCCAGGCTGACACGAGGGTGCCCCACGGGAGCAGGAGTGCAGCGGGTGCGTGAGGCTGATGCAGGTGGCTGGAGCCTGCCCCAGGTGTGCAGTGGGGAGGGAACGGCCGCCAGCCCCTCCCTGCAGCCTGTGGCCGGGGATCTCGGGCATCCCTGGACACAGGGCTGGGCATCATGCTCCAAGCAGCGGCCCTGCAGCGCGGGTCGGTCCCCGCGCCAGGGACAAGCACATGCGAATGGTCGTTGTACCGAACGAACTGTAAGACAATGACCTGTCGGCGGGCGTGCTGGCGCTGAAGCAGTGCATGGCCTCCCCGCGGCCATCCCCCGGTCCCGGGCAGGCAGGCAGCGCGGTCCCCGCTCGCCGGGCAGCGCAGGAGCGGGGCAAAGCGGGGTGCAGCCGCAGTGCTCGCAGGAGAGAGAAGCGCTGGCGACGGGAGCGCCGGTGCGGGCAGGGCAGGGGCTGGAGCCGGGACTTCGGAGCTGGGGCTCGGCTGCGAAGTCACCTTGGCCAAGTGACTTATCCCCGGCGCTCCGGACCGTCCGTCTGCAGAGCGGAGAGCGGCGTTAGCGCCCGCGGGCGGCATCCCCGGGCGCGGCGGGCGGGGTGCGGNTGCGCTGAGCCCTCCTCCGCGCTCCTCCGCGCTCCTCCGCATCCCCCCGCGCATCCCCCCGCGCTCCCGCCCCGCTCATCCGCCCGCCCGGGCATCGGGGAGCGCTCCCTGGACCAGGGCAGTGATGGTCCCCCTGTGCTCGGCACTGATGAAACCGCATCCCGAATCCTGGGTGCAGTTTTGGGCCCCTCGAAAGAAGGACATTGAGGTGCTGAGTGTGTCCAGAGGAGGGGTTGGAGAACCAGGCGGATGAGGAGAGGCCGAGGGAGCTGTGGGTTTAAACTGAAGAAAAGGAGGCTCGAGGGGACCTTGTCGCTCTCGTCAACTCCGTGACAGGAGGGTGGAGCCAGGTGGGGGTCGGGCTTTTCTCCCAGGTAACAAATGACAGGACAAAAGTAAACGGCCTCAAGTTGTGCCACGGGAGGGTCAGGTTGGATATTAGGGAAGNGGGCTGCCGCGGGTCCCCGGGGCAGGGTCCCCGCCGGGGAGCCGGGGTGGGGGGGACACAGGACGCGGGCGGTACCCGGAGGGGTCCCCGCAGCCCCCCGCGCCCCTTACCCAGGAGCGCGGCCAGCAGGCGCGGCGCGGCGCGGTGGCGAGCGGCGGGCGNAGGAGGGGTTGGAGAACCAGGCGGATGAGGAGAGGCCGAGGGAGCTGTGGGTTTAAACTGAAGAAAAGGAGGCTCGAGGGGACCTTGTCGCTCTCGTCAACTCCGTGACAGGAGGGTGGAGCCAGGTGGGGGTCGGGCTTTTCTCCCAGGTAACAAATGACAGGACAAAAGGAAACGGCCTCAAGCTGTGCCACGGGAGGGTCAGGTTGGATATTAGGGAAGATCTTTTCGCTGAAAGGGTTGTCCAACCCCGGCACAGGCTGCCCAGGGCAGTGGTGGAGTCATCAACCCCGGAAGAGTTCAAAAAACATACGGCTGTGGGGACATGGTTTAGTGATGGCCTTGGCAGTACTGAGTTAACAGTTAGAGTTGATCTTAGAGATTTTTTCCGACCTGAGTGATTCTGTGGTGGACTAGTGTTTCCTTGGGACACCTTGGGAAGAGGCCAAATTGCCACTGAGGCCGGTGGCTTCCCAGGACAACAAAACAGGACAAGGCTGGGGCTCAGCTCTCTTTCGGGGCACCTCAGCAGTGTGACACCGGGTGTCCCTGCCCTCCAACGCCGAGGCAGACAGCAGACACAGGCGGGATGCAAAGCCAGACCCCGATACCTGCAGAGGGACCCGCCCGGCGCCGAAGGGAGCACTCTGAGAACTTATTTTTCTCACCATGATCTTGTTCCGGGATAATTGCTGAAAGTTCTTGTCTCAGCAACCTTTCCCTGGCCGTCGCATCCATTAGGCCTGCCCTCGGCACACCGCATCCCAAAGGCGGCGCTGGGGGCTCTCCTAATGGCAGCCCCCGGGGCGTGGTGTGGGCAGGCAGAGCTTCACCTCCGTGCCCAGTCCATTAGACAGCGAGCCCTGCGCAGAGAGCAGCGCTTGCGGGGGGTGACGCCTCCCAAACCAGCCGTGGCGAGAAGGGGAGGAGGTGCTGCCACACTCCCGGAGCACGAACGGCGCTGACTTTCCCTCTGGGCTGCAGTGACACCAGACACACGTCCTGCCAAAGCTCACCCCAGGGACCGGGCATGGCTTCCCCGAACTGGATTGATGGGTTTTGGGGTGGGAGAACAGCTCACCTGCAGGGATGCTGCCTGCGTGTCTAAGGTGCCACAGCCTGTCACCTTCAGGGCGCGTTAAGGCTCCCCATCCTCATCCAGCCCCCTTTGCAGCTCTCCCTGCCAGCAGCACGAAGCAGCAGAGAGGAGGGAAAGCAGAAGGCTTTGCAGGGCACGGGTGCATCCCAGGGGAGCCTGAGGGGATGCCAGCAGTGCCTGTGGGTTGAGGTGGGTTGTGGCTGCAGAGCTGGCAAGAGAGGCAGGAAAAATCCAGGCGGAGCGGGCAGGGCAGTGCTGGCAGCCGGCGCTGCGGGAGCGGCGTGCACGGCTCTGCTGATGCAGCAGAAGGTGCTTTGGCGGGCGGCGGGGAGGGATTCAGGGAGGGGATGGATTCAGGGAGGGGATGGATTCCGGGAGCTGATGGATTCCGGGAGCTGATGGACACAGCGAGGGGAGCGGAGCCGCAGGCGCTGTGTGGAGAGGAGGAGCGCAGCGTTTGCTGGAGCATCACTAATTGTGAGAGGGCAGGCAGAGAGATCCGAGGGGCTGCAGGGACCCCTGTCACCCCTGCAGGGGTTCCCGGTGGCTGCTGGGGCCAGAGGCTCAGGTGCAGGTGAGTTTGAGGCCAGCATCCAGCACACAGGACCTGCAGCAGTGGGGACGTGCAGCAGTAGCATCCCTACCCTGGTGCAGGGGAGGGTGTGGAGGAGCCCCTCCTGGGATGCTCAGGTGCCTGCCAAGTTTGCTCGCATTTGAACTGCAAGTTGAGATGCATTTGGCTAAACTTCCTCTGGGAACCTTACCAGCAGAGCCCAAAATCCCTCTGGAGGCAGAAAGGTTGAGAAACCTCGCTGCAAGGGCTGGCCAGTAAATACGACCGAGCTCCTGCGGGCACGGGCACAAACGGGGTGCACTGGGCAGGTGGGCACCCAGCTTATTCCGTGCTGCCACGGCCCTGCAGCCATCCCCGCAGAGGGGACAGCCTGGCACCGCCGTGCCCGCTGCCCTGCACGCCCGGGACAGCCGTGCCCGCGCAGTCCCAGGGCTGGGAGCGGGACGCTGGTTGTCACCAGCGCCTGATGGAGCTGTCACACTTGGCAGCTCCGGCCGCTCTCCTCGGCCGACTGATCCCGTGCGACATCTGCCACAGCCGCGGGCCTGCCCAGGCTCTGCTGTCCCCAGCCCGGCCGGTGCCGGGGCAGGGGAGGGCACTGGCAGCAGCTGGCCCGGGGATTTTAGGCAGGACGCGGATGTCCGGAGAGGGATCCGGGATTCCTGCGGCTCAGCGGAAACTTGTTCTGCTGAGCCCAGCACCAGGCTGCTGCGTCTGGTTTCAGGGAAGGCGAGCACCCAGTGCTCGGACACTGTCACCTCCCTGGGGCACAGGAAGGAGGGCTCAGGGGTGCTGCCAGCTGGCTCACAGCCTGCCGGGGGGCACCGTGGCTGCCGCGTACCCTCGGTCCCTCTCACCTTGCACTGCCGCAGCAGGAAGGGTTAAATGCCAGGCTCTGCTCCCCGAGCAGGGCTTCTGCCTCCCTCCACGTGGGTGCCGGCCAGGTAGGGCTGAGCAGAGCAGTTGGGCTGCAGCTCCCGGCTCAACGCAGCAGGCGCAGCGCTGGCCCCAGCCAGAGCATCCTGCCAGGGGCTGCCCCAGGAGGCCAGTCCCAGCCTCCTCCCCAACCTCCCCGAGCCAGACGATGCTGTGCTCCGGACCCGGAGAACATCCTGCCGATGGAGGGGGAGGAGGAGGAGGTGGCAACGCTGGAACAGAGCTTCCCATCAGCACCTTATATTTACTGCAAGGTCCTCTGGCTGTGACCTTTAAAAGACAAGGTGGGCTGGCATCCCGGCAGCTGGCAGTGGGCAGGAGGCACCGCAGGGATCAGGCTCTGCAGCGCTGTCCTGGCTGGGACGGACTGGGCGGGCTGGAAGCTGAGCGAGAGGTCCCGGGCACAGACTGCGGGTGAGTACCTGGTTGCTTTTGCCATTCCAGCTCTCGGCTGCCTGCAGCTCTCCCTCGGAGCGGTGCTTTCCCCTCTCCCTGCGCTGCCGCTGCCTGCTCGCCCCCGCCCTCCGGAGCGCACAGGTTCCTCACCCCCTTCCACGAGCCCTTGAAACACGCAGGGGAAGAGCGGCCGCGTCCCCCGGCAGCCACTGCAGAGCATCTGCAAGAACCGCTGAGGCAGCCCTGCTGTATCCCAGGAGAAAGTTTGATCCTGACCCGGCACAGCCCGAGGCCACCTCAGCCGAACCCTCCCTATCCTGATCCCCCAGAGCTGCCCTTCACACCCCTCACTGCCCCGGACCTCACTGCCCCAGGCTGTTCCCTTTCCCTGTTTATTTCCCAGCCCCGGGAGCAGGGCAGCATTGCAGGGACTGTGGCTCTGGACTCTCCCCGAGACACCCCACAGTCCCCTGTGACTCTGCACAGGATCGGACAGAGGTCCCTGCCACCTCCCACCCCCTCTCTTGCTCTTTCACACCTGTAATCCCACCTGGCCCAAGGAAATGGTAGTGTTCTGTAACAAGGAATGTCCATGGTTCTGGGGAATCCGTGAAGCCCCAGTGCTGGGGGTTGCTGCCGCTGCCCTCAGTCCCCTGCAGTGAGGAGAACTCACCCTTGTGTCCCACGGGGTTTCCTCTGTGATCCCACTGCTCTCATCAAGTTTTTTGCCAGCAACATTCTAACAAGCATCCTGAAAGCGCCAAGGGGTCCCCCATCCCCTTTGCCTCTGAACCCCCGAGGCTGAGTGGGGATAACCCCACATCCTCCTCCGGGGAGCTGCTCCTCCCTGCACGGCAAAGTTATTCCCTACCACGGGCCAGGGATCGATTGGCTGCACCCCGCAGCAGCAGCCCAGAGCTGCAGGACTGTGTCAGCAGGACGGTGGAGGTGATTTGGGTGCCCTTCCTCAGTGCCATGGGAAGCTGGAAGTTTTCCGCAGCGCTGACCCCACGCTGAGGTGTCCAGGGCGCAGGGACAGGGACATTGGGAAAGCTCATCCCACTGCTGGGCTGGGGAGCGGGCAGGGCAGGGCTGGAAGGTGGAAAGAGGGGGTGGCAGTGTCCTGGGGCAGTGTGTGGCCAGACCCTGCCTGTGTGAGGAATTGGGACGCACTGGCACTTGGCAGCCCGGAGTGAAGGGCAGCAGGGAGAGGCACGGTGGACGGCGGCTGTCAGAGCTTCCCTCGTGTCTCCACGGTGGGTGAATTGATGGATGTGCCTATTAACTGTGCCCCAGTTGTGTCGTGCTGCTCCAGAGCATCCCCACGGCGTTGCTGGAGCGGGAGAACAGCCGGTTACGGGTGTCCATCACCCGGCGTGTGCCCTGGGCTCTGCTGGAGCCCGCTGAGCCTTACCTGCCACGAGCAGCCATCAATCCCAGCTCTCTGAGAAGCACAGGTGGAGGAGCTGACAGGGCACAGGTCCTGGAGGCCCCACAGAGGGTGTGGAGCACTCCTGAAATCTCACAGTGGGAAGGCTGGGGCAGCACTGGCCACGCTCACACCCCCAGCACTGCCCGGTCTCTGTGGCAGCTCCCAGGGACAGAGCTGTGGCCACGCAGGGTGCCCTGGGCTCCCTTGGCACCCACAGCACCTCAGCAGGACCAAGCTCCGCTCTGGAGCGGGCTCACCCCCTCAGGCGGAGCAGATGAGGGGCCCGTCCTGCCCCTCCAGGCTGCGGCACAAAAGCATCGAGGGCAAAGTCGGTGTTTTGTTGTTCTTTTGTTTGTTTGACTGTACAAAGAGCATTAAAAACATCCCACACTCGGCAGAGTGCTCGGCACGAGAAGCCCGGGGGAAGGCGCACAGCCAAGGCCACAGCACGACCCAGAGCAGCCCCTCCTGTGTGTACAGATCTGTATTTGTGTATTTGTCGGCTCTCTGCTGTGCACAGCTATGTACAGACAGATGCATTGGCAAGTTGCAATCCGAGGATAGTGCACGAAAAGAAATGAAAGGCAGATGCAAGACTGGTTATGTGCAATACTCAGAGACCTCTGTGCCCCCGAGGTGCTGGCTCAGTCCCACCAGGAGCTGGGGACAGCCCGGCTCTGGCAGAAGGCGGAGCGGGAGCCCTGCGGCACCGCTGGCACTGTGCGGGGTGTGGGGACAGCCCGGCCCTCCCCTCGGGCAGCAGGGCGCAGGGGAAGGGAGCCAGGCGTGGGACACGGCACATTCCTGCTGCGGATGGGACGGGAGCAGCGTGGAGCTCAGCGGGGTCCAGTGGGATGGACAGGGCACGTGGGGCCGGGGCGGAAAGCGATGGGGCAGAGCAGGGAGGGCACAGCTGTCCCGCCACCCCTGGGGCCTGATGGCATTGCCGGGATGGCACCCACACAGGGACATGGCAAAGGTGTCCCTTCTCTGCACAGGGACACTGCAAAGGTGCCCCTTGTCCCCTGGCAGTGCTGCTCGTGGGTGATGGGACCTCCATCACCTGGCCCTGGCAGTGTCCCCTGTGGCTCCGTGCACTGTCCCCCTCCTGGCAGCCACGGGAAAAGGAAAGCTCAGTTCTGGTGCCACAGGGGACACTGCCCTGGGTCGTTCCCTGCCTGAAGCCCCGGTGCTGCAGCCAGCACAGCTCACCTGCCAGGTGAGGCAGGTGGCACACGGGGCTGGGCAAGCTGGCAGTGCATTGCCATGGCAGTTAGTGTGCAGTGCTCTGCAGGGAGGCTGGAGGAGGCAGTCTCAGAATCACAGGGCTGCTCCAGGGTGACAGAGCTGTCCTAACTCTGGGCCTGCTGTTGTGCCCAGTCTTTCCCAGCAAGTGCCCAAAAGCTCCTCTCCCTTCAGCAGCTCTTTGTCCCGAGCAGCCTCACCCCAGCACTCCCCAGCATCTCCATTTGACACATCAGCAGGGCATTTTCCACCACAATCAACCTCCCCAAGAAGGAAACGAACACAAAAAGTCAGCCCAGCACCTTGGGCTGAGATGCTCAGACCCAAAAACAGCCTGAGAGGCAGAAGGATCCAACCCTTGCACACCAAGAGCTGTCAATGGCTCCAAAACACCACAAAGCTCCAAGTCACTGGGAGGGCTCATGGCCACTGACCTCTGAGCAGCCTGGGACAGTCCCTGAGGAGCACGAGCTTGCAAGGAGGAGACTGGCAGCTACGGGGATCCCTCGGGGTGGGAACACCAGTGCCAGTGGCCCAGGCACAGCAGGAGCACCTCGGGATGAGCAGTGACCCCAAGGGCTGACTGCTGGCCCCTGCTCGGATTTTCTACTGGGACAGAGAGCAGACACTGGGCCACGGGCTGCCAGACCCCTCTGCCCCTCCTGGCACCCCTGCTCCAGTCCCTCCGTGTGTGGGGACCGCACAGGTCCCCCCTCACCCGCCCCAGCCTGTCCCCAGCACCTTCTCACAACTCTGGCGCTCAGAGCAGGGCACAGGCTGGTCCCAGCTCAGCCTCAGGGGCTTCAGGCCCCCCTCCCCAGCCTGCCCAGCACAGCCAGGCTCCGGGGACCTTCTCTCTGCGCCCTGCTCTGGCTGGGTTGGGTGTTTGGATGGAAGGAGGGATGCTCTGGGGAGACAGAAATCCTTGCTCTGGGAAGCACATCAAGAGGGTCACGCTGTACAGGGGAGAGGAGGGAGGGGCGGGCAGGGGGCATTACTTGGTGCCCTCGTCCGGGTTGCCTTCACCATCTGTCTTCCCTTCCTCCTCTGTCTTCTGGTCGTCCGTGTTGAGCCTCTGCTGCTTTTTCCGGCGCACACACTTCACCACCATCAGCACCAGGATCACCACGGCCAAGAAACCACCCACGGAGGCGCCCACGATCACAGCCACTGTCGAGTCGTGCTTGGGGGGCTCTGGGGACACAGGGCACAGGCTCAGGCACGCAGTGTCCACTGGGAACAGCTGGGAACAAGCCCCGCACCCGCGGGTGCCCGGAGCACAGGGGACCACTGACCTTTGGTGAGCACCTTCAGGCTGATCTTGCCGTGGCCCCGGTGCCGGTCTGGGGGGTTCAGCACGTAGCAGTTGTAGGTGCCCTCGTCCTCCAGCTGCACGTTTTTGAGGGTGAAGGACACGTCGTACTTGGCGGGGTTGCCGGTGAACTCCACGCGGTTCCCGAAGCGATCCAGCTGCTTGTTCATGATCTTCGTGCGGAACTGCAGGAACTGGGCAGCCGTGGGGACAGCAGGTGAGGCAGCGTTTGGCACCCCACGGGCTCATTTCCCAGCCAGGCACCCCCTCCCTGCACATGCTGCCCTGTAAGACGCCCCGAGCAGCACCTCGGAGCTGCTCCAGGGCCCCCAGCTGATCCCCAGCCAGACTCACCAGCTCCTCCGAGCAGTTACTGCACTCCTGGTACGTCCAGTTGAGGGAAAACTGCTTGTTCTCCACCTTGTAGCAGGAGTTGAAGGTGCAGGAGAGCTTCACAGAGGAGCCATTCAAGGCATTGATGGTGGCAGGGGCCATGACCTCCATGCCCAGTCTCGGGGGTGCTGCCGAATGCAGATGAATTTGGGGGTGTCACCCTGTCAGCTGAGCCCATGTCCCCACGCTGCCCTGCCTGCACAGAGCTCTCCCTGGGGCCTGGCATTGCCTTCCAGGCACATCCACACACTCTGCATGCAGCCAGGACCGGAATTTCCCCGCCCGGCAGGAACGAGGGGAGCAGCCCCAGCCCTGGCACCGTCCCTTGGCAGGACATCGTCCCTGCTCTGCCAGGGCTGATGTCGCTCCTGTGCCATCCGCGGCGCTGAACGCTGCTGACTGCAGCCAGCCCTGCTCCCGGCTGTCCCCCGAGGCTGTGCTGCTGCGGGATCGATGGCGCTGTGCGAGGCTGCAGCATCAGCACGCAGGGCCGGCGCCACAGCCACGCACAGATTATGGCTGAGCTCATCACATTCCATCCCCAGCAGGACACAGCGAGGGCTGGGATCTGCCAGGAATGGCCCCGGGGGCTCCGGGGGGAATGCAGATGCTTTCCCCTGCCAGCAGTGCCCACGCAAGGATTTCCAGCTAGGAATGAGCAGAGCAAGATCCCGATCGCTGCTGGGGAAACAAGGCAAGTCCCCGATCCCTGGCCTCGCTGAGAAAGAGGGGCATTACCTGGTGCAGCTGGCAGGGCAGGGCTCACCTGGGGCGTGGGCAGGGATGGGGTGTCTGTGCCCTGCTCCCTCCTCCACTCCTTCCCTGCAGCTCCCCTCAGCAGCACCCAAACCCAGCGCCTGGGCAAGGGGAACAGGCTCCTGTGCAGCCAAGCTGGCTGCAAACGTGAGGCCAAGCCCAGAGAAGCACAGGGACACGGGGACAGCGAGCCCTGCGAGGGATCAGAGTGTCCTGGGGGGCCGTGACACCCTACAGGGCAGGCACAGTGACACTGCCACCAGGTGCTTTTAGGATCACCTCACCTCTCCCCTCGGGCTGCTGCTCTTTGCTCTCAAACCTTCTTCCCGAGGCCAAGCTGGGTGCATGTCAGGGCTGCTCCGCTGGCTGCTGCGTCCGCCTGCAAGCAGGGCAGGAAAGGGGCCAGGCTCTGCAGCCAGGGACGAGAGCCTTTCCCGAGCTGCAGGTACAGCCGTGCTGAGCCCCAGGTCCCACTGCCAGGTGTGATCCAGCAGCACCCTGAAGCTCCCCGGGGGCAGAGCGGTGCCCTCGGGTATGGCCAAGCCCTGGGGATGGCTCCTTGGAGCCATGGGGACAATCTCCATCCAGCTCCAGTGCAGGGAGGGCTCCCACAGAGACTGGGGACACGGGGATGGGCACAGCTGGTGCATGGGGACGAGTCACAGCACCCAAGGCAGGAAGAAGTGTCCTGAGCCAGTGTCATAGCCTCGCTGCCCAGTGGAAGCCAACACCTTTGATGCCTCCAAGAAAATCTTGCAGGGATGGGAGAGAAGAGCCAGGAGCCAGCAAGAATGGCTGGAGGGGATCCCTGCATGGCACCATTGTCTGAGTGCCCCTCACACGATGCCCTGTGTGCCTGCAGAGGGGTGGCATGGCCTTGTCCCATGTCCTCAGGGCTCCCCAGGGCTCTACAGAGCGATGAGGTGTCACCAAGAGCAAACCTGTCACCCCAGGCAGGGACACCACGGCCTGGCAGGACCTAGGAGCACCCATGTGTGTGGGTCCAAACTTTGCCACTGGCTGGGCACTCAGCCCTGGGGGACTCAGAGGTGCGGGGAGAACCCCCCAGAACCCCAGGGAGCGTCCAGGCTGTGTCCTGCGGCGCTGCGCAGGCTCCCAAATGCTCTGTCATGCTGCACCGGGCTGGGGGGGTACAATTACAGCAGCCTCTACAGCAGCCCTGCCTGGGTTCTGTACCCTCCTTTCCCAGGCTCTCTCCTGGGGGAACAGCAGCCCATCAGCAGCTCCAGGACAGCACTTCAAAGCAGCGCTGCTGCTGCTCCCGGCCGCGATCGATGCGGCCGCGGAGCTGCTGACACAGCGCTGCCGCTGCTGCTGCCGCGGGGCCGGGCAGCACGCCCCCAAAAAGGCCACCAGCCCAGGGACAGCCACAGGGACAGCCACTGCAGCCCTGCCGGCACCCGCAGGACAGCCACAAGCCAGCACAGCCCACCTGCCAGCATCCCAAAGGACAGCCGCAAGCCAGCGCAGCCCACCTGGCAGCACAGCCCACCTGGCAGCACCTTCCCAGCCCTGTCCCCACCTGCCGGGCATGCAAAGGGCTCTGTGCTCCGCACCCAGCCAGCAGGACGCAGGGCGTTTTTAGGAGGAGATGCAGCGGCACCGTACCCCCCGCCCTGCCCAAAAGCAGGTCACCCTGGCTGGTGGCTCTGGGCACAGCCAGACCACCTCCGTCCCCATCCCTGCGGCACGGCGCTCCCCGGGGCTGGCACACGGGCGGGGGGCTCCTAGCCGGGCACACGGGGGTCTCCCCGGCTGGGCACATGCAAGGGGGGCTCAAGCCGACACTTACCCAGCGAGAGGAGCAAGGTGAGGCCAGTGAGGAACAAGGTGGGCTGCGGGAGCCAGGCTTCCGGGCTCATTTTGACGGACTTTTGTGTGTGGAGAGGACGTGGTGTTGGTGTGGATTGTGGAGGTGGTGGAGGTGCTTTTTCGAACGCCCGGGTTATTTGCAGGTGACATAGAACATTAGAGCCGCTTTCTCCCCACAGCCCAATATGGCTGGAGCGGTGCTGGGGCGAAAAAAAGCAGTAAATGCTGTGGTTGGTGGATCGCAGCCGCCGGAGTGGGAGGGCGGAAAAATTTTCCCCTGAACTGCAGGCGACAGCTCCTGGCACTGCCGGCTCCCTGCTCTGTGGCACACGGGGGGTTCGTGCGGCCCCCGCAGCCCCCCGGGTTCAGTGGGGACACGCAGGGGTGTCCCCTGTGCCCCGCTGGAGGCTGGCGCACAGCCCTGCTCGCACCATCCACGGCAGCAGCTCCTGTTCTGAGAGCCCAGCGGGGCCCGGGAGGGTTGGGAATGCCCTCCTAGAGCGGGGCAGAGAGCAGGGGGGCTGCTCCAGGCTGGCAACAGCTCAGGGGCCCCAGCAACCCAGCCAGGATGCCCCAGGGAGGCTGCAGCAGGTAGAGGTGCTCCCGGTCACCTGCCCGCTCCTGGACGGCTCCATCACTTCCCAGGGCTGCCAAACTGCTGGCGGCTGCTTCCTCTTCTCCAGCAGCATCTTCTCCCAGGATTACAGCTCTCCTCAGCCAACCTTGGCATGGGGAGGCTCTGGAGAAAGTCTTTGGTCCCCTTGGAACCATGGGGCAAGGAAGCCTTTGGGCCCTGGGCTCCAAACCTGAGTTCCAGCTGCAGAGATGGGTGCGGGAAAGACAAGGCACGACCTCCTGGAGAGCAGAGAGGCGGTGACAGAGCTGCTCAGGCCCCGGGACACGGGGTGGTGGCGTTTGCTGGGACAGCATCACTGTCCAGCGATGAGGATGGAGAGAGGCGAGGGATGCCCCAGAGCCAGGCACACCTTGGTTCCTGTGCAGGGGGAGGCAGCAGGGATGCAGAGGGGCTCTGCTGCCTGGCCAGGGCCAGGAGGGGAAGCAGGACAGCCGGGAGAGAAGGCACGGGAGCGTCCCAGCAACTCTGCTCAGCAAACACTCACTGCACGCACAGCGCTTTCCCACCCGCCCTGGGCTGACAAAACCCGCTCTGCTCTGCTGCTACGGCTGCCACGACCCTACAAAGGCCCTGTGCCATCCCCCGGCCCCCCAAACCCAGCTCCGGGGGCTGGCTTTTCCCAAATCCCATCCCGCGGCTGCCTGCGGGAAAAGAGAGCAGGGTGTCAACGAGAACCAAGGAGCGCAGCGCGGCGCTGCAGTGTGCCGGCAGCGGTGGGAGGTGGAGGGTCCCGGCTCCCTCCGCACCTGGAGGTGTCAAACATCTATAGATAGCGCCCGGCACCAGAGATAGCGCCCGGCACCCGGAGATAGAGCGGGAGCAGCGCCAGCGCCCGCCCAGGCGCTGCGGCGGGGGCTCGGGAGGGGCGGCCGGGCTCCCCCCGGCCAGCGCTGCCCATCACCCGGCTGGCTGCTCACCCATGGCTAGGGGACACACCTGGGGGTCCCCACTGCCCACTCCCCTCAGTCCCCATCCTGCTTCCCTTTTTTGTCCCGTTTGGCTTTGGTCCCACCTGGAGCCAGCGGGGCTGGCGGGTGCCCCGTGCGAGGCTGCACTTGGGTTCAGGGGATGCCAAGGCCAGGCAGATTTTGGAACACTTAGACATCACATGCTTAGGCAGGAGGTGAAATGAAGACAGCACCAGGGAAGACTCCCTGAGATTTATTATCTACAGAAAAATACCGTGATGGCTCTTGTTGCATCTCCCCCCCTGGGGATTCTTATCCTGGACCAGGATCAAATCTGGAGCGTGAGGCTGTGCCCACTCTCTCCAGAGTCCGGAGGGCAAGAAGCAGAGGGACAGATGTCCCCTGGTCCCTTGCAGACAGCTGGGGTGAGCTGTGCCCCAGCAGTGCCCTGGCTCAGGGCACACAGTGACATGTCACCAGCTCTCAGTCCTCAGAGGGACAAAGGTGTCTTGGACGCACCTGGGCGAGGGGCTGCCATGCCACAGCACAGCTATTTCTGCCGCTCTGGAGGCCGGGGAAGTGCCTCCTCTGGCCTGCTGTGGGGCTCCTGGCTCTGTCCATCCCCCTGTGTCGCCTCTGCCATCCATTCTGTCGGGATTGCCCTCTTGGCCAGCTCCACGTAGACGCCGTTGTCCCGGCAGTGAGATGGGTGCTGCAGGGAGCAAGGGGCAAGGTGTGAGCCTCACCAGGGTACCAGGGTGTGTTTGGAGGGAGACCGTGACCCCGCTGAGGGGGGCAGTGATGTGGGGGTCCCACCACGCCTGCTGCAGCTCCTCACCATGGTTATGTACGTGTCCTCAGCTCTCCTCTTCTTCTTTGCTTCCTGCTCAGCCTTGGGTACCTCAGCTCCAGGGATTGAGGAGTAAATTGCTTCCTGCGAGCAAGGGTGAGGGTGTTTGGAACCGAGCAGCCCCCAAACACACAGGGGCTGCCTGAGCCCAGTCACAGGGCAAGCACCAAGAGCCATGGCTGGGGCTGGCCGGCAAATGGCCCCTCGTGCCCGCAGTGCGGGATCCCCTCCCTCGGCCTCCCCAGCGACCCCTCCAGCCTCAGCTCTCACCTCTGCTTTGCTCTTGCTGCTGCTCTTCCCCATCTTCTCCAGGGCTGTGATGTTTGTAAACCTCGAGGGAAGGCAGCGGCAGCAGTGTCACCTCCGGGAGAAGCATCACCCGCTCCTCCTGTCCCCCGTCCCTCTCCCGAGACACTGACATCCCTTTGCACATAGCTATGGGCACAGCCCAGGAGCTTTGGGACCCGAGGGGACACCGGCCGGGGCAGGGTGACACTAGATGGCAGCAGGAGGCTGCACCCCACACCTGCGGGGCTGAGCCCTCACACCTGAGAGCAGCAGGGCAGCAGGGCTGCAGGGAGGTGCTCCCTCACCCCCATAAACCCAGAACCAGCGCTGGTACCTCTTCCTCACGCACAGCCCGGCCAGGAACGCCACCACCACGGCCACGCAGCCACAGCCCACCACGGCCGGCCACAGCCCGGAGTCTCTCGGGGCCGCAGCATCCTCGGGACCCGCTGCTCCTCGTTCTGCCGGGGAGACACCAAGGCAGCGGGGGATGATGGCACCGCGGGGACCCGCAAAGCCGCGGGGGATGCTGCGGGCGCAGGGCACGCACCTCTGGGCTCCGAGCTGACCAGCAGCTCCGTCTGGCTCTTGAAGACGCTGCTGTGCTCCAGCAGCCGCAGCTCGCACTCGTAGGTGCCGCTGTCGTTGAGGCGCAGGTCGTGCAGCCGGATGGAGCCGTCCCGGCGGGACACGTCCCCCTGCCACTGCGCCCGGCTCCTGAAGCGGCCCGCGGGGACGCCGTGGCTGCTGTAGTAATAAAACACCACCTCCTCCTGCCAGGGCACGGAAGGGTGTCAGGTGGAGGATGGCAGGTGCCTGTCCCTCCTCAGGAGCTCTCAGTTCACACCTTCTCCCTGTCCGCGGGTTGTTCTCCCCTCAAAGAGCCCGGCTCTCGCAGGATTCTGCACCCAGAGCAGCGGTGCTGCGGGTCCTGACCCCGCACGGGGACCCTTCTTCTCATGGATACTTCCTCTCCTCATGGCCCGGCCACAGGCGGATGGGCTTCCCCATATCCTGTCCATGGCTGCTTTCCCACATCCTCTCCATGGCTGCTTCCCCAGAACCTGTCCAAAGCTGCTTCCCCACATCCTCCCCACGGCTGTCTAGCCTTTCCTCCCCTGCCACCACCCGCGTGTCCCCTGCCCTGCCACCCCTGTCTCGACCCACCTGAGTGCCAGCTGCTGCCTTGTACATCCAGTCCACTTTGTGCAGGGTCCCTCCCCTGCTCTCGGGGTCCAGGAAGAGGCAGCGCAGCAGCACGGAGTCGCCAGCCCTAGCTCGGAGCTGGGGCTCCATGAACACCCCTGCAGCCCAGCTGCACCGCTCTGCCGGGGACAAGGACAGCAGGATGAGCCCAGGGAGGACGGCCAGGGCCAGCCTGCCTGTGCCCATCGCTGTCTCCTCTGCAGGGAAGCCTGGGGCTCACGGCCCTGACCAGCGCAGAGGCCAAGCCCGTGCCTGAGCCCTGCTCGTGGCGTGCCCGGGATGTGGGGCAGCACATCCTCCCGCCGCCACACCAAGTGCTGCTGCCGTGTGATCCAGCCGAAGGGGACTTGGGAAGCACAACCCCTGCCCTCCACGCCTCGGAGCCAAAGCCTGCAGCTCCTGCAGGGCCGTGCCTGTGACTCACGGGCTGGGAGAACCTGTGCTGCACTCATCTCTACCAGGCCAGGGGCAATTCAAGTGCTTGACATGAATTTCAGTTCCTCCCTCACTGCCCATTTGGCTTCCTTCCCCTTTGCTCATAGGCTCCAGACTTGGGCTTGTACATGTCTGGCCACATAACCACAGCTTGGGGTTTCTAGAGAAGCTGGACAGTGGGAAAAAAAGCAAAGCAGGGGAACATCAAAGGGCACAGAGCTGACAACCTGCACGGAGCAGCTGCCGGCTCACTGGGCTGTGGAGCGTGCGGCAGGAAGGGGGTTGAAGGTCTTCTCTGAAATAAAAGATTGTCTGAAACGAGTGGGGCAGAAAACGCCACTGGAGCTCCTCAACCCCACCTGCCTCAGCCTGCAGTGGCACTGCCAGGGACGCTGAGTCCCTGGCTGCTGTTTGCTGAGATGATTCAGCGGGGAGCTGCTCAGACAGGTAGGCTCGACCTTGTGGCCGAGCCACTCTGCTCATCCTGTCCACAACCACCCAGGGCTGGGCCCTGGCCAAGCACCAAGTGTTTGTTTGGAACCCTGTGAATAATGAATGCAAAGTGCTGCAGCTTCTCAAACAAGTTCTGTTGGTCTTGACCAGCTGAGGAGCTGGAAATGACAAATATTTGCCAGCGGAGAGGACCAAGGGAGCTGCCTGCCTCGAGCAGAGCCAAAATCAATACCTTGGAAAACTCTCCCTGTATTTAGACTTGGTGAAGCAGTTCTGCTTCGTTCAAAGCCTTGGAGCCTGAATACAGGACACATGCAGGGATGCCAGTGCAGCCTGTACACAGGGGAGATCTGCAGGAAGGGGAGATGCAGCACACCAGGGCCAGAGGAGGGACTGGCACCCAGGAGAGGAGCAGCTCCAGGGCTTCTCACAGCAGGAGAGACACGGATGGGTCTTAGAGCAAAGGCAGAGGGGAAAGCAGAGGGGAATAAAATTTAGAGCTTACCCAGCCATGTCAGCAACAGGGTCAGGCTCAGCAACATCTTCATCTCCATCTGAAAAGAACAGCAGAGGTGACACATGCTCCAGTGTCCCCTGAGGCAGGACACCAGGGCTGGCAGCCTGCTCAAGGCCAGAGGAAAGACTCAGCCCCTTTGTGTTTTGCCCTAATCTTTCCACTGCTTTGGGGATCGAGCCTCTGACATCTGAAGCTGGAAAGGAAGAGAAAGCGTGGGGTAGAGGGCTAAATTTGAACCCCTTTGTGTTTTCATCTAAGTCATGATCTTTCCGGTGGTTTGGGGGTCGAGCCTCTGACATCTGAGCTGAGATGCTTGCAGGTGTTGGCTCTGCTCCCAAAGCAATCAGATGTTTTTAATATGACAGAATCAGAGAAGTTTGCTGCTAAAACACAGACCCCCTACTCCAGATCTAAATCCTTGCCCCTGGGTGCTGCACATGGTGAGAGGTTCTGCTGCAGCAGTGCCACATCTGGTCTCTGGATTCAGCTTGACCTGCTCCACATCTCTCAGAATAAAGCTGACATCTCCTTTCTGCATACAAAAGGATGGATATTTTCTGGATATGAAAATCCTTCCACAGATTTATCCTGCAGCCCAGGGAAGGACTGGCTGTCACCACCAGGAAGGTGCCAGCCAGTGTCCAAAGGAGGGCAAGAGCCAGTGCCCTGCTGCTCTGTCCCTTGATTCTCATTCATTTTAGGGTAAACAGTTACTGAGAGCAGCTCTCCTGCCCAGAGAACCTCATATGAGGCTGGAACGGAGGCTGCCATGGCCAGCACTTATTTTCCAATACTGCTGAAACGAAAGAGAAATAGAAAGGCAAGAGCTGAATCATCTCTGGCATTTTGGTGGATTCTCTCTTTCAGCTCCACTGTGCAAGTGAGAGACTCTCTAGGGCAGCCTCAGACAGGGATTCCAGGCTCAGAATCAGCTGCTGGAGACCCTTGGATCAGTCCTAGGCTGAGAAAATCACTTTGTGCCTTCATCACCCTGCCTTTCCACAGACAAAATACCCTGAGAAGTGGCAGCAAACCTTCTGGAACTCTCTGCCATCTGCCCCTCAAAGCACAGACCCCTCTGGGGTTGGGTTGTTGTGTGGTTTGCTGTGCTGTGTGCAGCTCTGCCGTGACACACTTTGCTGCACACCTGACCTACAAACACAACTCCTGCTCAGGGGCCAGGGCCAGCACAGCTCAGGGCAGCAGGCACAGCACCCTGCTCCCCAGAGACACAGCACCCTGCTCCCCAGAGACACTGCCAAAACCTGCAGAGCTGCACCCTCCCAGGACCACCCCTGAGCAGCAGCCAAAACAGCACCCAGCTCAGAAACCTGTCCTGTTTGAGTGCAGGAAGCTGAGATTTCTATACCCTGAACTACCAAAAGCTCAGCTGCTGGGGCTCTGGGACTTATTTGCCACCGAGTCCTTGCTGGATTTATTGCCCTGGTTTGGAGAAGGATTTCAGGCCCTGGCTGGGAACACATTTTTTGCAGGGTCTCTCCCTGTGACACACAGCAGTGAGAGGGTGCTGGGAGGCACCAGCTGGAGCAGCACCCACTCACCAGGCTGTGCTGTGTGTGCCAGTGCTGACACATCCAAATTGCCTTTCCCAAACAGCTTGGAGGAAAAGGGGCACAGACACTGCATGGCCTTCACATTTCCCTGCTTTTGCATCTGAGATCTGAACCACCAGCACTGCTGCTCCCCTGGCTCTCTTCTCAGGAAAAACAAATGAAAAAAGAAATCCAGAAATAAATATTACCACAAAAAATACTCACCTGGTGTGGCCTGGAGAAGTCAGCCTGTCCTGCATGAAGGGTTCTTCAGTGACTGATTCGGATGTGAATCTGTTGCTAAATCATCTCGAGGTTGCATATGCAAGACTCTGGTTCCTTCTCTCAGGCTGAGTCTATCTATGGTCACTTTCACACGCAAGAGGAAGCAGAACACGAAATTGGGATGTACAACAGGGAGAGGAAACCAGCTGCAGGCACATCTGCACAAGAGGGGCGATGGGGCAGCCTCAGCAGGCTCAGGCCAGCGTGAGGGACTGGCCTGAGCAGTCACAGTGACCAGTCCAGCACACAGAGACTCCTGGCACGCACCCTGTGCTCCCTCCTGCTTTGTTTTTGGGGATCAGAGCTGCTTAGAGAGCTGCACCCTGGCTCCTGTCCCAGTGAGGCAGCAGCAGCACTGAGTGACGTGGCTGTGCCTTCCCCTGGTGCTGCCAGGGCCCCTGAACCTGCCTGGCACAGCCTGGGCAGCTGCCTGCTTCTGAAACACACACCAGCCACTGCTCTTCCTCTGGTGCAACCCCCGTGGCCATGCTGAAAGCCCATTTTCACCCTTCCTCTTTCCTCAAAACACCAGAGCAGCTCCTGTTCTCCATCCCTGCATCCCCCTGTTCTCCATTCCAGCATCCCACTCTTCTCCATCCCAGTCTCAGTGGGTTTGATGGTGCACCAAAAAATTTCCACATGGGTGGAAGAGGAAGAGGAAGCTCAGCATCACTCAGCTCCAAGGTGGCAGCTCAGCTTTGCACCAGGAATATTTCCCAAGATCCAGCACACTCATGGCCAAGGAGCCAGAGCTGAAATTCAGCATTTTGCAGCAAAACAGAGCCTTTGGCTCCCCAGGGGAAGTCGTGTGGTGTGTGAGTGCTGAGAGTGGAACAGCAAAGCCACTTCCCCCAGGCTGCATGATCCCACCACCAGCCTTTCCCAGGAAAGTTTTGGCTGACAGAGATGTTGTATCACCAGGCAGCACAAGCATTTTAAATAGTAGACAGGAGAAAAATGTGTTTATCTGGAGGCACAAATCTACAGCTGACCTACTTCTCAGTGGGAGCTTCACCACACCTGAAAGCTGCAGCCAGCAGAGATGCTGAAGGGGGACCAGGGACCTGCTCCCTCTGGGTTAAATCTCCTCCCTAAAAAACCTTTACCCATCATCACACAACAATTTTTACACCTCAGGATGGCAGTTTTATGAGTTCAGCTGTATGTAGCCAAATGAAGAGACACACAGCCCAGAAAGGAATAATGCAATTTATTGGTAATTGCACAGCAAAGTCAACAGTAAACCTGGAGCACATCTCTAAAAGGAGAATATTTGATACAGAAAGAAAGAAGCTTTTTAGGGATTGAGTGGATTAATTCCACTGCTATTCATTGTTGGATAAGGCTGGTGAAAGAGGAATTGCCCTTCATCGAGGGGAAGTAATGCTGCACAATTAACCATTTCCCTAAAATGGGTCCTAGAAGAAGGGAGGAAGAAAACAACTACTGCAAACAGAACATTCCTTTGGGCAGTGCTTGAGTCTGTGGCTGAGGTAGATGGGGTTGTGTGTCCCCAGAAACAGAGTCCCCATTTACATTTCTGATTAAAAAAAAAAAAAGAAAAATAAGTTTTCTATGAATTGGGCTTCACTTCCACAAGCAGAAGGAGAGGTACCCAGTGATGCAGCTGAATTTAAAAATACTTCAAAAGCAGTAGGTTCTCTTCACTCCAAGACAGAGGATGCCAGATATCACTTCATCAAACTGGTGTGAGTCAGTATGTTCCAAAAAACCTGAGAATAAACCTTGTCAGTGCCCAGAGAGCTGGAGCAGCCTTTCCTTCAAAAAGGATTTCCTTCATTGGATTTCCAGGGCTCAGGAAAAGAGGGATGTCACCAAAAAACCAAACCAATAACCCAAACCAATTTGCAGGAAAACCAAGGCACTGAGGCACTGCAGGCACTGAGGCTTCTGGAGGCCATGCAGATCTGAGGGCAAGAGATTTTCTTTTCCCCAATACATAAGAAAGATTTTTAGAAAATGGTTATTTTGTGCTTAAATAGAAGGGAGTTATCTCATCAGCAATATTCTTCCAATCCACTGAGAGCAGGGCACATCCTTCAATCTGCACTGGTTACCCAGCAGCCTCTGGAAGGATCTAACCACGATTTTTTTGTCTTTTTAGTCTTTTCCCACAGCTTCACCTTCCATCAGTATGGATCTTCTTCATCCGTGTCCTAAACGGGGAACATGGAGAGAAACTGAGGTTATGTGTGAAGAAATGAATCGAGTCATGAGCTCAGCCAAATGCTGGGCCTGGCTGGGCTTCTGGCAAGAGCCTAAAAATGCTGCTGAGCTGGAACAAGCCAGGGACTTGCAAAGCCAAGAACTTGCAAAAATATACTTGCAAAAACAAGTGAAATATAACTATAACTATAAATATAAATATTACATCCCTTTGACTTCTCCCAGACACAATCACCATGCTATAACCCACACATGAAATGTGTTTTAGGAGATGAAGCAGAAAGTGCAGAGACAGCCCTGAGCAGCACAAATTATTTATTTTCAGCCTGACAAACATCCTCAGAACCCCATCGTTGCTGTAACCACAGCATTCATTTGATGGTGTCCCCACCAGCAGCACTGCAGCTCTGAGCTGGGAGCTCACCCAAAAACCTCAGCTCTGCAGGGGAAATCTCACTGACACTCCAGACATCTGAGTCTAAAGTGATTTTCCATTGGCTTTGCAATTTTCATTGCTTGGTCACATATGAAGCATGGAAAAGCGCATTAGAGAAACCTCAGAAATGCAAACTCATTAGAGGGCAGCGTCCTCAGAGAGCTGATCAGATAAATATTTCAGTATCAGACAGCAAAGGATCAAACCTGACAAAACACTCGACATGAAAGCAACAGGATTTTATCATTCCAGTTTGACTCCTCCCAAAGGATGAAAGGACATTTTTCAACTTTTAAGATCTGCCATGTCCTGACGGCATTTCCTCCCCAAACTGGGGCTCCATCCTTTCCCATCTCTCCTCCTGGCACCTCCCCGATTCCCAGAACGTCACCTGGAGCAGCCCAAGGCAGCTCTGCCTTTGGTACGAGGCATTTCCTGCTTCCCTCACCTCTCCAAAACCTCCTTCCCAACCTGCAGCTCTGTGCCTGCTGTGTCTAATGCAGAACTGTAAATATTTTATGTACAACTTACGTAATTGCCTGCTTTTCATCCTGTATCTAATAGAAACCATCAGCACACGCCTGTCTGAAGGCTTGGGCATTTAGGACATTTTAAATCACTGGCATTAGGAGAGTGAATCAAGCAACACATATTTATTTAAATCCTCCTTAACTCACGTCCTGACTGCGTGCATGAGAGGCGAAGGTGCCCCTGAGGTGGATGTGCTCTGTAGGACACTGTGAAAGAATGAAAGCCCTCTCGAATGGAGGCATTACTCTGGAATGTGGTGCCCATTCCAGCACACAGGACTCGCACAAAACCAGGGCAAAAGCACTCAGGAGCTGGAGCACCTGATTAACAGGAGCTGCTGCTGGGCTGGGAAGGGAAGCAGCAGAATTAGAAGGCAACCACCACTTCAGAGAGCACCACAAACAAAAAAGCAGAAACAAACAAACAAACCGCGAGGATTTAGCAATGTCCTTTCGTAATGAGAACGAGGTGAAAAGGAGGAAGACCTCCACCACCACCTTTGCAAAAACACAGAGGGGTCACAGCCTGCCTTCCCCATCACAGCACTGCCACCCCCAAACTGCTCACACAGAGCCCAAAACAAACCCCGCAGCAGCAACTTCAACACTGGTTTGTCATCTCAAAATGCCAGCTTTGGTTCCAGTCAAGTCCGATGAAAAATCAGCTTGATGGATCTCATGGCAGCTTCCCCACCAGTGCAGCCAGCAGCTCTCACTCCCGGAGCTGGGAAGCTCCGAGGAGCCTTGGGGACACACCTTGGACACCCGGAGGTGTTAGGACACTCTACCTGCTGCTCTTAGCACCTCCTTTGAGCACCCAAATCGGCAAACCTGCTGTGAAAATTCCAACTTTCACTTACCACGCAGTTCAGGCACCACTCCTTGATTTTCCCCCCGCAGCCAGCCCTCTCTGTGTGCTCGGGTCTGCAGGAAAAGCACAGCATCGGGTTGGGTTTTCCCCCCAGACATCCCAGTGCCTCCTCTGGACTGTGAATTCTGGTTATACCACATGGAACTGAAAGTTTTTCGTCATGAGGAAGAACCTTTAAAGCCAAAAGGACTGAAAGCTGCCTGATGCCTCATTTTGAAGGTGGCACTTCACAAAGATTTAAAAAAAAAGGTTGCTTTATGACTGGCAAATCTTATTCACCAATGAAAACATTCAAAGACTGCAGTAAAAAAAAAAGTCATTTTGCAAGGAATTGAGCAGAAGGGTGTTCAGATTTCAAGGTTCCTTTAGTACCTGGCATCTCTGCTCAGGTAGCATTGTTGGGTTTATTTTGCTATTTTGGGGACTTCACCCCAAAATGCAGCACACAAAGCTCACATACACAAAACATCCTGCTGACTCACACTCAAATAAACCTCATTACAGGAGTGAAACATGTCTGACCCTAAACTGCTTCAGTTCCATGCTGTTCCTCATGTGAATGACAGAAAAAAGGGAAGGTGCAGCACTTGGTTTGTGCTCCAGCACAGGGATTTCCCAAAGCTTTGTGCCTGCTGGGTGAGCAGCAGATAGCAGTGACTGAACTGCAGTTTGTGCTGAAGGACAATGGGGAAATCATCCCCTGTGCCTGTGCCAACACCCCAAAGTGGAAATACAGGCTCCAGCCTGCAGCCAGGACTTACTCATCAGACACTTCAATGGAGGATTTCTTGTAACCACACTTCCCTTTCTCCTTCAGCACCCGGAATTTCCTCCCCATCCTCACCAGCAGCAGAATGACCACGAGGATGGAAGGCAGGAACACCAGGAGGGACAGCAGGGCTGCTGAGCTCAGCTGGAAGGCCAAGCCTGAAACACAGGGAGACAGGGCTTGGCTGAGCCCCTGGGACAAAGGCTCAGCCAGGGCACAGCTTGGTGGCCCTTCCATGTGAGACACAGGGCTGGCAGACTGGAAACAGCCTGTCCCCAAACCTGCGGGGGTCCTGTCCCCAAATCTGTGGTCCCCAAATCTGTGTGGCTCTTGTCCCCAAATCTGTGTGGCTCCTGTCCCCAAACCTGCAGGGCTCCTGTCCTCAAAACTGCAGTCCTTAAATCTGTAGGGCTCCTGTCCCCAAACCTGTGGTCCCCAAATCTGTGGGGCTGCAGTCCCCAAATTTGTGGGGCTCCTGTCCTCAAACCTGAAGTTCCCAAATCTGTGGGGCTCCTGTCCCCAACCCTGCGGGCTCTCCTGTCCCCAAACGCAGCCCAGGCGGGCAGAGAAGGAGGGAGCTGCAGAGGGAGGCAGGGCACGGCACAGTTCTATCATCACGGCTGAGCTGGGAATTTGGGGCAGGGCTGGCACGCAGGGCAGATGAGGAAATTATTACTGACAATCAGTGCTTGTGATGTGGGGATTATTTTTAGGCCAGCGTTTCCTCAATGTTTAACTTGCTCTGCCGCAATTTGCGGGGGCTGAAACTTCTGAACAAAGGGATGCTTTTGATTGCTGTTATCACTGCAGCTCCCCCTGACCCAAATCAATTCAGGAGTTCTCAAAGTACTGAGCTCAGAGAGCAGGGCTGAGGCAACCCCTGCTGAAACTCCAGCGTGAAAGTCCAGGGAGAATTTCCCACGTGATGCTCAGAATTCCAAGATCTCACAGAGCAATTCTGGCGAGGTCAAAGTGTGGGCAGGGAACCTTACCCCGCTCTGTAACCAGCAGCACTGTCTGGGGAAGGTTGTGATAAACATCAGGAGGGTTCTTCACGCTGCAGATGAAAGTCCCGTTGTCACTGAGAGCTGGATTTTGGATAACGATGGAGGCATCACCATTAGCAACGTTCCCAGCCCAGGATATCCTGTCTTTGAACTTCCCCGCTGCTGTGGGGTATGGGATGGACTGGTAATGAAAAACCTGCAAGGAGGGAAAGGCAATGATTCTGTCAATAAAACGCTCATCCAAGAAAGCAGAGTGAACTGTTTTCTCCATTGCAAAAATAAAGGAATAATGGCACATTAAACAGTCAGGAAGAATATTTCCTATTTAAGAGAAATAAAGCTACCAACTGAATCTTTACAGTCATTCTGTGCAGCGCAACCCAACACTTGTGACAAACCCCCACATTTATCTACTTTATCATTATTATGCTATTTTGTATTTACCTAGAACATTTTTTCACCCAGAGAACACCAAAGGAATTTTACAGGGGATAGAAGGCAACAACTCCCAAACCGCGAAGTGAGGCAGCAGGCCAGCAAAGCAAATAGAAAATTCAGATTTCCAGCATGGCCAGAGGCCTGGCCCTGTTCCACCTACTCTCTCCATCTGGCCCCCAGAGAGGGGACGGTAGGTCCAGTCCACCAGCAGGTTCTCCGTGATGGGGGAGCTGGATTTGAAGGAGCATTTCAGCAGCACGTGCTCACCCACAAAAGCTTGGACTTTAGGACTGGCTTTAATTTCCAGGGAAAGGGCATTGCAGACACCTGATGGAACAGGCACAAGAGGCAGGGATTCATTTCTTGTTACCTGCGAGGTGCAAAATTGTCCCAAAAATAACGAGACATGTGCAGGTCAGCCAGAATTCAAAGACTAAAGCAGCGACTCCCTCCCCAGCACTGAAACTCGGGGGAAAGCAGAAAACTTCCCTGACCTATCCTGCGTGGGACTGGAACCAGCTCCAAATACGGCACCTGGGCAGTTCCACTGTGGGGACAAAGAGCTGAGACATGGAATCAGCCGAGTCCCTGACGAATCGGAAAGTATCAGCTCGAGGCACTTCAGAGCAGTTCTGCGCTGCTTCAGCGCCTCGGTTTCACACGCACCGGGTCAAAAGTCTCCGCACAGCGGAGCCGAGCGCTCTCCGTTCTCGTTTCCTGTGTGTGCCCCTGCCCCGTTCAGCGGCCGGGATTCCGGATCTCGGTCCCGGCACATCCCGGCCGGGATTCCGGATCTCGGAATCATCCCGGCACATCCACCGCTCCAGGCACACCGAGCTCCGAGCTCCCTGGAGGGCTCTGCCCGAGCTTCCCCCCCTCCCCCAGAGCATCGACCACCGCGGGACCGCCCTTCCCGAGCCTCCCACTGCCCCGGGACCATCCACGGCTCCCGGAGCCGCATCCCGAGCGCTCCCGGCCCGGTTCCGACCGCCGCGGGCAGCGCCGCTCCGCTCCGGTCCATCCCATCCCATCCCATCCCATCCCATCCCATCNGCCTCGGCGCCGCATCCCGGCCGGGCTCAGCCCCGGAACATGGCGCTCACCTGGCGCAGGTGAGGGCGGGGCAGCCCCGAAATGGCCGCGGCGCCTGGCTGGGTTCACCTGGGCACATCTGGACACACCTGGGCCGCCGTGCTGGCTCCGGGACCAGCGAAGATTCCAGCGCGGCCACCGCGGGTGTCCCCAAAGCCCCGAGCGGTTCCAGCCTGGGCCAGCCCGATCTCTGCNTCCCGGCACATCCCGGCCGGGATTCCGGATCTCGGAATCATCCCGGCACATCCACCGCTCCAGGCACACCGAGCTCCGAGCTCCCTGGAGGGCTCTGCCCGAGCTTCCCCCCCTCCCCCAGAGCATCGACCACCGCGGGACCGCCCTTCCCGAGCCTCCCACTGCCCCGGGACCATCCACGGCTCCCGGAGCCGCATCCCGAGCGCTCCCGGCCCGGTTCCGACCGCCGCGGGCAGCGCCGCTCCGCTCCGGTCCATCCCATCCCATCCCATCCNGAGGAATGCGTCAGGATTATATTAAGTCAGGATGTTCCTCGCTGTGAGATCTTTGTAGATATTTTCAAGCACAATCAGCAAAAAAAAGAGACCTAATCAGGGGAACAGACAGCAGCTGCATCCCTTAGCCAAGGACAGTCTGGAAGTGAAAAGTTTTAGGGATGCAATAAATCAAGATGTTGATGTGTGTCTGTGTGTACATTGCGAACTGGGCAAAACATCCGAGGTTTATATATCCTAGAGCTGAACTATCTTGGTTATGGTGTCAAAAAGACCCTGGCCAGGTGAAGAACCTGCCCCTGAGCAGGGGTAGAAGTTGGCTGGGATGACATAACTCGTATGGGAATTAATAACCCACCATCAGAGAGGGGCTGTACTTGGAAAGTTATTAACTCTGAATTTCTGTGCATTAATAATGGTGGTAAAAGTCCAGTGGGGTGTGCTGGATTTGTGGGACAGCGCTGAGCATCCAGGCTTGGGCTCCTCTGAACTCAATAATCAACATCTCCCTGAAGTATTAACTATTGGTTTGTTGCACACTGGATGACAAACCCGATTTTGGGGACAAACAGTGCAAATCTGCTCATTTGAGGTGTCAGGGGCTCCCAGGTCACATCCCCCCTCCACACCAGCACAGCTCTCAGCAAGGCGCCTTTATTTACAACACAGGTGAGTGAAAATAAAAACAGACAGGCAGGGAACAGCCAGGGAGCACGGCTGGCACATCACAGGCTGTAAAGCCATAAAGACACTCGACAAACAAACCTTGATTTGGGGCTGGGTAAATACTGTAACAGGATTGCTTTGGGGCTGGTTACACACCGTTAGAACTCCGTGGGTTCCAGTTTTGGGGAACAGAGGGAAGCACTGGGATGGTGAGAGTGGGAATGGGAGCAGGGAGGAGCTGCTGAACCCAGGAAGAAAAGTCCTCAGCCCCCAAATTCCCCCAAAGCTGCAAGAGATGGATGTGAAAACCACACTGACTGGTGAATGTCATCCCTAATAACAACCAGCACACCTTGCCCAGCTCTAACACTGTCCATATAACGTAGAAAAGGAATTCCAGGGATGTTTGTTGCAGTGGCTGAGACATCACTGCTCAGTCTTCCTTCTCAGGATGTCAGGGAGGATTCTTGGAGAACAAAACCAGGGCCACACAAAGGCACCTTGTGGTTTCTAAGGTGCAAGAGTGCCTCTGCTCAAACACCTCCCAGCCCTCCGTTCAGTCAGCCTTGGCACTTCCATCCTCCAGAGAAGCCGTGCTCACATTTCGCAGCTGAGGAGATGAAGGAAAGTTCTTTGTTACAGAGCAAGATCCTCTTGCTTTGCTTCACTGAAGGGAATTCACAGCTCATGTAAATTCACCCTCTTTCTGTGCAAGACTTTCAGGTTGAGCAGAGGAACCACACCGGCAGCGTGGGGCGTCTGTAATCCAGCTTTGTTCCAACACCCCAAATTACAAGCTTTCACCAGCTGCTTTGGAAGCACCTGAGAGGAAAGATTGTAAGAAAAACAAGCATCCATTACTCAGGGTTATTGTCAAAAACCAAAATAATAGAGGCAGCTGCTGACCTCAGAAACTGTGGGTAAAATTTATGCTGACACGTTCAAGCAAAGACAGTGAATATGGAAATAGTGCCAGGCTTCCTGCTGCAATTTTAAAACAATAAAAGTTAAAGTAATCAAAAAGCAGATTCAAAACTGACAAAAGGGAAGTAATTCATTCCTCTTCATCTACAAAGCAGGAATGCCATGGAAAGCAGCAACAATGGCCTTTCTACAAATGCTCCTCAACACCAGGGTGGAGAAATCCCTTGTACATTTAAGAGGCTGTGATTGTTCAGCTGTCTCTGAAGGATCCTCAACAGCAAAGTGTGACTGTGGCCTCACTTCTGACTGTGAATAGCAGGGAAATACCTGAGGGAATCTCTCTTGAAGAGTCCACAGGAACACTGAGGCATTAATTAGAGAAGGTTTGGATGGGTACCTGCATTGTGCACACCAGCAAAATCCTTTAATCTTCCAATGGAATGGGTTCTTTTTCTTCCCTCTTCTTCAAGCTCTCCTTTTCTTTACTGTTATAAAAATGAGAGGGGAAAAAAAAAAAGAGAAAGAAAAGCCCAAATCAGTGTCAGGCTGAGCAGCAGGAGGTCCTGAGTCACACAGAGCACACGCAAGGTGAGATGGTGAGTGTGCCACACGTGTGGTGACCACAGCTTGGGGGACAGGGTGGTCACCTGCCCTCCACCACCACTGCATCCTCTGCACGGGGAGCTGCTGAAAAGGGCAGGAGCCAGATGAGGGCTCCGGAGCCTGTCCATCCTGGGGCCCTGCTCTGCCTGCACGCAGCCAATTAGCGCTAATTGGGTTGGCAGTTTTGCATTGCAGATGCTCCGTGCAGGGTCCAAGCCAATAATTCAGAAAGGCTTTGCAGATAAACTTGTCAAGTTTACCGCAGGCTCTCCCAGGAGCCTCTCCCTCCCCGCCGTGTCTCACCCCTCAGTGTCTGCCACCTCCAGCCTCTTGTCTCTCGCTCTCCTGCGGCGCTGCCGACAGATGATCACGGCTGTCACCACGAGGATCATCAGCACCGAGGCAGAGCCGATGGCCACGACTAGGAAATGGATTTCTGAGAAACTCACTGCGGGGGGAGAACAGAGGGATGAAGCAGAGGGGCACACAGGAAGAACGAGGCTGAGATCCTAAATAAAAACATTTCCCAGGCTCATCTTTTTCCCCTCATGCTTTCTATTCACAACCCCTTTTCTCCCATAACTCTCCCGGATGTGGAAGAAGGACACTCTGCTTAAATCCACACAAGCTCTGGGGCATTCCTTGGCCTCTCACCTTTCTGCACAACCCGGAGCCGCACCTCCCCGATGGTGCCATAGACATCCGGCCAGTTTGTCACCTGGCACGTGAAGGTTCCGTTGTCGCTGGGCTGCAGGTTCCAGATGATGATGGAAACATCGTTGCGCTCAATGTTCCCATCCCAGGTGACTCGGTCTTTAAACCTTCCCGAGGGGGGCTTGTAGGGCTCCTTCTGGTAGTAAAATACCTACAAAAATCACAGAAATATGGAATGGCCTGGGCTGGAAGATTCCTGAACTCTTGTCGGGTGCAGGATGGCACCTTGGCTGCCGTGCCAGCAGATCCAGCTTCGTAAAGCCACAAATATTTTACCCCAGATCACCCAAGACTAAACACGAGAGTGTTTTTTAGGCAGGGTCTATAAACAAGACTCGGATTAATCACTGCCAGTGACGAAGTCCCAAATGTACTCGTGGTTTTGGGGTGTGCCCGTACCCACTCACTGCTCCCCGGTGTTGGGGCAGGGAGAAGCCCCGGGATGGAGCACAAAGATCTCACTCACCAGCTCATGAGCGCTCAGATCCTCGGGCTGGAAGTTCCAGCTCACGGACAGCTGCTGGCCCACGGGGTTGCTGCTGGAAAAGGTGCATTTCAGCCGCTGGTTGGTGCCGTTCACGGCCACCACCTCCTTGGCAGTGTGAACTTCCACGGCTGCCGCCAGCCACAGCGCTGCAGGGCAAGCACAGGGAAAATCGCTGTCTGCGGTGCTCATCCCTGCTCCTTATCTGCTCCCTGCCAGCCTTATCTGCGCCGGCAGGGTTATCGCAGTGGCTCAGGCACATTCCTTCAGGAAAACCCTTCCAAACCGGACCGAAACCCACCCAATAATTGATATTTCCCAATGCCAGAACTTCGCTTAATGCGCTTTCTACTCAGCCTCATGCACACGACTCTTAATAAACCCAGAGCCAGTTTTAGAGGCTTTACAGCCCAGCTGGGCAGCTGCAGGTAAATTCAGGCGGGCTGAAGAATTCTAGAGGAAATCCTCAAGGTAAATGTGGATTTGTTTTTCCAAGAATCATCCCCACAACCACCATGGCTGCTGCTTTATGAAAATAAGTGAGCATCGCTCACTCCATGCTCCCCTGGAAGAGGGACAAGCAGCAGGAGGGAGAGCAAGGGAAAAAGGAAGGAAAATGGAAAATAAGAAAAATGAATGGTTTGCTGGTGAAGGAAATAGAAAATATCAATATCCTGTCACATTAGGAAGTTAACTCACCCCAGTGTGATGCAAACAAAAAAAAAAAACTTATCTAGGGTTGTCTAAGGTAAACTTCACAATAGAGATGTATTTGGAAGTAATTTATGACTAAATACTTTCTTCCAAACAATTCCTTATCTCAAAGAGAAAAACACATGGAATGCCAGAACACTGAAGGTATTCACACGTGAAGAACTCCATTGGCAGGGATCACGTTGCTCATACATGGATTCGGTGCCAAATCTTTTAATTTTAAACTCCTTGAAAATAACTAAGCGAGAAATAAGAGCAAAATATTTCTTTTTTCAAGGCAGATTACATCCGTGTGCTGATGCATTTGGGAAAGGAGGATGTGTTACTTTTAAAATCCAGGAGTTTTGATATAAACCACTGAAAATTCAAGTGAGTTTTCTGTCAGTAAAGGATGTGTGTAAGGGATCCGAAGCCTCCTGGACAATCCCTGATTGTTTAGGAACAAAGGTAGCGAAATAAATGAGAAAAAAAAAAAAAAAAAAAAAAGGCGGGGAANTAAGAAAAAAGAAAAGAAAAAAAAAAAAAAAAAAAAAAAAAAAAAAAAAAAAGGCTGGGAATAAAGTTCAGACTCCTGGCAGGAGAGAAAAAGACATTGAAACCCGAGCTGAGATCAGTGCAGGAGATCGGTGATCTTCGCTCGAATACGCCCAAACCTGTTGGGGAAGAAACTCAACAATTTCCTGCCACTTCCAGCGAAGCCCGCGCAGAAAGACTCGCAGCAAGGACGGGGCAAAGCCTCCACTTCAGGGATAATTTCAGGGATAATTTCAGGGGTCAGGAGAGGGAGGTGAGGCCGGGTTTCCTTACCTCGGAGCTGCGCCCCAAGGACGAGCGCAGCGCCCAGCCAGGTGCGGCCGCGCATCGGGGACGCAAATCCGGGGCTGAAAAGGCAAATCCGCTCCGGGTTCTCGGCGATCGGGTAAAAAATGAGTTTCTCAAAGTCTTCCCAGCCCGACGGGGCAGATTCCTTGCCTTGCCCAGCTCGGCCTGCCCGAGTCAGGGCTCGCTCCTTGCCAAGGTGTGCCCAGCCCCGCTCACTTCTGCGTAAATCAGCGAGATTCCCAAGGTAAGATTAATTTCTTCTCCCTCCCATATTCCCCGGCTCTTTTGTGT
Source organism: Toxostoma redivivum (assembly GCA_013397375.1). Lineage (NCBI taxonomy): Eukaryota > Metazoa > Chordata > Aves > Passeriformes > Mimidae > Toxostoma > Toxostoma redivivum. The sequence continues at coordinate 71,814 of VXBI01002517.1, forward strand.
TGCAATCATTCCTCCTCCCAGCCGCCACCCGAAACCACTCCCCTCTTGGGGGAGGTAAGAGAACTTTTGCCTGGAGGTGTTCATAGGTGGCTCGAAGGAATGAGGGCCATTTGTTCGGCAAAAAAACCTGCGAACGATCCTAAAAAGAGCAGCCCAAAACTGACAGTCCGCGGCCGCACTGCGCGCCCTCATCCAGAGGATGGAAACGCCCCACCGAACAACCCTAAAATTATTTGAACGTTCCTTGGCACAGCCAAGGATTGGGAACCTGGTGCTTGGGAAGTTCTTGGAAAAATGAAATTCAAAATGAGTCCAGCCCGGCAGAGCTGCGGTGCTCCACGAGAGAGAAATTCCATGGGACAAAAAAATATTCCGCAGGATACAAAATATTCCGCAGGAGGCATGTGGTATTTGTGAGAGTGTGAAACCGATTTGCCTGTGTGCCGGCAAAATGAGGATGTTTGCATTCGAGGGCCATAAATCACCGGCCGTGGCTGTGTTCATGCCCGGTTCATGATCCCGTCCCAAGGAGCCATCCCGGGTCACCGGTTCCGCTTGTGGCTGGTGCCGATTTCCTTTGCAGGGGTTCAAAGGGACGGTGCCCGAACCTCTGCGTGTTTCGGGGTGCTCTCTTCAGCGATTTGGGGATGGAAACACAGCACTGAGGCCGTCAGCTCCCTGGATTATCCCCAGAACAGAGCAGGGAATCCTGTGTGAGCTGACACATCCCTGCTCTCAGCTCCGGGACACCAAGCACCTCCATTTTCCTGGGAATGATTTGGTCCCGTGCTAACCATCATCACTTCCTCTCCCCACATTTCCACTCAGGTGCTATTCCAACATCTCACCTCCTTTTGTTTCCTGGCCATTGTGAATATTTATCACTATGGGGCTTTGTCCAGGTTGTGTTTAAAGTTTAGCAGTCAATTTGCTGCCACTTCCTAACCCTGCACAGGGCTGAGAACAGCCCCTGTTCCCGCTTTTCCCTGCAGACTTTTCATCTTCTTCCAAAACATGTGGACTCCAGCTTTTAAGATGAGACCACAGAGTGTGTCCCTGGCAGACTCACCAGTAACTTAAATTCTCTCATACTTGGAAACGTAAATAAAGAAAAGAAAGGCCAAAGAGAGCACCCCAATAAAGGAAACGGGGCACAGCAGCGTCCCCTCGGTGTCCGTGCCAGCATCCCTGCGGGCAGCAGCCCCGGGATGCCCTGGCCCGGTCCCCGGGCTCTGTGGCTGCCCCAAACCCCGGCCGGGCGGTTCCGTGCGGTGCTGGCCGGGCCAGGAGCCCCCTCTAGTGGGGCCAGGACACTTCCACGGCAGCGCCCGAGCGGGAGAACCTCCCAAAAATGCTGCTGGGACACCTCCGGGAGGGCGCTGGAGAGGGATGGGCAGGGAGCCCAGGCTCGGTTCTGTGCCCGTGCAGGGGTTCTGGGTGCTGAGATCTGGGGGGAAATTCTGGTTCCTTCATTCCAACCTGCCCGTGCCTGAGCGGGACCTGCAGGGAAGATGGAGAGGGGCTCTTGGTCAGCAGCTGTGGAATAGAACGAAGGGGAATGGGCTCAAACTGCCCAGGGCAGGGTTGGATGGGATGTCGGGCAGGAATTCCTCCCTGGGAGGTGGGGAGGCCCTGGCACAGGTGCCCAGAGCAGTGCATCCCTGGCAGTGCCCAAGGCCAGGCTGGATGGGCTTGGAGCAGCCTGGGATGGTGGAAGGTGTCCCTGCCATGGCAGGGGTGGCACTGGATGGACTTTGTGGTCCCTGCCCACCCAAGCCATCCTGTGGCTCCATGTGAAGCCGTTCGCTGCAGCTGGAGCTTCCCAAGCTCTCACTTTGAGAAGCTGTTGGGAAGGCCCTGATGGCAATTCTGATTCCAGCTCGTTTCTCTCTCCTGCTGCTCCCAGGGCAGCCCCAGGAGCTGTCCCGAGCCCTGCAGAGCTGGAGCAGAGCAGAGCAGCCACCCCTTGGTGCGGTGACGTCCCATGAAGACATTTTGAGCCTCTGCACTTCCTGACCTGGGCTTATTTCACGTGTCTGGGTCTGCCTTGGCTGCTCTGGAAAGAGTGAGTCCGCCAGCCCTGCTCGGCTCGGTAGCAATTCTGGGAAAAACAATCCCGGGCCTCTTTCTAGAAAAGCCACCGTGTTTTTTCCTGCCACAGCCATGGCGGTCTGATGTGGTGGAGAGGAGCAGCGGGAGGAGGAACACGAGGATGAGGCTGGAGCAGTCCCTGCCCCTGCTGGGGCTCCTGCTGTGTGCAGGTGAGTCCCAAACCTCAGCAGCGGGGTGGGAGCTCGCTGCACTGTGAGCTGTGAGGTTCCACGCTCTTAATTTTGGTTTTATCCTTCATCGTTTGGTGATGCTGGGTAAGGAACTCAGGGCTTGGTGGGGTATCAGGGAGTGGTGGCTGCTCCCACCTGAGCAGCTGGAATGGCCCCCTGGTTCAGGATGAGGTGCAGAGCATCTGTAAAAGCTCTAAAGGAGCCAGAAACGAGGAGAGGGGAGTGTGCGAGGCAATCCATTAAGAGTTGTTACAACACAACAACTCTGCCAAAGCGCTGCAAATACCAGTCTTTGTGAAGATAGAAAACGTGGTCTATCAGTGGCCTGATCTTTTTTTTTTCCATATTTAAATTTATTTATGTAAAATAAAAAGGCATCGAGTCACCTTCTCTGCAGCCAAGTCCGTTGTCTGTGAAATTCGAATCTGCAATCACTTATTTACGTTACGTTTTGCAGACAAGACAAATGTCTTGAAAGGAAATCACAGATCTGATTCACACCTCCTAAAAACTCTTTAATATTCCAGCTCCAGAGTCCCTCATGGAGCAAGTTTCCTACAAAGCAGAAAATCCACACAAATAATCTGTTTTACAGCGTTAAATCAACACCAGTTATTAAACCAACTCCAGCGAGTTCTCGTGCAGAGGACAGAGGTTCTCATCAGGATTTTCCAGAGCAGTTTGCTCCATGATAATAAAGCAGAATTTCGGGGTTTGCATCTTGCAATAACAACTCTTTTTCTGAGCTGGGTTGGAAAATGATTCAAGTTTCCATTCTGCGTTAGGCTGTGTTAAAATGGCTTCCAAGGTCAGAACAACATCCTGTCTCACCACCAGAACATTTCTGATGCCTTCAGCATGAATGTGGATTATAAACAACTCCTTCAAGCAGCTGAGCTGAGAAAGGATGTCCTGGGAATAGGAAAGGTGTGTGATATCTGAAGAGCAATTAATTAACATTTCTTCTTTTTTTTTTTTTTTTTTGCAGTTGGCATCACAGCTCAGGAGGGTAAGTGTATTTTACCGCCATCCTAATTATTTATCATGCTAAAAACCCCAAATACACCTCAAAAAGTGAGGACTAAGAGTCAAATTGAAAGATCTGAATTTTGTAAATATTGAAGGATAGGAAAAATTCACTGTTCATTAATTGACAGTGATCTTACTGATTGGAGATATTGATCCCTTATTATTATCAGTGTTGGGCATTTCCAACAGCACCAAGCAGTGAGGCAATGGTGAGATAATTTTTTAATACTCCTTATTTTCTACTTTGCAGATGGTGAAGTGGAGAGTAAGTGAATTTTAGTATTAAAATTTCTTTAGCATTCTTTAGCATTTACAGCAATATAAAGACTGTAGCTGGCTAAAAAATGGGTACAAATATTTGAGTTTTGCCCTTGGTTTCCTGTCTCATTGGTGTGCCTTCCCAAGAGGAATTCCTGGTGGAGATTTCTGGCACCACGGTGACAATCACGTGTCCCTTTGAGGACGAGGACATCCGATGGGAGCTGTCTGGGAGGACAGAGGACACCAAGGAGAGGAAGCTCGTTATAAAGGACCACGACAGCGCTCCTGCCAACCTGAGCTGCTCCTCGGGGGGCCAGAAGCGCCAGCTGTACCTGAATGCCAGAGGTGGGTGCAGCCCCTCTGCTGCCCATTTTTTAAGGACTTATTAGCCAATAAAATACTGCTGACAAGGATATTTATGTTTTTAATCCAATACCAAGAAATTTCCTTTAATTACAGTGTGACCTTTCTCAGCAATCCTGTTCGGACACACAAACCTATTCTGCCACCTTTGCAACTATTTTATTCTTTTTTGTCTTAAACGTTGTAACTAAGCTTTTGTCTACTTAACAGTCTCTGCTTTAAACTTTAAATTTACATTCTTATTTCTAGTACCTAAGCTTGGAAGCTTTCCCCGAGGCCTCAGTTCAAATCCTGTGTTCTTTTCCAGGCTTTGATTTTCAGTTTTGAGAATTTCTTGCATTCTGCACTCCTACACTGGGGTGGGTGCTGCCCAGGCCATTCCTGCTGTGTGTGGGCAGTGACAGAGCCCTGGAGGGGATTTTTGGGATCTCCCCTTCCCTCTCAGCTTGCCCTTTTCCCTGTGCCAGCCCTCAGGTGAGGCAGACCTGGGGCTCTGAGCTTCTCCCCTGCTCTCATCCCTGCAGTGTGTGCCAACTGCGAGGAGCTGGATGCCCTGACGGTGGCAGGGATCATCACTGCAGACCTGCTCATCACCCTGGGCGTGCTCATCCTGGTCTATTACTTCAGCAAAGGCAGGAAGGGACGAGCCAGCGCTGGTGGGGACCGTCGGCCACGAGGTGAGAACCGTTCCAGGCATCCCTGCTTCCCATGAAATCCTCTGAGCACCCAGTAAAGCCTTCATCCCCATGGCGGGACAGAGCATCCTCTGCTCCCCACGAGCTCCTGCTTCCCTGCTGTGCTCTCCAGGCTGCCTTTGTGCAGGGATGGGGGTGGCTGCTGTGCCAAAGCTTCCTGCACATGGGAACCCATTTCCCAGGCTGCTGCGCTGGAACCCTCCAGCTCCTGGCAGGTCCCTCTTCAAGGGCTCAGATAAACCCATGGGAGCTGATCCTGTCCCTGGGATCAGCCTGGAGCTCCCTCGTGGCTGGAATCCCCAGGGATTCACCCTGTCTGTGCCTCTGTTTCAGGCCAGAAGACGCAGCGTCCTCCCCCTGTGCCAAACCCGGACTATGAGGTGAGGATTGTCCCTGAGCTTTCCATCCCTGCAGGCTGGGGAGGGGCAGCCAGGGCTGGGGCTGGGGCTCACAGCCACGTCATGCATCCTTAAAGAAGCTCCAGGTTTTCCTGGAAGTGGAGGAAAAGGTGGTGAGGGTGCAGCCCCTTTTCCTGGTGCTGCACAGGGGTTTGTGAGCAGAACTGCAGCTCCCCGCTCTGCCCCTGCTCTGTTGTGCTTTTCTCCACGTGTTGTGTGGGCTCAGGTGAGGATTCCTGACCCAAGACCTTTGCTGTTCCCACAGCCCATCCGCAAGGGCCAGCGGGAGGTGTATGCAGGCCTGGAACCCAGGGGCTTCTGAAATTCCCAGGAATAACAGGCTAGAAGCAGCAGCACTGGAACTAAACGCTTCTGCCCAGCTTGTTCCCAGCTCTGCTGAGGCTCTGGCATTTTGGGATAAGCCACAGGATGGGGATGCACCATCCCACCCTGGGGTTTGCCATCAGGGAACAGAAATGGGCACATTGGCAAGAGATTTCCTTCTCATTAAAGGACTGCAGCCTCACTGGTGTTTCCTGGTCTCCTTTTCCAGTCACACTTCTCTCTGCTCCCGTTGCTTTTCCCTCCAGTTTCATTTCTGCCCTGAGTGCCCCCACTTGCTGCTGGTGTTTCCCTGGGCTGAGAGCAGATCCTTCTCAGGGGGACTCAGCTCCACAGCCTGACCTTTATCTGCAGGCAGTAGAAACTCCCCCAAAACGGCCCAGCAGCAATGGCACAGCTGAAGAAGAGCCGTGGGTTGTTTTGATGCCTGTTTCAGGTCGCAGCCACCCCCTGAGCAGAGGAAGAGCAGCAGAACAGGGGCTGGGGTGGCTCAGCAGCAGCAGGGGAGGACCCAGCAGCTCCAGGATGTGGTTTGGAGGCACAGCTGGGTTCATTTACCACAACAGCCCCTACACCCCAGCAGGGAGATGGTGAGATACACACAGCACAGCCCCAGCAGCTCCAAAACCACTCAGGGTGCATTCTCACCTCCTGCAAGCCAGCACTGCTGCAGGGACTGCTCAGCTTCAAAAACCACCCTAAATTCTGCTACACCTCAGTGCTTCTACCACCATTTTTGGGGTACATCAATGTACGAGTTTGCCCCAGGCAGTGCCATCCCACACATTCCTGGTCTCAGCAGGATCAGCACAGAGTGGCAACAGCTCTGCCTCTGTGCTTCCCTGCAGCAGGACAATATTTCTGTGTCCTTCCAAGGGTGAGGCAATGCCTGCCTGGTGTCTGTGTCCTGTTTTGGGGACTCAGACCACATGGGCTTGGGGCTGGGGAGCGGAGACCTGCCCTTGCCAGAGACCAAACCCCATTCCATGGGCACCTAACAAGACACCAGATCCCGTCCCTTGTGTGCCTTCCCCAGGACCTGGACACAACAGATGGGGCAGGGAGGCTGGGACAGGCTCATCTTTAATGGCAGGAATACAGAAGTGCACGAGGTCATGGGATGAGCACAGGGCCACGGGGAGCCCATCCTGGAGGGATCTCCAAGCCAAGCAGCACGCTGATGAAGGCAGTGTCAGAGGTTCCCACTTCACTTGCGGGCACGGGTGGGAGCCAGCCGGCTGTACTGCTCATCCTCCCGCTCTCCCAGGGGCTGGGAAGGGGAAAAAAAGGAGAGATGAGCCAAAATTGTACCTGCCCAGCTCTGGGAGGGCGAGCTGGATCAGGCTTTGGCAAGATTCTCTCCATACTGAGGTGCTGAAGGTGCCCCCACACACAGGGGTGCCCCCACACTCACCTGGTAGAGCTCATTGGCGATCAGGTTCTGCCTGTCAGAAGCTGAAGGAAGAAAGAAGATCAAGGTGAGGGATCAGGGGAGCCACGGGCAATGTGGGGAACATTTACAAACAAAACCAGGCGCTGTCTGCAGCCCCTGGGTGCCACACACAGCCCCCAGAGGTGCCAGGCACAGCCTGTCCTGTCTCACCTCGCGAGGTGTGACCCCTGTCGTGGCCAGTGATGCAGTACACGGCCACTGCCAGGAACAGCGTGGCCAGCACGTCGGCGATGACGATGCCTGAGATGGTGGGAGCGTCCACCTCGATGCAGTTCTGGCACACTGCAAACCCAAAACACGGGCACTGAGGGCAGGGGCACATCCCGGGTGCTCTGCCAGCCCAACACAGAGCAGCCGGGTTCGCTGTGTGACCAAGCTGCCATGTGTCCCCAGCCCAGTGCAGGGATGGAGCTGCAGCTCATGGCACTAAATAAGAGCTGGCACAGCGACACCACACACAGGAACCTGCAGCAAACCGGTGGAGACACTCCCAGACGAGGGGAAATTCCCTCAAGACTCGGCTCGGGTGAAAACTCCAAGCAGTTGTGGCTCTGGAAAAGCGGGCGTGCAGCACTTACTCCGATAGTGCACCTGGAGGCTGTTCCTTTGCTCCCCGCTTTCGCACACGTAGAGGCCCCTGGGGTCGTCATAAGCCGTGCTCAGGTCCAGCTGGGCTTCGTGCCCAACACTGTTCCCATCCTTCAACCAGGTGATGTTTTTGTTGCCAGTGTTGCTTCGCACACATTCCAGGAACACCTTCCCACTGAATTCCTTCACAAATACCTGTCCTGGGAAAGGAGAAGAGAGCAGAGGGCTTCACCTCTGAGTTATGGACGGCAGTGCAGAGCTCCGAGCTCCTTCACGGGGATGAAGCATCACGTCAGGCTGTCCCAAAAAACTGGGCAAAACAGGCTCCCCCGTCCGTGTTGCAATGATTCCTTCTTCCCCATCGGCATTCCAAACCTTCCCTGGTGGAAAACCTCACCAAGCCCTGGGGCTCCCTCCCAGCATGTCCACAGCGAGTGTCCACAGCTGACCCCACACCTGCGGACTCACCTCGGACCCCCCAGCTGGCCACGGCCAGGCTGGCCAGCAGTGCCCAGGCGCTCAGCACCGTTCCCCTCGCCATGGCACGGCCGTGCTGGCTCTGTCCCCGCTCTCTGGCAGGACGTGGGGAGGGAGCGCTGCTCCCCACGAGGCACCACCCGCCCCGCCTGCGTCAGGCACCGGATGCCGGGGGCTGATCCTCCCTCCCCCGGCAGCGGGGATGGATGAGATGCCCTGCCGGGACAGGGAGGACATGGGGTCCCCCAGCAGCCAGGGACCCTCTGTAGCCAAGGGATTCAGCAGCCACGGACCCCCAGGAGTCAAGGACCGCTGAGTCCCTGCACAGACACAGAACCGAGCAGCATCCACAGGTCCCCAAGGATCCATGGAGACCCCTAGCATCCATAGAACCCCCCAGCGTGCATTGAGCCCCTCGGCATCTATAGAGCATCCCCAGCATCCATGAAGCCCCGTCCTCCAGCATCCATAGAGTCCCCCAGCATCCAAGGAGCATCCCCGGCATCTCCGTGTCCCAAAAACCCTAACCCTAACCCTAACCCGATCCCTCGGTATCTCCGTGTCCCCAAAACTGCGGTCCCCGATCCTTTCAGCATCTCCGTATCCCCAAAACCGCGGGGTCCCCGATCCCTTCAGCATCTCTGTGTCGCTAAAACCGCGGGATCCCCGATCCCCCCGGCATCTCCGTGTCCCCAAAACCGCGGTCCCGTCCCCACGCCGTGCCCGCTGTCCCCGCCCAGTCTCGAACCCGCGGCCCGCCCCTCGAGCTCCGCCCCGCGGTCCCGGGGCCATCGCGGCCGCCGTAGGGCGCGCAGCCATGGCGGCGCGGGAGGGCTCGCTGGTGGCCGCCGTGCTGGAGCACTCGGGCCGGCTCGACAAGGAGCACCTGGGAGCCCGCGTCGGGCGCCTCTCCCGCCGCGTCGAGGAGCTCAAGGCAAGGGACGGGAAACGGAGGGGCGGGGGGAGAGACGCGGGGCTGGCACTGCGGCAGAGCCGGTCAGGACTGAGTGTTCAGCCCTGGGTTAGCTCGGGTGTCCAGTCCTGGTTTGGACCGGGTGTCCCGCCTTGGGTTATCTCGGGTGTCCAGTCCTGGGTCAGCTGGATCAGGGTGCCCAGCCTTGGCTCAGCTCCCGGTGTCCAGTCCTGGTTCGTCCCGGAGTGCCCAGCCCTGNCGGGGTGCCCCAGCCCTGCTCCATCCCGGGGTGCCCCAGCCCTGCTCCATCCCGGGGTGCCCCAGCCCTGCTCCATCTCGGGGTGCCCCAGCCCTGCTCCATCTCAGAGTTCCCCAGCCCTGCTCCATCCCGGGGTGCCCAGCCCTGCCAGGCTCTCTCACCCCGTCCCAGCAGTTCTGTCCTGTCCCTCTGTCCCCGAGGTGACGCTGTCCTGCTGCTCGCTGTCCTCAGGGAGAGGTGTGCACCATGATCAACAAGAAGTACGTGGAGTTCCTGCCCAGCATGCGGGGTGCAGAGGATCTGGTGGCACAGGTGGACGGGCTGGCCAACAACATCGACCAGCTCAAGGGGCACATCGAGAACGAGGTGACTCTCAGGGGACATTCTGCTCCATTTCATCCCAAATCTGGAGCCCCCAAACCTGCCAGAGCTCAAGGAGTGTCTGGACAACACTTCCATGGTGGGATTTTGGGGCTTGTGGCAGGACTTGATGATCCTGGGGGTCCCTTCCAGCTCAGGAGATTCTGTGATTTTGTAACTGAGATCCCTGGGTGATAATGATGCTTTGGTTTTAGCTTTTATATTTTTCAGAATCTCTGCTGCTTAGTGTGTAACTGAAACTTCACATTAGGTGTTAGTAAGTTCTCTTCACAGGGTAGTTAGATAAAACAATCCCTTCCCAGCTAGAGAATCAAGGACAAACTGGCACCTAAAAAACAGGAACAAAAAGGAGGGAAAGGGAGCAAGCCAAGGGACTGAGACTTCAAACCCTGTGGTTTGATGATTCACCCCAATATGTATATTAACCAAAACATATAAAAGTGTAAAAACTCATTACTGGGTTGAATCTTGGATTTGATTTGGGTGTAGCTCCAGCTGGGCTCTTGCACTGCCCAGAGTGTATCCTTTCAATAAATCAGCTCTAAAGAATGCCTTCAGGTGACACCAGGGTGTACATTCAGAGCTGCCATTAAGGGGTTGTCACTCTTGAGTGGGTGGAAAAGTGTGTCAGTGTCCTTCAGAGAGAAGGACCAGCCCTGGCTGTGGCAGAGAGTGTGACACAGGAACAAAAAGGATGGAGTTTTTCTCTCCTCACCAAATTATTGTACAAACAGAAATAAATTATGAACGAAATTTAAAGTAAGAGGAAAATATGTGTACTAACAGCTGCTGTCAATGAACTGAAAAATGTTGTTATTTTAGGTCCAGCGAGATCTAAACGTTGCTGGTGCAGAGTTCACAGAGCTGAAGCAGCAGCTGGAGAGGGACACGCTGGTCCTGAGTGTCCTGAGAAAGCTGCAGGAGGTGAGGAGGGGTGCAGGAACAGAGGATTTCTGAATGACAAATCAGTGTGATTATGCAGAAGCTGATTTATTGTTTACCTTATACCCTATTTGTACATTCTAAAACTACTGTCCACGCTATCTTGCATTTTTTGCTTGGTGCCTCTATCTTGTCCATGAGCTCTGCACACACCTTGAAGGAAATATGATTGGTTACAGTCCAGTGCTTCACTGCCCTTCTTCATCTTGGTTCTTCTAATCTTGGTATTCTGTTTTCCAGCTTCTTCTCTCTCAGTTTAGCACAGTTTATGTTTCAGTAGCCTTGACAAATTCCAGAGTCTTTGATAAAACAGCAGAAAAACAGCTAAAAATGGCTAGGCTGGTGCACCTACTATAAACTAGGGCCTAAACTATTCAAATACATTGCTACAGAGGGGGAGCAAAACAATGCAGCTCCTCAGTGTGAGACATTGTGGGCTTCTGTTTTGGGTGAGTGTGTGTGGCTTACAGATGTGGGTGGGTGAGTGCAGTGACTCCTCTGTGTTTGCCTTTGCAGTTTGATACAGCTGTCAAAGAGTTCCACTCTGCCCTGCTGGAAGAGCAGTACGTGACAGCAGCCCAGCAGCTGGAGAAGGTAGCAGGGAGCCCCTGGCAGGGCTGTCAGTGCCCTGAGGTCAGAGTTTCACTCTGAGGGCAGTGCTTACCCCAGCTGTGTTTGCTCTGCCCCGCCAGGCTCGCAGCAGCCTCAGGATCCTGGAGTCCCGCAAGGGCTTCGAGCTGAAGATCCTGAAGGCCCTGGGCAAGGAGCTCGTAGTGCAGACACAGAACATCATCTACCACCTCTGGCAGGAGTGGCAGAAGCTCATTGTGTGGAAGCTTCCCCCTTCCAAAGGTGCTCACAGAGTTTTTTTCCCTCTTTCTGCCCCACTGAAATGCCTGTTCTCACCTTCAAGGTGGGAACTGCAGTAAAGCTGTTGGGCTGAGGGGGTTGGACAAGGGGTAGATCTTTGTTCCTGCTGTGACCCTGTGACAGCCCTGGGTGTGCTTTGATGCAGGAAGCAGCAGCCTGGAGGCCGTGGTGCTCTCGGAGCTGCACTTGCACACGGTGCCACCCCAGGACAAGGACACTGCTGTCCCACCCGTGGCTGCTGTGCTGCAGGCCTTGGCTGTCCTGGGAGAGCTGCACTACAAGCTCAAAGATTTTGGTAAGAGACCCCAGAAACAGCCCCAGTAGCTCAGGGGGATAGTTCAGGCTTGTGTTAACACAGATAGTGAGATCCACTCCACTCCAGCAGGACACTGGAAAACTTCCTCTCCTGGCTTGTGTTTCCCACTGAGGTGAATGCTGTAGCTCTTATTTATAGGAAAATATTTATCCCATTATCTACCTGGAATTATTTCCCCTTTTCCTGACAATTCAGTGTATTTTTTTTTTTTTATCTATGACTATGTGGTTTCATAGCCTGATGCTTGAAGAGTTTTACCTCATTAGTAATTCCCTGATAGAACTGATCAAGGGATTGTTCCTTCCACTTCTAAAGCCAGAACAGTCAGGGCTGGAGCTCACTGGAGCAATCTGCTGTTGGAAAACCTCTGTTTTTCCCTTTCCTCAGGGCATTTTTTGCTGCAGTACATCCTGAAGCCGCTGATCTTGCACCCATCTCTGGAGCCAGTCTCAGAGGAGCAGCCAGATGTGTTCATCCTGAGGTTCGAGTCCCAGGAGCTTGCCTTGGATGAGGCCTCTCCTATGGAGGTGTTTGACAAGATCAAGCTGGTTTTTGAAGTTCTGCACAAATACCTGCTAAGTAGGTAGTTCCTCTCTTTTGGAGTTAGTTGTGATCAGTGCCTTGTTCATTTAAGGAGAATTTTCTAGAATATCTGATTGTTAATAAGCATTATGTGCAAGGAAAATGGAGGAAAAGCTTTTGAACTGATGGAGGGTCTGGCCCAGGAAGCAGCTGTATTAAAATCCCATTTTTCCTCTCTGGAATGCAGATGTGCCTCTGGAGCAGCCTGGGGAAGGCAAAGTCACGCTGGCAGAGCTGCTGGGAGAGCTCATCTGGGAGGAGCTCTCAGACTGCCTCATCCACAACTGCTTGGTGAAATCCATCCCAACCAACAGCAGCAAACTGGAGCAGTACAAGGAGGTGGGACCCAAAAACCCCCTCAGGTTTGAACACAGAGCCCAGGCACTCCAATGTGATGCCATTCCAGTGGTTAATGCCCTGAAAACCTCATTCATCCTTTTCTTTTGGCTTTTATACCAAATTTTACTTTGTTGCCTGATTTTAGGAGAGTGTGCTAACATAGAGCACATCTGCTCTCCTCAGGTGATCAAATCCACAGAGGAGTTTGAGAAAGCCCTGAAGAAGATGCAGTTTTTGAAGGAAGACACAACTGCCTTGCTGAAATACGCCTGCAATGTCAATTCCCACTTTGCCAACAAGAAGTGCCAGGATGTGATCATGGCAGCCAGGAACCTGATGACCTCAGAAATACACAACACTGTGAAGGTGACTGGGGATGCCTCACACAGTTTATCCATCTGGAAAACAATCTAAATATTTTTTAATAGTGCTGCAGTGTTGTGTATATCTTGAGTCTCTGCCATTCAGTGCTTTTTAATCTTGCAGATTCTCCTTTCAGAGCTCCAAATTCTGTTACCCTCTCTCTTGTTTTCCCTTAGATCACACCTGATTCCAGTGTAGCCCTCCCAGAGCTCCCTGATCCTGGCTCAGGAGACCACTTGAAAATGCACAGAGCCTTGAACCTGCACGGTGGGGTGGTGAATCTGGGGAGTGAGAGCAGGCTGAGCCCGCTCACCCTGTCCCTGCCCACGTGTCGCATCAGCTGCTCGGTGCAGCAGCTCGTGGAGCTGGCTTACCACACCCTGCTGGAGGCCACAGCCAGCACAGATCTCTGGTAGGAATTCTTTGGCATTCATTAGTTATCAAGTCAGTATTTATTTATTTAGTAACTTGTGTGTTGGTTGGTCTCTAGCAACACCAAGCATCTGGTAATAGACTTAAAGAACTTTGAAGAATAGAAAATACTAAAAACTGGACTCAGTCATACTCTTGTTTTGGCTGGAGGATGTACCCCTGGGTTTTGCTGCAGGCTGTTCCCTCAGGTTCAGCAGCCTTTGGAGTTCAGGTGTTTAGAAAAATCAAACCCATGTTTTTTTCCCAAAACCAAGTGCTGGCCTCACTGTGAGCAGAGTTCTTGCTGTCTTTGTGCCGGTGAAAGCAAAGAACTGCAGCCCTGCAGCTGGCAGGGCTCTTGGGGAAAAACAAACAGGACCCACATAAACTTTAGCAGGCAGAGACCACAGCCCTGCAGCAGCAGAGTTGCCCAGGTAACAGCTGCCCTCAAGGGGCAGAGGGAGGGCTGAGTGTTCTGCACACCTGGAGGGGCAGGGACAGTGTCCCCTTTGTTCTGGGCTTTCAGTATCTCCCTTCCACACTGAACCTCAGCCTTTGTGAGTTTTCCAGAGTGTTGACAGTGCTCTCATTGATCCTGACAATCCCCTCTTTGTGCCAGTGCTTCCTTGCTCAGACAACCTTGTTGTGGGGCAGGTTGAGGGTCAGCAGTGAGCAGGACATTAATGCCAGGCTGACAGGAGGCCTCTTTCCCTTGTAGCTGTTTGCAGCTCTTCAGCTGTGTCAGGGACATCTTCCAGCTCTTCTGTGAGGTGGTGCCCACATACCACAGGTGAGTGTGTCCATGTTTCCTGTTCTCAGGGGGAGTACTGCTGTTGGAACAGTCCCATTTGTCCACTACAGCCAGGGGCTCCATCAGCAAAAATCAACTGTTCAGTCTCTTATTAAACCATACCTGTGCAAGGCAGGTGCTGCACAGTTTCTGTGAGGTCAATCTTATGATCAAGGGTGTGGGTGAGGTTCTCACACAGCTGTGTTTGTTTCCAGACATGTAACTTTGACCTCAGATCTGATGCTCAGAATTTTCATGATGTTTTTCCTCTGAAAAAGAGAGCAGCAATGAAGACAGAAAGTTCACAATCCTGTCAGAGAACTTCTCTCCCTTCTCACTGTGACTTTGCTCTAATGATATATATTCCTGTTTGAGAGCCCATGGCTGGAAACAGTGTGGGATAACACAGGGCTGAAATGCCTCAGTGCCATTTCACTCTTCTCCTGCCAATTCCTGTGGGCTTGGGAGAGGTTAAATGTTTTTACTCTGATGTCAGTCAGGCCTTGCCAGCACCACCTGCTGACAGACCTCTGGGATAGACACAAGCATTTTTTTAACAGCACCAGCTCTAAATAAACCCATTTCTCCTTTTCCCTTGTTGCTGGGCCAGGGAGAACCTGCAGAAGCTGCCCCAGCTGGCTGCCATCCACCACAACAACTGCATGTACATCGCCCACCACCTGCTCACCCTGGGCCACCAGTTCCGCTACAGCAGCGCCAGCGTGCTGAGCAGCGTGGCTGTCACCTTCGTGGACCTGGTGCCTGGCTTCAGGAGGCTGGGTAACTTCACCTTCCCCTCTTGCAGTGTGCTTGGATCATGTGGGAATTCACCCTGGAAGGTTTCATGGAGGTGTGGCTGCTCACTCAGTGTGAGCAGTGCATTGGTATTTTTTGGACAAGTGGCAAAAGCATTTTCTGATTTAGGGAGTTTTGGCTCTTTGAAACCAAGAACAGCTCAGTATCAGGATGCTGCACTGTGTCCTTTGATATTTTCATTAGTTATTCTACAGAAATAAATTCAGAGATAAGTTTGTGTGAGCTGACAGGAGTCATCCACAACTCATTCTGCTACTCTGCTTTTTTTCCCAGCAGTGTTGTTGCAATGCAAGCTGCACAAGAGCTCACTGGTTAAACTGGCTCTGGGAGACTGTTTGGAGACTGGAAATTTGATTAAAAAGAAAACATTATAGCAAGTTCATTCTTCAGCACTTACAGTCATAAATAGGCTGAGCAAATTTAGTAATTGCTTAATTGCTTCTCTCTGTTTGTTTTGCTGCTAAAGGGGTGGAGTGTTTTCTGGCCCAGATGCGAGTGCAGAAGGGAGAAATCCTGGAGAGGCTCTCGAGTGCCAGGAATTTTTCCAACATGGATGATGAGGAGAATTACCGTGCAGCAAATAAAGCCATAAAGCAGGTAAGGAGGGCAGAGAAAGAACATCCAGTGCCTGCAGGTATCCTGGGGAGGGTGCAGTGTGTCACCCCAGCCCTGACAGCTGTGGAACTGCTGAAAATCTGTTTTCTCATGTGATGGTTTGGATTTTTTTTTGTCCTGGGCTGCATCTTTAGCAGGATTACTCCATTGTTCCTCCTCACTTGTACTCAGCTGATCCCCTGGTGCCTTTGCCAGGGTTCTGTCTGCTGTCACACTCAGCTGTTGCCTTGCAGGTGCTGCACCAGCTGAGGAGGCTGGGCATGGTGTGGCAGGATGTGCTCCCTGTGAACGTGTACTGCAAGGCCATGGGGACCTTACTGAACACTGCCCTGGCAGAGATTGTCACCAGGATTGTTGCTCTGGAGGTAACAGCCATGGGGGGTGCTGGGGACAGCATCTGTCACCTGCAGAAACTCCCCCCAGAATCACATTTCAGGGGAGCAGTTCATTCACACAGAAGTTACAATTGTGTGTCCACAGAAAATGTTCACAATCCAAATTTTTCATTTCACTTGGCACTCCAGACATAAACCTCACTTGTGCTCTGTTCATGTTCTCCCCATTCCAGGATATCTCTGCAGAGGATGCAGACAGGCTGTACTCACTCTGCAGGATCATGGTGGAGGAGGGACCCCAAGTTTTCACCCCTCTGCTTGAAGAAGACAAAAATAAGAAGTACCAAGAGGAAGTTCCAGTCTTTGTGCAGAACTGGATGACATTCAAGGAGCTGATGATCATCCTGCAGGCCAACCTCCAAGAAATTGTGGATCAGTAAGTGTTTTCCTCTCCTTGCTGCTCCAGACCTGTGCCAGGGAGCTGGAGTTGGCAGGAGCTGCTAACAAGGGTCAGGATCAGCTCCTGGCACAGGCCCTTGGAGGCTTGTTTGAGGTGCCATTTCTGGGCAGTTGGTGACACAAAGCTCTCTCCCATCCAGGTGGGCAGATGGCAAGGGGCCTCTGGCAAAGGAGTTTTCAGCAGCTGAGGTGAAGAGTCTGATCCGAGCCTTGTTCCAGAACACAGAGAGGAGAGCAGCAGCACTGGCCAAGATCAAGTGACTCCACTTCACACCTGCATCTTGTGGCACAGCACGAGTAAACTGACACTTGCAAATATTTTTTTTTATTCCACCTTTCTTATTTGTACTGGTCTGAAAAACTTTGGGGTTGGGTAAGTGTTGCAGTTATGTTGAGACAGGCTGGACTGGCTTCACCACCAGTCCTTTATTAGAACCTTTTCATTAGAAGCCTTCTTTCAGAGAACTTCTTTCTGACACTCTGACTCCTCTTCTTACAGGCAGCTCCACACAGCTCTGACTCCTTCTCTCCTCTCTGCATGACTGGATAAACCCCACTTGTCCCTTTCCTGGCTGCTTTACCCTGTCTGTCCCTCACACAGCATCTTCTTACCTTATCTGTCCCTTGCACAACCTCATGTCCCTCTGTCCTCACAGCACAGCCAGCAGGCTCCATCCCAAAGTGCAGCAGGCTCCAGCCCAAAGTGCAGCAGGCTCCAGCCCAAAGTGCAGCAGGCTCCATCTCAAGCTCTAACTCCCACTGCTGGCCAGCTAACCCACTCTTTTTATAACACCCAAATTCATTGCAGGCACAGATCTTTCCACTCTCAATGTACAGCTGTAGTCCATAGTACATGTAATTCTTCTGTACTGTCCTTTCCACCTCTCTTCCCACAGGTAAGTGCTTCCTGGAGCATTTCCTGGCTCTGTGTTTGTGTAACCTCATCTCAGGCTGGGCTCAGTGCTCAGCTGGGACTCTTCTATGCAGTTCTACATCAGGGGACCTGCAGCCCCTCTGTGACCTCTTCTGTCCCTCAAACCACACGTGGAACCCACAGACTTGGAAAGCTTTTGATATCCCTCCAGGAAGTGCCAAACTTTCCCATCCCAGCTTCTCCTGAGGAGCAGACCTTGAAGGAGAGACACTTAGAGAGGGCTGTGGGGAAGGGAGACCCTGTGATGAGTGTGATCAGGGCACAGGATTTCTCACAAGTAGGAAAATATCTTCAAACTGATTTAGAACTTCTCAGTGTCTGTAGAAGCCAGTTCAGCTCCTTCCTTTGTTTCTGTTGGGTGTAAACTGTGTAACTCTGGTGTCTTTCTGGTGTTGTATTTTCTGTCCTTCAAGAATGATGAGAGCAATGTAAACCAATATAAAAAGGGAATGAAAGGTGCACTCACGTCACTGAGTCACAAAAGGCTGTGTTTGACACTTGCATTATTGTACATTTCTTTGAATTGAAAAACTCAGAGCATTCACTGAACTTAGCCTAGAGACCAAGGTGCTTCACATGTGGAGCAAAGCCCTTCCTGCCCTGTAGTGCTTAGAAGAGTTCCAGTCAGAGTTTAATGTTTTAATCTGTTGTGTCCTGTTGTCTCTTTGTCATTGGCACTTCTGTCCCACTCCTGTTGCCATTTCCAGGCATTTGTGCAGGGGCTGAGGCTTTCATGTCACCCCAGTCCTTGCAGAACCCTTCTGTTTTTATTCTTCCCCCTTTGAGTGTTCCCAGAACACTGGCATCTCATGGGATCCCCTCCCCCTTCACACACAGGAATCCAAAAATGTCTGTTTTGAAAAACACTTCTCCCCTGTTGATTGTTCACAGAATTGTAATTTGCTATTTTCTTTAATAAACTATTTATACTGAGCACGTTTGAGAGTCTGTTTGGGTTACAGTGAGACAGGAGGAGCCAGTCCTGGGCTGTTCTTCACTTGTGGGAAGGGCAGTGTTGCTGTGTGGAGTCTGTCCTTGCCTGATTTCTAGTGCAGCTAATAAAAACAATTAAAAAAGAAACAGAAAAAAAACAGCAATAAAAGAGGTTGTCCTAAAGGCTTGTGCATCCAGGGAAGGAGTTCAACAGGACAAATTCCAGGCTGGGCACAGAGCTGGGCTCACCTGGGTGACCTGGTGGATCCAGGGCAGCAGCTGAGCCACGTTGGTGTAGACCCCGGGGTGGTTGGGCTCAGCACAGCCCTGGCCCCAGCTCACAATTCCCACCAGGCGCCACGTGGATCCATCCCAGCACACCAGGGGCCCCCCACTGTCCCCCTGTGGGGACACCACCGAGTCACAGCCTGCTCTGGGTGCTGAGGGCTCACCCAGTGCCACCATCCAACCTGGCCTTGAGCTCTTCGGGGAGCACCCAAAGCTCAGGGCAGCCTGTGCTCCCCAGGGGTGTCCCCAGGACACCCCAGCCCTACCTGGCAGGCGTCCACACGTCCCTGCAGGTGTCCTGCACAGAGCATCCTGGCTGTGAGCTCACCCTTGTACACGCAGGAGCTGTTGCACCTCCGGGTGCCAATCAGGGGCACCAGGGCCTCCTTCAGCGTCCCAGCCACCTGTGCTGGGGACAGGGACAGAGAGAAGCCAGGAGGGCACCCCAAGGGAGCAGAGGGGGACAGCAGGGGAAGGTGGCACTGCCCTAAGGGATGAGGTCTGGCCAGACCCTCAGGAGCAGGGCTGGGATGAAGGCAGGGAGAGCTCACCTTGGCCAGGTGTGGTGTAGCCCCAGCCCGACACCCAGCACTGCGTGCCCTGCAGCAGGTCCTGCGGGGAGGGCGGCAGGCACGCGGCTCGGATGGCACCTGGGGACAGGGACAGCTCGGAGGGGACAGCACCGCACAGGGGACAGCAACCCACAGGGGGACAGCTCAGAGGGGACAGGCTGCAGTGCCCTCAGCCTGGCTCGGGGATGGGAAAGGCTCCTGGTCCAGCAGCTGTGGCACTGCAGCCCCCAGTGCCACCTCCCAGTGCCACCTCCCAGCTCCGGGCACGCTGTGCCCCCCCCGTGCCAGCCTGGGTGTTCTGCAAAGGGGTCAGGGCCGGGCTGGACGGGGCTTGGAGCACCCTGGGACAGCGGGAGGTGTCCATGTGGAACCGGGGTGAGCTTTATGGGCCCCTTCCAACCCAAACCATCCTGGGATTCTGCTTCTGCCAGAGGCTCAGAGGAGGCTGGGTTTGGACAGCTTGTCACTGCGGGGTAGGACAGAAAACCCCACAGAAGGACACGAGAGCACCAGGACAGCAATAGGAGAGCCCTGACCTGAGAAATTGAGGGGCACTCGGAGCCTCATCAGGGCGATGTCGTAGTCCAGGCTGCTGTCGTTGTAGAGCGGGTGCGGGATGATTTCCCGGACCGGCACCCCGGCCTCGGGCCCGACGGAGCTGCGGGCGACAATTCCCGCAAAAACCTGCCAGGCTGGGGCTGGCATCTGCCTGGAACCGAGAGGGGCGGGCACTGCCCTGAGTGCGGGCAACGAGCAGCGAGGTGTGGGCTAGCAGCGGGCACGGGGAGCCGGGGATGGGGACGGGGAGACAGGGGTGGGGACAGGGAGCTGAGGATGGGGACAGGGAACCGAGGATGGGGACAGGGAACCGAGGATGGGGACAGAAAGGAGCCGGGGATGGGAACAGGGAAAGGGAGCCAGAGATGGGGACAGGGATGGAGACAGAGAGCCCAGGGATGGGGACAGGAAGCCCCAGGGATGGGGATGGGGAGCCGGGAATGGGCACAGGGACACAGGGATGGGCACAGGGGCACAGGGACACAGGGACACAGGGTACCTGTGCACGCAGTGAGCTGCCGTGAGGATCCACTCGGGGGCCAGCACGGAGCCCCCGCAGCGGTGCTGGGAGCCCTGGCACACACTGACCTGCCAGGGCCAGCGCCCGGGGGACACGTCTGTGCCCCCCACCACCCTGGCAGCCCCTGCCTGCAGCCCACACTCTGCAAGGAACAGGGGCAGCGGCTCCAGCTCCAGCCCTGCCTGCTGGAGGGCGAGGGGAGCAGGGGAAATGAGGGAGAGGAGCTGCTGCAGCCAGGCAGAGATCCTGGGGATCCAGGAGGGGAGGGAATCACTCACCTGAGCACTGCAGAGCCACAATTCGGCCGGACTGGCAGCTGCTGCTGTGTGGGAGCAAGGCTCTGGTCAGAACAAACACCAGCCAAAATCCCTGAGGAGCTCCAGGGCGGCTGCAGCAGTTCCCAAAGAGGTGTTTGCTGCACAGCACCCACACCCACACCCCTCTGGGGCTCAGCCGAGAAAAGGCTCCAGCAAACCCTGCTGGCCCCAGAGCCGCCCTTACCTGAGCTGCCACATGTCCTCCAGGCTGCCTCCCTGCCGGGGCCTCACCTGCAGGAACTGCTGCCCGGCACTCACCTGCACATCGCTCAGATCCACTCCCTTCTGCTGGGTCACACTGCGGGAGAGCAGGAAATGTCCCGGGGAGGGGTCAGGGATGTGGCCCTGCCACGGGAATGTCACAGTCCCGCAGCTCTGGCAGCTGCCAATGAACTTTTTGGCTGGCAGGAGCTTCTGGAGCCGTCCCTGCAGGTCCCTAGCCCAGTTTCCCCAGGGAATGGCAAAGCCTGGATCTGACAAACCCCCCCAGCTGCTTTTTCCAAGACCTTGGAAAGGGCAGCAGCAGCTGTCTGTGCCGTGCCCACCTGAGGTACCCGAGCTGCTGGCAGAGCAGGGTGCCCAGGGAGGGATCCCAGTGCCCGTGGCACACCAGGAGCCAGCCAGGATGTGCCTCCACCCGCGCTTGCAGCAAGGAATTCACAGCGTTGATCCTGAAAGACACTAAAGCCATTCCATTTCAGACATCCTGCGAGCTCCCAGCCTCCGTGCCGGGTCATGCACAGCCAAAGGGGAAAGAACCCACCCTAAACCCCAGGGAAAAACCACTTGAGGAATTAGAAACTCTAGATGAGCCCAGTCAGACGGGTCACAGGCAAAGGAGTGATGGAAGGGCTGCCTTTGCAGGGGGATCCCTCAATGCAATGAATTTGCAATGCTGAGGGGTTCAGCAGGACTGAAGAGAAAAGCAAAACTGCAAAATGCAGCAGACAGAGGTTTTTAAAGAGCCTCTTTCCTGCCCTGGCCAGGCCTGGCTCCCCTCTCCCCAGCACTGTGACATCAATCCAAGGTGCAGACCTGTGCCGGGAGCCCCCCGGACCACGGGCTCTTCCTCCTCGCCATCCTCACACGCGGGGATCGCAGCCGAATCCTGCTCCTGGAGGGAGCCCTGCTCTGCCTGGGGCTCCTTCCCGTGCTTCACTTCAGGAGACAGACACGCTGCTGCGGGTGGGCTCACACCGCCCGAATTTACCCCAAACTGGGCACATCCTGCCCACTGCAAGAGGTGAACGAGCCTCTCCAGGAGCACAGCCCTGCCCCAGCCCAAGCCAGGGCTGAGCAGCGAGCCCCTATCCCCCCACCCCACTGCTGGCACCCCAAAATCTCCCTCAGAGTGGCAGCAGGGCTGTCCTGGGGGGACACTGACCGAGCAGCCACGTCGCAGCCACCATCCCTGCCAGCAGCACGGCCACCCCCAGCAGCAGGAGCAGCCTCCTGACGGTGCAGACAGCCCCAAAGGACAGCTCAGCAGGACCTGGAGGGGAGGCAGAAAGGCTCAGCGACGTCTGTGTGTCTCTCACAGCCCTCCCAAACCCCTGGTGAAGCCCCTGAAGGTCCTGCACTGACCCCAGGGCTCGCCTGCTCCTTTCCCTGGATTCTGCCAGAGCTCAGCACCCAGAGCCCACCCTGCTCCCCAAGCACAAGCAGCTCACCTGGGCAGGGCCGTGTGCCCGCTGCTCCCCTCCTGGGGCTGTGCACGGCATCCTCGGCGTGGCCCCAGCTCTGGGGACAGCTCTGGGGACAGCAGCAGAGCCCAGAGCTGGGTGCCAGGGCTGGGTGTTTGGGAAGAGCTGTGGGATCCCTGCTCAGCATGGCAGCAGCACAGAGCCAGCTCAGGTTGCTGTGCATGCGCTGCAGGCTCTCCCTGGCCCTAAATCCTCCTTTTCCTCCTGCTGCCGGGGCTGGGGGCCGTGGCTCTGCCCCCCTCCATGCCCTGCTGTTGGAGTCAGTGAAGCAGGAGCCTCTCTGAATCCTCCAGAGAGAGATCAGAGTGCAGGGATGGAGTTAAAGCCTTTGCATGGGTTGATGTATGTCAAACCACTCACACATAAAGCAGAGATGAAAGTTTAAGTTTCAGCATAAGCAAGTAAGTAAGTAAATAAAATAAGTTTTAAGTGCTTTTAGTAAGTAAAAAGTTTTAGATGCCAGAGGAGTAGTACATGTTCTAGTAAAGGTGTAAAACATAGTTCTAGATATTAGTGTTTCCTTAAAAGCTCCAAGAACCTAGCTGCAAACATAATAAAGTTATAGTTAAGAATATTGCTTACATTTTTCAGTTAAAACAAGATAAGCCAGGTACGTAGTTTATACGTAGCCCGGCGTGCTAAAAAACTAAAATTCTAACAAGTTAAAAAGTAGTAATGCAAGTGATCCAAAAAGTTTCTATAAAAAACGTGCATCCAAAAAAGCTAATACTTTTTGTCATTATTTTTGCTTTGCTTTATTTCTGTTCCTACTCTCTCACCACCATCATAAACACCTCCCCCAAAAAATAATAAAAACTGCCCAGCTTCACCAGCCCTGCTAAAACCACTGAAAGCAACTTCTGTTTAAAACTCTGAACCAAAACTTAACAAAAACTTTACTATCTATAACTTTTACTTTAAAGCTAATGTACTTCTGCAATAAATAACTTTATAACAACTATTACCTTTTTTAAAAAAAAACAACCCAACAAATAAATACCAAAAACACCCAAAAAATGTAACCTCACACCCTGCTGCTCCAGGTGTCCCTCCTGGGGCTGCACCGAGCCCGAGCAGCAGCTGTTCCACCTGCCTGGGGCACGCAGGGAGCAGCAGAGGTCAGGCAGCAGCTCCCAGATGGCTCCTGATTCTCCCGGGGGTTTCCTGTTGCTGAAAATGGAGTTTCCAGCCCGTGGCTGGGCTGTGCTGGGGCAGGAGATGATTTTCTGATGATTTTCTGATGATTTTCTGATGATTTTCTGATGATTTTCTGACCCGTGCAGAGCTCTGGTGGAACTGAAATCCCTTGGGCTGCTGCATCCCCCAATCCTCCTGCATCCCCTCGTCCTCCTCTGCCCCAGCCCCCAAAACCAAGAGCAGCTGAACATTCTGGAAGAGCTGTCCCATGGAATAAAGGCTTTTGTCCCTTAACTTCTCCATCCCCAACAGACACAGCCGGTGCCTCGGTGCTCCAAGCAGCGATGAATTTTTAACGCTTTTCAACCAAAGAGGCTCCCATGAATGTTTCATCACCTTCCTGCAGGTTCAGGGGGGGTTTGTGCTCTCTCTGAGCAGCACCGGGTGTGCTGTGGCACAAACCCACCCTGGGCTGGGCAGCTGCTGTGAAAACGGAGGGTTTTGGGTTGGTTTGGATTTTTTTCTCCAAGCCCCTGTCTCATTTAGAGTTTAGAAAGGCTGCAGCTATTTCCCAAATCACACCTTGGCTCAGTGTCTGGCCCTTTCCTGTGGCTCCGGAGCATCCTGGGCAGGACTGTAGATGGTGCTGGAGCATCAGTGGGAAAGGAGGAACAGCCCAGGCACAGAACCCAGCCCGAGCATCCTTCAGCTCTGCGGGGCACCGAGCAGGGGAGGGACTCACCAGGCTGCTCCTCCCAGCCCGGCGCCGCTGCTGGAGCGGTCAGCCCTCCCAGAACCTGCCAGAAACTCAACCTTTTCAGAGTTAAACCAAGATGAAAAAGGAAAACAGAGGTGTGAGCACAACAAACACCTTCCCCGCAACAAAACACGGCGAACAAGGACTGGTCCTGCAGATTCCAGAAGGATTCATCGGGAAGGGGTTAAAAAGCCAGGACACATCCCCAGCCTGTGCTGCCCCAAACTCAGCCCAGCAGATCCATGTTTGCATCCAGCCTGCGGTGAGAGCAGTGACGGGGAGGAGAGCGCTTCCCAAATTCTGCCTGGGTGCAGCTCAAAGCTCCCTCCTGCTGTGGGGAAGGGATTTTATAGCTTTTAGCAGGGTATAGACATCATCCTCGCTGTGTGCTGGGGTGTGAGTCCCAGC
Source organism: Toxostoma redivivum (assembly GCA_013397375.1). Taxonomy (NCBI): domain Eukaryota; kingdom Metazoa; phylum Chordata; class Aves; order Passeriformes; family Mimidae; genus Toxostoma; species Toxostoma redivivum. Next base: position 96,220 of record VXBI01002517.1, read on the forward strand.
GCAGGGACAGTCCCCAGCCCTGCGCAGCTCCCGGAGGATTTTCCTGCTCCCTCTCCCAGCTCAGCACAGGCAGAGCAGCCCCCGCCCGCTGCCCTGCTCCAGCCTCTCTCCAGAGGCAATTAGCTGGCTAATGATTATGGAGCTGAGAAGGCAATTTCAGGAAAACTGCTTTCTCCCTGGAAGGAATTGGATGGAGGCACTGCTATAACCTGATACAATAATTCGTTTAAAAAGCAGCTGGCACCGCGTGAAGCAGAGACAATTCCGAGGCAATTCCCTGCAGGGATGGTGCCAACAGAGCCAGGGGATGGGCACACTGCTCCTCTCCTGCCTCACAGGAGCCGGGAGAAATGTCCTGAGCCCACGGATGGGATGGGGACACCTCAGGGCATTGTCACCTTCCACCTGTCCCAGGTGGCAAGCAGGGTTTGATGTTTGATGTTTGATGGTTGTGTTTCTGCAGAGCACGGACAGCCAGGAGAGGGCTGGGCCCTGGGTTCTCATCCATCACCCAATAAACACAGAATCGAAGGATGTCAGGGATGAAATGTTTCCATTCTCTGTATCATGTTCCAGCACAAAGATACCCCGAGGGATTTATTCTCGGAGATGAGTCAAAGAAGAATAATTGTTAAAGAGAAATTAATTTTATGCTCTTTTTTTCTCCCCTTTCCAGACAGTTTATTTGTCACTCACCAGCTGAACCTTTGCCCTTGCTGAGATGCTGAGGACCCAAATCCCAGGAATGGAAAAGGTTTTTTTAGGAGGCTGGGTGGCATTTCTGCTTTGCTGTCCCCTCACTCCCAGCGTTGAAAGCAGAGCTTTGAGCTGCAGGGGGGTCCCTGGGCAGCTGGAGCAGTTTGGGAACCCGGACGGGGCCGGGCTGTGACACACGGTGGCCACTCGCCCTCCGGGTGGGGTGACAGCTGATGTCGCCGGGGCTGGCGGGTCCCTGCAGCACCATCCATCACCCCTGCTCTGCCCAGCCCCAAAATCCCAGCAGAACCCCCAGCCCGGGGCTCCCCGCCGTGTCTCAGGCTCTGAGGGGAAACGCAGCGATCCCCACCGAGGAGGAGCCCAGGTGTGTGACAGCCCTGAGGTGCCACCCTGCTGGCAAGGAGAAGGGTTTGACAGGAAGGTCTCACAGATGTGTGTGTGTGACAGAGAGATCTTTGAATGTAGAATACGAAGAAGGAATAGAAATGAAAGCAAGTTTTGATATAGAAGAAAAGAATTGTTATAATATATAATTGGATAACTAGAAGGCAAAGAGCTCTTCTCCTTCTCCTTCTCCTTCTCCTTCTCCTTCTCCTTCTCCTTCTCCTTCTCCTTCTCCTTCTCCTTCTCCTTCTCCTCTCGCTGCATTTCCAGCACATTTCCTCTCCCTCACCCCCTGCCCTGCTCTCCTCCTGGGCTGCTTCTCCCGGGATTTCACCCCAGCAGTAAAACTGCTGCTGGCTTGGATTTTTTTTCTCTCCCTGCTCCTGGAGGGGGAACTGACCACTGAAACCCACGCCAGGGCCAGCAGGATTTTCCCGGTCTGGTTCTTTCTGGAGAACACTCCTGCATCCCTGGGGACACATCCCTGGCAGGGCTCGGGCTCTGTGAGGCATCCAATGGAGCTGCAATCACTGCAGGTTATCCACCCGCGAGGATCTACGGCTCTCTGGGTGCTCTTTACAGGCTGCTAAACACCCGATAAAATTAAAATTAAACTCCCTGCGCTCCCGCTGTCCCCGGGCAGTTAAGCCGCCAGGAAATTTGTCACTGCTCAGCTCAGCAAGGAAAAGTATCCAGGATATTCCTGCCAGTCTTTGCTCTGGGATATTCGAGTGAGACATTTCTAAACCCCAGCTCCTCTTTTGGGACACAAATAAAGGTTTTCCCAGCTCCTGTTTGCATCCTCCTGTGTCCTGACTTTCCCCCACGACACAGCACAAAGTCTTGGCCAGAGCTGCTCACCAAAAGCATCTGCCTCCCAGCACAGCCTCATTATGGATCCTAATTAAATAATTACACGTTTTCATTCTCGGTAATTACAGCCACTACTTATGTAAATAAATAGGCTGCCTGTGATTACAAAGTTATGAAAAGCTATTAGAAAATATAGATTTGGTTAAAGAGAAAATCATTTCAGAGATTGGCCAGGCCCAGGCAGCTCTCACTCATCACATCCTGAGCCCTCCTTCCCACCTGGAATTCTCTGCATTTCTGCAGCCTACAAAGCAAAACATCTTTAATGCATCTTGACAGAGAAATAACTCCCCGTGAGCAGTAATGCTGCAAGGCACGGTGTTTAGGGGAGTAAAGGTCCAAAATAGCCCTTCCTTCAGATTTTTTATTTATTTCCTCCACATTTCTTATTTATTTCCTGACATAAATTCGCACGGGGGAGTTGTTCAGCACTTTAAAGCAGCGGTGTCAATATCTCTCTGAAGGATCACCTAAAGCTCAAAAAAAAAAAATAAAAAAAGAATTTTTCCGTTTCATTTCTGCAGCAGTTTGGGAATCACAGCCTTCCTCGGGAATGCTCAGGTTTGCAAAGCAGCCCGTGCCGACTGGAAAAGAGGGAAAAAAAAAAAATAAAAGATATTTCATTTAGGAAGTGCCTGAATGGGAGAACGCGATCCTGAGCCCTCGGGACCTGCGGATTGTGTCACCCCTTGTGGCCCAGCAGGGGTTTTGTGCTCAGAAAGTGCTTGGCTTAACAAAGCTGCCGTCTGTGACTCAAAAACAGCCACGAATTTTAGGGGGTCCTGGCAATCCAAATCTCTTCTCTTCTCTTCTCTTCTCTTCTCTTCTCTTCTCTTCTCTTCTCTTCTCTTCTCTTCTCTTCTCTTCTCTTCTCTTCTCTTCTCTTCTCTTCTCTTCTCTTCTCTTCTCTTCTCTTCTCTTCTCTTCTCTTCTCTTCTCTTCTCTTCTCTTCTCTTCTCTTCTCTTCTCTTCTCTTCTCTTCTCTTCTCTTCTCTTCTCTTCTCTTCTCTTCTCTTCTCTTTTAATTTTTGACCCAGAGAATTGTACAACTCTCAGCCGTAAATCTCAAAAGGCGCCTGGCTCTCACACACGCAGTGGACTGGCCGCAGTTTCTAACTCATTAATTCTCTTTTTCCAGCAGTTTGAGCTCCGCGGATCGGGGCAGTGACTCAGCCCCGCTCCCTGCAGCCGGATCTGCCTCATTCAACGCCGGGGATTTTTTTTAATTTATTTTTTTTTTGGCTGCTGCAACCCCCCCAAGCACATCCCCACCACATCAGCGATATCGCTCCTCACTCTCTCGCTCAAGCTTTGAGAAGCAATAAATAATTTTATTTTTTTTTTTTTAAATTTGCCAATAAATGACCCGGAGCACAGCACTGGGACGGAGTTGCTGTCTTTGAGCCCCAGGCTGGGATTTCTCAGCCCAGCATCCCGAAGAGATGCTGCGCACGTGGAACCAAAAATCATTTTCCCCTACAGCGGGAGATTATTTTGCTTTTCTCATGTGCGGGGGGATGAGTCA
>VXBI01002517.1:103370-129941 GCA_013397375.1 Toxostoma redivivum
CCGGGGAGAGGGACAATCCGGGGAGAGAGCCAGTCCTGGGAGAGGGACAATCCTGGGAGGGACAATCCTGGGAGGGACAATCCTGGGAGAGAGACAATCCTGGGGAGAATCCCCACTCCCTGCCAGGGGAGACACAGAGCAGCTCCTGACAGAGCCTTGCAGAGGGAAAAGCCCTGATCAGAGCTGGGGATGGGGAAGGGACAGAGCTGTGGGGTGGGAGCAGTGCCAGGCCAGGAGGTTGAGTGGGGAACTGCTGTGACAGAGGCACCAACTCTCCTCTGCTTGCAGGGCCTTCTATTCCACACACAAATCCTCTATTCCACACAGAAAATCCTCTATTCCACACAGAAAATCCTCTATTCCACACACAAATGTTCCATTTCACACACAAATGTTCTATCTCAGACACAAATGCTCTATTCCACACACAAACCTACTTTTGAACACCCCTGGTCCGTGGAGGTCCCATCCCAGCCACTCATTCTCCTCCCAATAAAACAAACCAACCAACCTGAGGTCCCAGTTGTGCCCTTTCTCTGTGCCAGTTTGGAATTCACAGTGCTGCTAATGCAGCAAACGTGACTTTGGCTGAGCTGTTCTGTCCCAAAGGCACATTCCTGCAGTTGTGGGGAGTGATTTCATCAAATCTCCCTCGCTGGAGATATCCCAGAGCCATCTGGACACATTCCTGTGCTCTGGGATGAGCAGGGAGGTGGGACCAGGTGGTCCCTTCCAGCCTGACCCTTCCTGGCATCCCTTCAGCTGGGATCATAATATTTGCTCAACTTATAAACAGAATTTTCTGGGCCATTATCACAGAAAACTAAAGCCTTGTTGTACATGGATCTGTGTGTCTGCAGGAGAACCTGAGGGGGAAAAAAATCACGAAGATTTAACCAATTAAAAAAGAAATTTCATGGGATGATGGCACTGGAACACATTTGGAAACAGATGAAGCTTTTCAACACATTAAAGGGAAATCAGAGAAATCCATGATGTGTGTGTGTGTGTGTGTCACATCCTCCCTGTGTCCCCTGCCACTTCACCACCACAGTGAGAATTTATTGTTGTCTGCTCTGGGCTAACCCCGGCTGGTCTGGGCTCTCCAATAAAAAGAAATGTTTCAAATAAACCTTCAGCAGCACTGGAGTGGACACAGAATGCAGGAGATCCTCCATTTAAGGGAAGTGTCCTTTGGGAGCGGCAGCCCCAGGCAGGAGGTTTGTTAAAAACTGGTGGCTAATTGCAGATTAATAAGGCAAGAGAAGCTGTGGCAGCTCCTCCCTGCCCCTCCATCTGCCTGCAGGCAAACACCAGGAGATGTTTCTGTGCTGCAGCAGGCTCTGGAATGGAGATAAAAACAGAGGAGAGCAGAAAGAAACCAGCACCAGCTCTGTGAGGGAAGAACTCAGCGCCTGTGGCAGAACGGGGACGTTTTAGGGTTTCTGGTTTCAGGTTCTGCTGAACAAGTTTTGGAAGCCCTGCTGCACCCAGAAGTGATGGCTCTGATGGGTCACAGCCCTGTGCTGGGCTGGAAAAAGGACTTTGTGTCTGCAGCAGCCTGGGAGGGCCACAGCTGGACAGAACTGTGGCTCCAAGGCAAGAATTGTGGTTTCATGAAGCTCCATGTCAGGCTGGTGAGCAGGAAAAGCTTTCTCTGTTTGGTCACTGCCAGCTCTGGGATTTTGCAGCTTTCCTGCAGGCACAGTCCATTTCTCTGGAGCTCCCAGTCCATTTCTCTGGAGCTCCCAGTCCATTTCTCTGCAGCTCTCAGTCCATCTCTCTGCAGCTCTCAGTCCATCTCTCTGCAGCTCTCTCTGCTGATTTACAGCCCCCAGCACAGTCTGGCCATTGAATTTGGCTTCAGCTGCTGCTGCCCCTTGGAGAACTTCCCCCAGACCTGTCCCTGTCCCCACCCTCCTGCAGAGCCATTCCTGACCCCTGGCCCTTCCCTGTGCTGCTCCTGCCTGGCTGAGGATGGCAGAGGAGCAGTGATGGATGGGCTCTGCCTGCAGGACTCTGCTCCAAAATCATCCTGGACCTGCCACAACCCCAGCCTGGGGGCTCTGATTCACGGCCCACCTCTCCCACTTGGCTGATCAAATGAAAAGAGAAGAAATTAAGTCTTCAATTAATCTTGCCCTCTCCTCCCCAAGGCTGAGCTGATCCACAGCAATCTGCCAGGAGCCAGCAGGGAGAGGGAAGCAAGCTGGGAGAAGACACAGCTCAGATGTTCTGCCTGAACACCAGCAAGAAGCCAAAGAGAAAAGAAGTCCAGGTTGTGACTAAACAGGGATTTTTTACTCACTGTAACATTAGTGGATATTAGGAGTTATTTTATAGGGATCAGCACTTCTGACATTCATGTATAACCTCAAAATTAATGTTGGTCCTAAAGCTTGGCCAGACCAAGCCTGGTGAGGGAGAAGGAAGGTGAGAACACCAAGATGTGATGCCCAGAGAGGGGCAGAAAGTTTGGCCAAAACCCCAAACATCCCTGCCAGTGTGGGTGTGAAAGCAGTGCTGAGCCCCCCTGTCTGAAATCATGGAACATCTCCTGTTCCTCTGGTGGCTTCCCAGCTCAGGGCCCTGTGCTGCCTTTGGCCAGGACACAATAATGGCTTATTCCTGGCAGATCCATCAGGGACAGGCGGTTTGCTTGGCTGGTTGGCCACCAAAGGCAGTGAGAAAGAAGTTATAGGAAATATGGACTGGGCTGCTGTCAGCAGGGTTAATGAGGTTCCAGAACTGCAGATGCTCTCCCATGGGGATGAGGTGAGTGCAATCAATCTGAGCCCACAGGGCTCTGGGTCTCCCCATCCGGATTCGATTTCTTTGATCTTTGTCGAGAGCGAGGATCGATTTTACTAAAAATATTGCAGAGCAAAAGCATTTTTCTCATTTACTGCAGCTGCATCCAACCAGGCTGTGTGAAAACAACTCCCTGATCCCTGGAAAATGCCCTGCTGGAACTTTGCTTTTGGTGTTTGTACCAGTTCGGGCTGGATTAGCCAGAAACCCATGAATGACAGTTTCCTTTCCCCACTCCTGGATTACCCTGGATAATCGGAATATTTTCAAGCTGAGAAATAAAATGACCAAGATAAACATCCCTCCACAAGCCTGAGAGCTGAGCTCTGCCATGGGGATGGCTGCTGTTTAATTACTTTGCAGATGTGAAGGTTTTTTTCTTTGTTTAATGACCTCTGTGTGCCAAGCAAGAGGAAGGACAGTCCTTGTGCTTTGAGGTGGAAATGAAAAGAAGAGCTCGCAGCAATTCCTCCCCTGCCAAGAGCCAGCATCCCCATGCAGCTGGGTGAAGAGTTCTCCCTCCTGCCTACACAGCCAGGTAAACGTGGGCTGGCAATTAAAGTCCGGATTTCAAACTCTAAACGAGTTTGCCTTTGATTGCCGTGCGTCAGTCGCAGAGCAAATCATGTTTATTCATGATCTGCCTCCCAACCCGCCCGGCTCAGGGGAGCTGCTGCTCCCTCCACATCCTCAGGAGCTCCTGATCCCTGGGCAGCTCAAACCAGCCAGCTCAAACCTGGCTCTGACACAGCAACTGCTCCAGGCTGGATGGGTGGAGCAGCCTGGGCCAGTGGAAGGGGTGGGATTGGATTTATTTAAGGTCCTTCCATGCCAAACCATTCTCTGATTCCACATTTCACACACCACCTTCTTTGTGCCCCTCATCACCGGGCTGTGGAGTGTGGGATGGATGGGAAAGGACACAGCTTCTCCTGTTTTCCATTCCCCTTTATCCTCCTCTGAGAGGGGGATGTTTCCAAAAGTGGCCAACAAGAGACCTGGACATTTGCCCTTAGTTATAAACACGTGGTGGAACAAAAACCTGCACAACTGAGTAGCCCTGAGCTCTCTTACCCAGCCAATTTCCTTTCAAGGCTGCTGGAACAATTGCTCATGGAAATTACTCAGGGCAGCCGTGGCAAATCAGACCCTGGACTGATCACAGTTCTGTCTTTCATTCACATTTCTATATTTGGTTTCATTTCCTCAGCTGTTTTGCCATGTATGTGTTTGTACCAAGGCCTGGACAGTTAAGTAATTTTCCACACCAAGTCTCCCTGGGGTGGGCAGAGCCTCACCTTGCACTGGTATTTTTTGCTCTGCTGCTCTCTGCACGTGGGATTGCACATCTGGACACTAAAACAACACTCAACAACTACAAAGGGTGAGGGCAGGATGGAGCACTGGGGGAGATCCTTGGGTTTCTCCAATATTCCTTTAGGGACTGGTGGAAAGCAAAAAATGAAGCCAGTTTGTGTGAAGGTCTGTGACACACTGAGCTGTGCCTCACTCCCTGCTTTAGGAATATTGGAAACAGAACAATCTCAAGTGGCTGAAAATCATCTCCACCTCAAGAGCTCTCCCCAGGTGGAACAACATCCTGCAAGCTTGGCTAAGAGTTTTCAGAGTCCTTTTATTCATACAAATCTTAATTCTCAGAACATTTCTGAGCCATGGAAGTCAATAGTGGCAGGTTTAGTTCTGGCCTTGGTGCAGCCACAGCCTCTGCCCCTTGTGAGGGGATGAAGGAGAACCTGGGAAGATTTTTTCTCTAACCAAACCTGATTCTCACTTTGTGAAATATTCAGTATTTTGAGTGTAGGTCTGATGCAGTTCTTCACTCCTGTCCATCACTCTCAAGCAATGCCCAGCAGAAAATCCAGATTCTGCTCCATTTCCTTGCTATTTTGAAGAGCCAGAGGGACAAGAGACTCGTTTGGGTTTTGTCGGTTTTCTTGGGTTTTTTTGTTTTGGTTTGGCTTTTTTGGGGTTTTTTTTTGTGGTTTTTTTTTTTTTTCCCTGCAGGCTTCAATCCTAATCCTTATTCTTCCAAGATCCACAGAGCCCATAATAAGGAGATATCACCCTTTATCCTCAAAAAATGAGGAAGAGATTTATCACTGAGGAGGTTTCTGAGCTGTCTGGCAACACCTGGAGAGATTTAGGGAAGTTTTGTTGTGTTGTGACAAGAACCCTGATCCTGGCTGGGAGCACCATGAGAGCACAAGCCAAGGTGAAGCAGTGGACTGAGACTCGATCTGGGCAGTCCCAGAAAAGTCCTCTAAAAACCTCCCATGCCTTATTTTAATAACACACAAAAAAGTTATAATTTCTGTCATTTGAATTTCAAATCCAACAGAAAGATCTACCTGATGCTTCTATTTTAAAATGCAATTCTTTCTTCTCTTTTCTTTTCAACTCCTTTGCAGAACCAAACATCATGTTTCATCTCCAAGCACTGAGATTAAAAAAAGCCAAAACAATTAGTGGGGAGCTGATGAAGGTGACAGGGTCATAATTAGTGCTGTTCCTCTCCAGCATGTGTTTATCATGCTAACAGAACAAGTCACTCACAGTGCTGGAGTCATGAGCTGCAGGAGCACACATGCCTTGTGCAGCTCTGGCACTGCTGGGGCTGTTCTGCAGGGGGAAAAAAGCACAAATTCCATGTTTTAAAGCAATTTAGAGGGGTAAATAAACAGGAATGGTTTGGATGCTGCTGGTGGCTGAGTTAAACTGACGTTGCACAGCTTTGGAATTGTCTGTGTTTGGCGTTTTGAGGGCGGTCCCTGCTAGGACAGGAGCAGTGCTGGGGATAATTCTGGGATATTCCAGAAGAAATTGGGTTTGTAGCACCAGAGACTCTGCAGCACCTGCAGGGTGAGCACAAGGAGCAGGAGGTGCTGGAGGCAAATCCTCAGGAACCCCAACCCAAACTGGGGGAAATCTGTTTAATGAAATACTTTTAAAGAATCTTTTGTAAATCCCTCCTTTCCACCCTCCCCACTCAAACACTGGCGCAGGATTTTGCAGGGAAATGAATAATTCCCTTAAAACTATTTTGTCTTTCTGTATCCACAGCTGGAAATGAGCAGCAATTACCCGGGGAGGACATCCCTGTGAGAGTCCCTGGCTAATTAAGTCTTAAGTGATTAGTCCCCTTCCCATCCTGCCCTAAATCTCTGTATTTTCCCCCCGCGGTGTTGAAAAGTCAACTGGAGAAAAAGAAACAATCGGGAACTATTATTTGGCGAAATGTCCAGGAGGAGCAGAGCGAGTGGGAAATGGGAATTGTGGAACGAACTTTGCATGGAATGTAAAGTCTTGCCCGGAGATGGGTTTGAAAATTGGATGATTTTGAAGAGACAGCGACATCTCTGCTTGGAGACCCATCAGCCCTCCGCTGAGCAGGCAAGGAAAACTTTCCCTGCTCCAACAATCCCACCCATAAACAGCATTTCCCATGGCTGAGTCCTTGCTTTTGCTGGGTGTTTTGTGGGTTTTTTTGTATTTCCTTGGCAAATATCTGCAGGAGAACGCCCTGAGCCATCAGCACTGGCTTTGAAGGAGCGCGGCTCCATCTGCCCCGCTGCAGGACGGATCCACATCGCGGCAATCCTAATTAACCCGGCGTCATTACCGCCTTAACGAGCGGCTGTTCTGCCGGGGTGATGAGGTTAATAAAAGCTGTTTTAGAGCCCTGATCTGAGAGGGAATTGCCAAATTCAGCTCCTTGGCACCCGGACCCGCGTTGTTCAGCCCCGTGGAGATTCCTTGCTGCGATATTTTAATGCAAATATTTCAGCGAGCAAATTTTAGTGCAAGAAAAGTGGGAATAGGGCATCTCGTGGAAACGATGGCATCGCTGATGATGCCACTGCAGCTCCTCTCTCCCTGCCCGGCACTTGCACGGGGCTGTTTGGAGCAGAGGATGCTCCAGGTTGTCCCTCGGTGCTGGGACATCCCGGAGGTGCTGGGGACAGGCAGATCCTGCTGGATTTGCTGGCGACAAACCCTTGTTTGCCAGAGTTCTTCTGTTCCCGGGTCAGCCACGCTGGGAATGCTCTTTGGAAATCATATTGGAATGGGGATCAATACTGGAATCGATGATGTCTGACAGCCAGGATGGGCTCAGGGTGACAGGACAGCGACAGAAGAAAGCAGGGATTAAAAAAATGGAAAGGTCAGGCAGCAGAGGAGGTGACAGGCAGGATATTCCCTGCTAAAGGATCTCCTGCTTCCCAAATTCCAGCCCAGCAGCCAGACAAGAGCCGTGCCAAATCCCACAGCTTTGCACGGCTCCTAAAGACGGAGCTTTGCTGTCTGTTGGTTCAATAAACAGCAGCCTGTTATCATATTTATTTGCTGATTGAATCTGAGTTACAAGCGAGCTGCGAGCTGCAGAATGGCTCTGTGGAATTAGCAGCTCAATCCCGCTCTTTTTTAATAAGGATTCTGATTGCAGCAGTGATACATCCTGCAGGCTGCGCGGGTAAGCCTGAAATGAATTCAAAATGAAAGGCAAAAACGAGAGTGGAGATAATCTCCAAGTGTCAATTTGCCTTTTAAACCCGATTTACCAACTCCTGAAAAAGCTCTTTGCTGGAAATGGAGGAATTGCTGAGCTGCAATGCCCTTGAGAGGATGTTCCCCCCAAATAAGCTGGGGTTTAATGTTTAACTGGGAGTTTTGGAAAAACTTGGGGAAAAGCCAGGTGTGGGGGCTGTCAGAGCCCCAAGTCAGCTGCTGTCCCCGGGGCAGGAGCTGCTCATCAGGAATTCAGCGCTGACCTTTGGTGCTTTTATTGGAGAGGCTCCTGCGGGAGGGCAGAGCTCAGCAGGTGAGCTCTGGGCAAACACAGGTGAGGCTCCTCCTGAACTTTGCACAGATTCCCAGAGCTGCGCCAGGGATGAGCATCCCAGCCCTGTAACCCCTTCAGGGATGCCGTGGAAAGAAGAAAACGCTGTAAATCCAAACCTATCCTGTTTTCCTGATGGTTACTGGGAGGAGATTTCCACTGGAAAAGGTCCTTCAAACACAGACCACAGTCAGTAGCTTGTCTCTCCTTAAAGATGAAAAAGGTGGGAGGTGAAAAAAAGGCACAATTTGTGGAATTTGCTTTGAATTTCCCACCCTCAGATCCTGAGCACAGACTTTCCCCAGGCTGCTTTGGCACAACAAAATGCCCCATGGATAAAAAGCCATCCCAATTCCAAGGAGAGGAGCTAACAATAGAAAACCAAGTTCACCTTCCTGCATGTGACAATTCAAAAGATATAATTTCCATGACAGTTTCTCTGCCTAATTAGAAGCATAATTAAAAATTACACTTGGAAAAAAAAAAAAAAAAAAGGCAAGAAAAAGCAGTTTGTGCTTTTCCCCCCTGGAACAAAACCCTTTGAGAATCGGTCTAAAAGCAAGATTGAGCTGAGCTGAACACTTGGAAATTCAATTTTCACTCCAGTTTGGGTCGGAAAGCAGTGGATTGACATTAACTCTGTGTCAAGCCCTGCCCTTGTTTGCCTTTTTCATCCTCTCCCCCCATTTATTGCCCAGAGTTACCCAGGGCACAGGGTGATTTCCTCTCAGAGCACAGCCCTCATTAGACACTCAAGAACTCAACGGTGAGGGCACAAAAGTGCAGGAACGAGGCAATTTCTGCTGCTCTTTGGCAGTTCTGGAGCATCAGGACACTGAGCCTGGCTGGGTTGGTGTCAGGGGTAAATACAGGGAGGTTATGGGCAGAAACACATGCAGGGCATCTGGAGTGGAACTGAAATCAAAAATCTGCACTGCAGGTGAACATCTAAACTCAAGGAATTTGAATTTTCGAACCTAGCCTTCCTTCTGTCCATCCTGCAGAAAACCATGAGGATGAAGCAACCCTGATGAGATCCTTTGGAATTGTTATTGATTTCTGCCTCATGTGTGATGGTTTTACCAACAAACATGTGAACCAAGGATGGAAAACTCAGACTTCAGGCAAAAAAAAAGAGCCCATGAACGTTCACCCTTTCACAGGAACAGCCCCAATTCTGTGATGACAGGCAGAGCTTCAGAACACTCAGCTAATTACACGGTGCTGGTAATTATTGGTATAAAACCGATGTTAAAGGCAGATGAAAAGTGCTGGTGTCATTTTTAAGGCACAGAGTTACAGGGCTCAGAAATGTCAAGTCAAAATTTCGGTTTGAAACACAATTCCAAGCCTTTTTCACATGTGTGGTTTTGAATCTAATGACAGGCTGCAAGCCTGCACTCAGAGAAATCACATTTCCAGGGGAAAGCTCTCGGGGTTTATGGATCCTGGTCCTTCTTCACAGGGGCACATCCAGACCACCCCTGTGCCACCAGAGCTCTGATTTAAAGGAGGTTTTTGGAATTATTTGATTTAAAGTGGGGAATCATCCTGTTGTATGGAGTTATCTGGGCCAGTGAAGGAGTCCCTGCCCATGGGAAATGGGAATGAGATGATTTTTAAGGTCCTCCCCAAGCAAAATCATTCTGAATTCCGCATTTTTATGAAATCTTGCCTCTCCCAGCTGCTGCTCAGCCACACAGGTGGGTCAGGGCTGACAGCAGGCTGAGAGCAGAGCAGAAAGAACTCTGTATATTAATGTAAATGACACTTAATTAGCAAAAGGCAGCAAACTTTTGCTATAGGCAGAGACACAAGATGGGATGCAGGGCGAGCCATGAAATCCGAGGGCTCCTACCACGCACTCAGGGCCATCTGCTGAGAGCAAGCCCCCGCTCTGAAGACTCTGATGCCTTCATTATGCAAATCAGGGCGATTATTCCATCCTCAAGACTGCGGCAGGATAATTACCCAACAATAAATCACCGAAACTCAAGCGGCTGCAAATGAATTTTGGGCTTTATCGCCATAATTGCGATTGGATGGAGGTTATTAACTGAGCAGGAGAGAGGACATCAGGCCCCAGAGATCCCTCCCTGCTGCTTGGCAGTGCAATGGGGATGTTTGGCTCTGCTCAGCCTGCTGGGATTCTGCAGAGGGGGTTCATTTTTAGGACTATGAAACATCTTCTCTATAAATACAATTTTCACCTGCCCACCAGGCTGGCTTCTGGCTGGTTCCACTCTCACAAGGACTGCAGCTGAGCATATGGAGTGAATAGCAGGGTTGTAGCAAGTCCTGGGCCTGATTTTGTTCAAATTAGCAGCATTTGAGAGGAAAAATTCAGTCTGTCACCTAAACCTGGTTTGGTGGTGAGTCTTACCCAGCTGGAGTTCTCCAAGTTCCTGAGCATGAGAAAATAAACTCAGATAAAATCTCAAAATTAAGCAAAGCACAGCTCCTGCAAAGAGCTCTACAGAACAGAGAGAAAATCCCCAAGGCATGTTTTATAATAAAAGTTAAGAACTGTCATTTTTGGCTGCTTCAGGCTGCGTTTTCTTTGGAAAAAGCCACATTTCTTTGGAGAAGGAGCTGGCCTGGAATTCCTCCAGCTGTGCTGCAGCAGGAGCTGCTCATTCCCTGTGCCACCAGTGCCTGTGGTGCTAAAACAAACCAGACAATGTTTCCTCCGAGGTTAATTTAATTTATGTTCAAACATAATCAATTCTATGGATTTAGGACAGACATTCACCGAGCGTTTAGGTGATAAAGAATGAGATCAATTACAAAGGAGGGAAATGCCTGATGGTTTGGGAAATTTAGAGATATTGAGAGTATTTGACGTCTATATTAACTCAAAGCCCTAAATGGGCTGGGCTTGTTTACATTGCTGCAGTCTTATTACAGGGTGAATTTTACCAGCTGTCTTGCTGAGCAGTCATTTAGCCTTAAACTATAGTTAAAACTGTCATGGTTTTAAGCAAATTATATTGCGTAAAGTAATTATTTCCCGAACTGCAAAGAGGATCCAGGTAGCTCGTGAATCTCATTTCTGAAAAAGAGGCAGGAAAGAGCCCTCCATGGAAGAGTCATGGGTTGGGGAAGGGTTTTGAGCTCCAGAAAAGGCCAAGCCAGCTGGGCTGGGTGAGCTGGGCACATCTGGGGACAGGGCAGGCAGGAAGGGAGCAGGTTCCTGCTGAAGCAGATTTTCCCACCAAGGCCTTGACTGTTGCCTTTGTGTTTTCAGCCTTCTGGTTGTTAATGGATTATTTTCACACTTTCTCACACTCTTTCTTGTCAACAAGGAGTGTTTTGCATTCCTCTTAAAAAAAAAAGGAATAATTTAATGGGCTAATAATAATACCTATGTGGTCAGGAGGTCTTACCCTCACTGTCCAATCCATAGTCATTGTTAAAATTCTATAAATAAACATGTAATGTAAATAAAATATTTTTTTCCTACTTAAATAATCAAAGTCAAAAGTGTAGGTCTCTCTCTTTCTTTGTGTATCATAACAACAACGCTTGACCATCGATCCCAAAACAGCCAGGCAGAGCTGGTTTCCTTCCCGAAGTGTTCCTGCAGCAATAAACATTAATCCTGGTGATTAACACGGCTTTAGGCTGGCTGAGGCCGACAGAAAGAGCTAAAAAGGCGTTTTGGGGGAAAAAAACGACAGCAATTAAGGGCTGGGCAGGGTAAGGAGGGATATCCTTCATGTCTGATCTGGCAGCAGCATGGAGAGCTCTCTGAGAACCCCAAAAATGCTCTTTGTACCCCAAATTCATGGTGTGGAACAGGCAAATTTCCTCAGAGAACCCCAAAAATTCCCTTTGCAACCCAAATTGATTGAGTGAAACAGGAAAATTCCCTCAAAGAACCACAAAAATTCCCTTTGCATCCCAAATTCCCCGCATGCATCAGGCAAATTCCCTCTCAGAACCAAAAAATGCCCTTTGAAGCCCAAATTCATGGTGTGAAAGGGGCAAATTCCCTTTGCATCCCAAATTCCCCGCATGCATCAGGCAAATTCCCTCTCAGAACCAAAAAATGCCCTTTGAAGCCCAAATTCATGGTGTGAAAGGGGCAAATTCCCTTTGCATCCCAAATTCCCCGCATGCATCAGGCAAATTCCCTCTCAGAACCAAAAAATGCCCTTTGAAGCCCAAATTCATGGTGTGAAAGGGGCAAATTCCCTTTGCATCCCAAATTCAGGCTGTGCACCAGGCAACATTCCCTCAGAATCCCAAAAATTCCCTTTACATCCCAAATTCAGGGTGTGCACCAGGCAAATTCCCTCTCAGAACCCCCAAAATTCCCTTTACACCCCAAATTCATGGCGTGAAACAGGCAACATCCCCCTCAGAACCCCCCCAAATCCCCTTTGCATCCCGAATTCATGGTGTGAAACCGGCAAATTCCCTCCCAAAATCCCCTTTGCATCCCGAATTCATGGTGTGAAACCGGCAAANTTCCCTTTACACCCCAAATTCATGGCGTGAAACAGGCAACATCCCCCTCAGAACCCCCCCAAATCCCCTTTGCATCCCGAATTCATGGTGTGAAACCGGCAAATTCCCACCCAAAATCCCCTTTGCATCCCGAATTCATGGTGTGAAACCGGCAAATTCCCTCCCAAAATCCCCTTTGCATCCCGAATTCCCGCCTGCGGCAGCAGCAGCGTGCAGCGGGATGCGCCGAGGGGCGCGGGCTGGGAATTCTTCACCGGGATCTATTCCGGGCTGTGTCTGGCAGCTGCCAGCAGCAGACTGTGGCCCGTGGGTGGCTGTCCCTGGGGTTTTCACTAATCCCGAGCAGGAGCAGCTTCCCTGGCTCATTGAGAATCCGCC
This sequence comes from Toxostoma redivivum, assembly GCA_013397375.1. NCBI lineage: Eukaryota > Metazoa > Chordata > Aves > Passeriformes > Mimidae > Toxostoma > Toxostoma redivivum. The sequence continues at coordinate 115,891 of VXBI01002517.1, forward strand.
TTTCCCGGGTTCTGAGCCTCCCCACATCCCCAGTTTCTCCCGCTCCCAGGCGGGTGTTTGGCATCCCTGCACTCTGCAGGGTGTGGGAGTGTGTGTGTGGCACCAAGGAGGGCCCATCTGCTCCCCTCCTCTCTGCTCTTTTCCATCTCACAGCAGAATTCCAGCCCAGGGCAGTCCCCTCCTGAGCGTGGGGCTGGAATTTGGGGTTTGTGCTGCCCAAAAATGCAGGAATTAAATCCCATCAGCACAGCAGGGCAAAGCACCATGGACTGACCACTGACAGCTCACAGTGATGTCAATTGGGGGTTTTGGATGCTGTTAAAATGGTTTTTTTCTCCCCCAGAAAGCCAGGCAGGTTATTTATTGCAGATCCTCCTGAAATCCCAGCACGACAGAGGCACAATGAGGCAAAATTCCCAAAGGGTTCTGGTCCTGGAAAGGGCAGGAGTCAGCTCTGGGCTGGGTGCTTGCCTGGGAGCTGTGCCTGGCTTTGATCATCTCTCCAAGTGTTGTCATCCCCCCCTGGGGCTCGGGGAGGGAAAATCACAGCTGGAGCATGGATCAGCACCAGAGACCTGCCAGCCTCAAACAAACCCAAAACTGAGTGTACCTCACCAGGTGACACTGCCACCCCCTCTGTGACAGGCACAGGAGCAGGACAAACTCTCCAGTGCTCTGGGGACTCTGTCCCAACCATTCCCATTCCCTGGGAGCCAGGAGCACCCTGAAGTCAGTGATGCTGTTGCATCAGGAGCAATCACAATTAACTCTAATTACACGTCTTCACTGGCTGCCGAGCTTTGCAAAAATAACAAGGAGGCAAGGAAAAGGAAAAAAACACCTCAGGAAAGGCAGAGGAGAGGCTCTTGCAATCCAGGTGAGTTTTTCCAAGCTGATTGCCAGCACTCCAGGCTCCCAAGGGCCTTTGTTAGCAGAGAGAAAGCACCAGACAAAGAGATGGAGAGAACAGGAACACTCATCTCCTTCTAGCTTTTAAAGTAACCTCGTTAGGACCCAAAATTTGGGACATTTAGATATTTGGGGGTCATCACAGCCTAACATTTCTCTGCTTCCACGGTGAGACAGCTCTGACAGCACCTGAGCACCCCCATGGGTGCTGGAACAGCGAGGAGCTGAATTTTCTGGAGTTGAATCAGAATTAATAACCTGTGCTTGGCCAGGTGCTTTGAATCCTGATCCTCTTGTCCTTATCTGTCCTGCAAAATATTGCATTTGGGGGGATGAGCTGTGAGTGAGAAACAAAGGCCCTGCCACGGAATCCCTTCCAGCAGCACATCTTTTATTCCTTGCCCACAGCAAGGAAATGAAGAGACTTTTTCAGCCTCCAAAAAAGCTGCTCTGAGGAGGGAATGTGTGCTGTGCCACCCCAGTGTGCACATCCCAACCCTTCACCCCAAAATAATCATTCTTCACCTTCTCAGACCCTTCCTGCCTCTCTGCTCCCTTGGGTTTGCCCTCCTGAGAGCTCAGCCAAGGTTTTCACAAACACCACCGCAGCAAATCTGGTTCTATTTGAATATGCCCTGATGGCATTTCCCCAGGCAGATCCTCTGGGGATTGCACACACCAATTTAGAGGATAAAAACAAGCGTGAGAAACGGCAATTGATTAAAAAATAGCAAATATTTATCAGCTCCATGCCCATGACAATCCAAAACTCTGCCCTAACTTTAGGCTAAGGCAGAGAAAAGGCCAAAATGTGCCCAAAGTTCCCCTGGAATCAGTGGCATGGGGACAGAGCCTTTTTCCAGCCCTCCCTCTCAGATTAGAACCTTCTGGTGATTGCTTTTGGAAAAAAAAAAACAAATACTTTGAGCCCACTATTGACAGTATTGATCCATGGGAATAACAGCATGCTCCTGGCCCATCCTTGGGAATATGCAAGAGAGGAGAATTCATTTCCTTCCCAGAGATATCAATACCCAGCTTGGCTTCTGAAGAATTCTCACCCCCAAGAATATCGATCTCCTGCACTTGAAATGAACTGGTTCAGTCAATTCCAGAGCTGTGTGAACAGATTGGGCTGGGGCTCACAGGCACTGGGAATGCAGCAGGTCTGGGCACCAAAACCTCCCAGGAATGGGGTGAATCCCACGGCTGCCTGTCCCACAGGGGCTCCAGCAGGGCAGGGCACTCCAGGCACCTCTCTCTGCAGCTCAGGGACCCAAAAATGACAATTTTCTTATCTGGGGTGGCACATTTCACTGGAGTCTGCAGCACTCCCAGCATGAGCCTTGCCCTCAGACCATCAGCTCCTGCTCCCTCCCTGCTGAACCAGTGACTTCATTAAAACCTCAACACATTTCCTGGGACATTTCCTGACGGGCTCAAACCTCATCTGTGTCCAGAGCCTGCATTTCCCAGGCTGGATTTAACATCCCACAATTCAACCCAGCCCGTGCCAAGCCCTGGGTGCTTCCTCTGGCAGGACTAAGGGGCTGCCACACCCCAGAGCAGGGCACAGGCAGAGAACCATCCTCCAGAAGCCAATTCTGACCCAAAATTCCTTAAGCCTGTTGTGCTGAGCCAAGCAAAGGCTCCCTGCACGCTCTGAGTGTGCACAGGAGGCTGGGGGTGCTGCTTGTTTTGGCAGAAGAGATGAGAAAAGCGCAGAGCATTCCAGTTCAGGAGGCTCGTTATGACTAATGTGCCTTCCTGAGCCGCAGGTCTTTTATTCCCGAGTCAGATACAGGCCTGCCCTGCGAGGGAACATCTGCAAGGGATGCTAATTTGGATATTTGGAATAAAGTCTGCAGGGAGGAGGGAGCAGGGGAGGCTCCAGCTCCAGCCCTGCACCAGCCTGGCTCTGGAGAGGCACTCCAGGCTCTAACTGGGCAGGGAGGACTTGCATTGTCACCCCAGAGTGGGATTTATCATCTCAGATGTTGAATTTGTGGGGGCTGCAGGGGAAGGTTGAACAGCCTGGGCTCATTGCTGTGTTTTCCTCACTCCCCTCCTCAGCTGCACAGGGCTGAGCCTTGGATTTAGGAGCTGAAAAGTTTAACTCATCCCCCATGAGTTAACACCACCCTGCTCCTGCAGACAAACAGGGCGAGTTCTGCCCATCCTCAGCTGGTTTTTGTGGCTTTTATCACTTTAGAGGATACTGAGCAACATTTAGGGGGGTGTGTGATGCACTTGTACCAATTAATCAGTGTTAAAGGGCTTGGGTGGGTTTGTTCATACAGGAGGAGGAGCTGAGTGCAAACTGGAGTGGTTTGCTCTGGAAATCTTCCTCATTTTGGTATTTATTGAATGTTGGTGCCAGAAAAAGACAGGCCTGACACGGAAAGCAACAAAGTTGTGTTAAACTTACAGGGAAGATCATTCTGCAGTTCAGGACTGACCCTTAAAAAACCCTGCCTTATCCCAGAGGTGTCAGAAATGTTTCCTCTTCAGCATTTGTGGCCAACTGCTCCTCACATCAGAGAAATCAAACCAAGACCCCAGTGCTCTCCTCGGAGCTCTCCACACCAGCAGCTGTGACAGAGCAGTGAAATAATGAATTATCACTTTGTCAGGGGCTGAAATTCCCCTGGCATTTCCCTTTTCCTGTGGCGTGGTGCAGTGCAGGAGGCTCCTGACCTCCTTCCACTGCCCGTGCTGCTCTGAGCCTCCTGTTACAGGAGCAAAAATAGAACACACGGTAAGGAAATACAGAACACTCAGGATATTTGTCAATATTTGCCCCAGGAACAGCGCTCCACAAACCAGAAAAGCCCTGAAAAGAAAAGGTTTTGCTCCTTATGAGAAGGTTGCACTCGTGGGTTTGAAGTTTCATTTTGTTGTGGCTTCAGGTTCAGGGCTGGTTTTCTTTTATCCATCAGTTTTTCTTGTTATTGAGTTTTATTTTCTCCCGTGACTCATCTGACTCTGGGGCATTTACTGAAATCCTTGATATGAAATGCAAGGGAAATGAATCTCACTTTAAACTTCCTAAGGACATCTCCATCACCTGATTAAAGTCTCCTGCAGTTTTTTCCAGCCCTTTCCCTCACAGACTCAGAGACAAGGTGCATTTCTGGCAAAGGCCAATGTGATTTGTAGCACATCTCCCATCGGACCAGCCATTATTTTAATCCATCGTTTTCCAGGGGAAAGAAGAAATGTTTCTTTTCTTTAGTAGGACTGAAAAAAACCCACTCAGAGATGAGTTTTACAAGCAGTTAAACTCTGTAAATCAAGAGGCTGAGGCAGATGGCAGAGTCAGTGAGACTCAGAGCTCGCCCATTAAACACCTCACTCAGTTCTCAGTTATTAAATTGCTCTTTTCCTGACTCACATTGGAGTTGATTTTCTTATGGATGGCTGGATGGAAAATATTCTTGTGATACAACTGAAGCCCAAGGAGTTGAGGAGAGGACAGGTTCTTCTTGGCCTCAGAGAAAGTGTAAACATCTCAAGGAAGTCTTGTCCATCCATTAAATAAATATATTTATTTTGAGGCAAGCAAAGCATATGAGAGCTTTTGCTGTCCTGCTTTCCAGAAGAAATAATTGTTCTGTGCTAAGCTCATTTGGCTCCCTCAGCATTGCAAAAGTCACATAAATCAGATAAAAAGGAAATTTTTGCAGTAACACTTGGAAAGTTCAGGAGAATTCAGTCTGGCTTTAGCATTGAGGATGACTCAGAAAGTCAAGAGTGTGCACACAGCAACTCAGGAATGCAACATCCCAGGAGATTTAGGGTTCCACCATCCAGAGAGGTTGAGAGGAGCGTTTGAGATCCACTCGTCAGAGAAAACCCCCCAGAAACTGAATTTCTTTCAAGCCTCACCACAGAGATGGGGCTCACCCTGTTCTCTCCTTGTCTAGGGTTGTTTGGTAACATCAAAAATACATTCAGAAAAGGTTTTGAGCCATTACTGGGAAAAAAAAAAAAAAAAGAGGAGCTTTCTTAGGAAACACCCTACAGATTAGAGACTGCTAATGCTCTGGAAGTGAGCTGGTGTTAGGGATATTAAACTACAAGAAGATCTTAAAATATTGCAACAGCAGCCACACTTTCAGGAAATGGTTTCTCTCAGTATTTGCATTGCAAAGAGATCTTTTACCAGCACAGGGAGTGTTTGAACAAGGAGCACTGCTGAGAATTCCAGCCGGGGTTTTAAGCAAATCCCCAGGGCGTGCTGGGACTGGAAGGATGCTGTGCCCTGTTCCCTCACACCGGAGCTTTAGGAGCTGCTCACAGCGGCGGTAACTCCTGCAGCCGCTTCCTGGCACAGAAATCCCTGCTCTCCCTGCTGGGGGCTCCATGCTTTTGCTGCCGTGCCAACAGCTGTGCACAGGGGGACAGCGCTGACCTTGGAGCTCAGAGGGTGCCAGCGCTCCAGGAGCACGCGGAGCATCCCTGGAGGAGCAATCCTGGCAGAGAAACCCCGGCAGAGCATCCCTGACCGAGCATCCCTGACCGAGCATCCCTGGCAGAAAAACCCCAGCAGAACATCCCTGGTAGAGAAACCCTGACAGAGAAACCCCGGCAGAGCATCCCTGACTGAGCATCCTTGTTCGAGCATTCCTGACCGAGAAACTCTGATGGACCATCCCTGACAGAGCATTCCTGGCCGAGAAACCCCGGCCGAGCATTCCTGACCGAGAAACTCTGGCCGAGCATCCCTGACCGAGCGTCCCTGACTGAGAAATCATCCGAAGATCCCTGACCGAGTATCCCTGGGAGAGAAACCCTGCCCGAGCATCCCTGACCGAACATTCCTGGCAGAGAAACCCTGCCCAGCATGTCTGACTGAGCATCCCTGCCCGAGCATCCCCGGCGCTCACCTGGGAGTGCCTGCGCGGGGCAGGGCAGCCCGCAGGGAAGGGCTGCTCCCCCCCGAGGGGTTCCTGGGGGTGGGACCCCATCCCTCTCCTCTCTCCGGGGCTGCGCTGGGAGCGGCTGAGCCCCCCCCGGCCCCGGCCCCGCGCTCCGCCCGGCGCTGTCCCGGTGCCGGGGCCGGTGCCGGTCCCGCATCCCCGGGGCTGGAGCCGCCCCCATCCCCGCCGGGGTGAGTCCGTGGGATTCGGGGGTGGAAACTTCGCCCCCTCCCCTCCCCTTCCCTCCCTTCCCCGCAGCAGCAGCAGCGGCAGCGGCGGGCGAGGCAGGGAGGGAAGCGCTGCGGGAATTCGCATCCCGCGGCCGGCGAACGGAGCCGCGCTGGAAACAGGTTGTTGGGATCTGTCCGTGGGAGGAAAGGGAGGCTCTGCTCAGCCGCCAGCCGAGCCTGGGCTCTGAGAAATGGAGACGGAGCTGCTGCCTCGCCAGCCGGCCGTGTGCTGAAGAGATGGACAGAGAATTGCTGCGGGGGAGCCCGGCCCCGGCACCGCAGCTCGGCCGCTCCCCGAGCCCCTGAGCTCCCCGCAGCGCCCCGGGCTTCCACCACGGCAAGTTCCACCCGCCCCGCTCCCAGCTCCCCGCGCTCAGCCAGGTGCTTTTCTTTCTTTTTGCTCCTCTGCCTGTGCGTGAATGGTGAACTGCGAAAAGTCCGCCTGAAAGCTTGGAGAGCTTGGGAAAAGCCACGGTGGAGAGTTGTGGTGTTTTGGATATACATGGCACAAAGTACTCACACCTCTGCTCGAGGGATTCATATGGCTTGAAGGTAAGAGATTCGTGTTGTTTCTTCCAGAAATAGAAATGTTGTGAATATCCTGGTGAGGAAACACGGCGGTGGCTGCTGTGATCACCACAGCCTAGAGATGTAAATAAAGACAGGAGAAAAGGGAAAATATTTGTCACTACACCAGAAAGACCCATTAAGCTGTTCCCTTCCACAAGAGAAGAGGTGAGAGCGGGTTTTCAAACTGAAATTCAGGCTGTCTCATTTCTCCATCTAAACCACTCACTGCAAAGAAACAAACAATTGTTATTGTATGCTAAAGAGGCATTTGGAGCTGCTGAGAAGCTCGGCTCATTTTTAGAAGTTTGATGTTTAACGTTGCTCTCACACAGACACAAAGGAGACAGAGTGACAGGGAGAAGTGGAGGAGGAGGATGTGGAGAGGATATAATGTAGGTACATTCCAGTTCCCCAAGGAACAAGATCCTTCAGTCAAATTATTTGAGGGAAAACACTTTTTTTTCTCTTACCACACGCATTTTTTTACATCTGGTAAGGCAAAACTGGAAATGCTTTTAAACTTAATGCTCAGCATCAGTCCTGATGTAGAACAACCTTCCCCAGTGGAGAACAGGGGATCTGCCACCCTTTCCTGAAGAACCCCTGGAAGGAAAACTCTCAGAAATTCTCTGAATGCTGCAAGCACATTTAATATCAGGTTTACTTTGTCTCGACATTAATTTTTTTTTCCATTGCCCCCCGGTTCCAAGCTCCATCCAGCTTTTTGAAACCAGTAGAAAGCGTGGCTTTAGGGCAGGGAATCAAACCCCAGCATGGTGCTGGGTCCTGCTCAGTGCTGGAGTATTCCTGGTCCAAGTTGTTTTCTGTAGCTTGTTTCTACACCAGATAACACATCCCCACTCGCTAATTCTCAAGCCTCTCTCTCATCCCGACTTCCCCACATGCCAGGCATGGAACTGCAGAGTTTCCAGCATGTGGAGCATGAATCACTGCTCCTCGAGTGGAGCTCCAAGTCGAAAAGAAAAACAGCTTGAGTTGTTTTATAAATAACCAGGTTTATAATAGAGCTGGTCAGATAGGTTACACATGCAAAACAGCGTGGGTTGGGTTTCCTGCCTGCTCAGGGTTTCATGGAATTATTGTTCTTTACACACACGGTGGTGTTAAGAACTCACAACCCTGGTTTTGATCTCTTTTGAAGTAATTGCTTGTAGTAATCTAAAAAAAAAACCCAATTGGCAATATTTCTGACTCCATCAAGTAAAGACTGCTGTAGTTTTAGTTATTTCCCCCCCTTTAACTTATTTTCCATGCTGCAGAAATTCTGTTACATTCAAGCCTTCCTTCCTTACTTCTGAACAGAATTTTGCAAAAGGATTTTCAACTGATTTATGAGCCACTGTGTAAACCTGCTGTGCTTTCCACATTTCCACCTAACTTCCATGGGCACACACACGTTGTATGGGGAAAAGAGGTTCACTGTCACACTGGGGAAGAAAATGTGCAAGTTTCAGGCTTTGGAGGGAAACTTGTGACCCCACAAAAGTCAGTGTGGGAGTATTTTAAGTGATTTTAAAGAGCTCCTTCCCGGTGACATTCTGCCCCTGTGTCACTGCCACCCTGCAGGGAAATCTGGGCAGGGTTTGGATGGGATGGGTGGGCACAGAGTGTCCCCTGTGCCTGTCCTGACGCTGCTCCACACCCCAAATCACCCTGAGCCTGCCTGGCCGTGGGGTGATTGATTGGGATGGATGGATTTGCATGGATTGATTGGGATGGATTGATCTGGATCGATTGGGATGGATGGATTTGGAGGGATTGGTTGGGATGGATCAATTAGGATGGATGGATTTGGATGAATTGATTGGCATGGATTGATTGGGATGGGTGGATTAGGATGGATCGATTGGGATGGATGGATTTGGATGGGTTGATTTGGATGGATTGATTGGGATGGAAGGATTGGCATGGGTGGATTGGGATGGAAGGATTGGCATGGATTGATTGGGATGGAAGGATTGGCATGGGTGGATTTGGAGGGATCGATTGGCATGGATTGATTGGCATGGATGGATTTGGATGGATTGGTTGGCATGGATTGATTGGGATGGAAGGATTGGCATGGATTGATTGGGATGGAAGGACTGGAATGGATTGATTGGGATGGAAGGACTGGCATGGGTGGATTTGCCCCCACGCTGGTGTCAGGAGAGGCACAGCGTGTCCCCTGCATGCCCGCCGTGCCCCTGTGCCAGGCAGCAGGGCACAGAGAGCCAGACCCCTGCCTGGCACTGGCACTCAGCTCTGCCTTAATGGCACTCCTGGGTGTGCCAGGGACGGCTCCCCTGCCCTGCTGCACCAGCAGAGGCTGCAGGCACTGGGCAGGGCTCACAGCAGGGACAAACCTGCTGGGAAATGCAGCTGGAGCAGCAGCAGAGCCTCACTGTGCAGCTCAGAGCTGTGACAGAGCTGCTCCCTCTCTGTGGCACAGGCCTGGCACAAAAAGTGCCATTCCCTGGGTGTTCTTCTCCTCAAACCCATCCTTTGCTCTAAATCAGCAAATCTCCACCCTCCCATCCTCTGGTTAATTCAGATTTGGAGTTGCAAGCCAAGCTGATAGAACCATGGAATATCCTGAGCTGGGAGGGACCCACAAGGATTAATTCTGTAACAATTACCAGACACAACTTCTCTAAAACAACATCCAAAAAAACCCCAAACAAACCCCGTTTGAAAAACACTGATCTTCAAGGTTTTGTAGCTCTCCAGTTCTGAGCAGGATGGATTTGGCTCATGCCCTCACAATCCTTCCAGGATAACTCGTTTTCAATTTCACCCTCTGTGCACAAATTCCTTGTGAACACGGAGGAAATCTGGGACTGGGATTTGGATTTCCCACGTGCCCAGAGCTGATATTCAGTGCCAGGAGGTGCAGGGCAGTGAACACATCCACACTGAGCTGTAAAACCTCCTGCACAGGACGCCTGCATGCAGAACCTTCCCAAATGCTGTGGGCACTGGGGAATTGCATTTCCAAGGGAAAGAAGTCCACAGATTGTAAATAAATGCACAGAAAGCAGGCTGGCACAGCAAACAGTTGGGTGATGGGGGAGTGTTTGCAGAAACATCACAAACATTGCTCCATTCCCACACTCCTGCCCAGGCAAAGGCAAAATTGGATAAAAAGATCCCAGACTGGTGGAACTTCGGCCTCCCAGGGTTATTTCTTTTAAGGCTACAAGAGAAAACACAGGATGAAGGTTAAAATGCACCAAGCCTTGGAATGTAAGTTTGGAAAGCTTTGTCTGGGATCAAACCTGGCTGTCTTTTGCAAATAAAAACTTCCAGCAGCTCCTGAGGAGCAGGGAGAGCGAGCAGTGAGTGCCAGGGTGCTGCCAGCGAGATCCTTTGGGGAAGGGGGAGGCAATTGTTTAAGTCCTGTCAGATGCATCATCCCTGGTGCTGTTACAAAACCAACCTATATTCAATCTGAAGTGATTGCTAATAACTATTAACTCCTCTCCCAATTGTTCCACTTCAATCATGTTTTCTCTCGCTGTCCTTCACCTGGGTATTTTTAGCATTGTAATTTTTTTTTTTTTTTTTTGAAGATGTGACTGTGTGTTCAGTTGCTGCTTCTCTGTACATCCCTCCCAATTATCCTGGTGGGTATTTTTCTCTCAACCCCCCAGAATGGGTTTATTTCTGGTTTACTCTTCCCTGTTGGTTTCCATGTGGTTATGTGGGAGGCTGCACTTTCTTTATCAAAGCACAGAGCCATGATTAGTCCATTCAGAAAATGTAAATGCAGCCTTATGTGTTCTGGAGCGCTGGGGAGAGGGAGAGACTGCAAGGAGCAATAAAAGCTGTGAGAACAGAGCCCTGCAGGGATCCCAGCTCAGGGATGGCCACACTTCCCATTTCAGAGGGACACAAACAAACCCTCGGGGCTGCTGGGGAAAGGCACTCACAGAACAACCTGAGTGACAGAAACCCTCTGTGCTGGGCACCCTCTTGTATTTTTAACTCCTTTCCTTCATCCCAATTTCCTCTGTGAGGGTCTGCAGGCACTCCCTGGCTGTAGATACACACATAAATACAAATATTTGATTGTGCTGGCTGCCCCAGGTTGCCAACTGCCAGCGCTGGGGATGGATCAGGAAAATCAACACCATTGGGAGTGCTCAGTGCAGCTCCAGGGAGAGGAATGAGCCCTTAGCAGCAGCTCAGGCTTTTCAATCAGCTCCCCTGAATGCTGCAGCTGACACACTCCAGCACAGAACTTTGAGTATTACCTAAAATATGGCACCTTGCAAATTGCTTGTCTAAACTCCATCCTTTTTTGATATCTCAGGCAATCTGGAGCTTCATTAAATTAAGATTTCCTGCAACAAGCACTCTCTGACCCCCAGCCCCTTTGTATCTGCTTATTTCAAGCTTTTGCATATTTGCATGACAGCTGAGAAAAATGTGATTATCTCTGGGGTTACTGGAGTCTGGAATTAGATGCCCAACCTTTGATCTGTTTTCTCTGAGCACCTTTTGATTCCAGCCCTATCCCCACCCTTGGAACCTACCCCAGAGAGGGCACAGGGCACCTCCAGCTCTCCCTGAGACGTCCCCACACAGATTTGGGAGGTGAATTTTAGTCACCCGGGTTTGAAAAGCCACAATTATAAAGAACTTGCTAATTTAAAAGCCCTCAAAAATAGCAACACCCCCCCACATTCACATACATATTGTTGAACAGGAAGAATCACTCATGTCCCAGTACATGAATCATTCATCACCCCCATGAGGTTATGGATGCTCTAAAAATGTGTTTGTGAGTGCTAAAATGGTGATTAGAATAAATACTACAGCAATACTTCAGCCCACCATGTCCAGGCATGTGTAAAGCTCCTTATTTGCACTTTGATGGCAACACTGCAAGAATTTGAGGGTTTTCTTTATTTGACAAACAAGAGAGTCAGAAAGTCAACATCAGAATTTCCATGTGAGTGGAGTCCTACATATTGGTTTATTTTCCTTTGTAAGGCAGGTTGTGATCCATGCCTGAGGCCTGTGCTGTCAAACTGCAGATTATTAAAGCATGACAGTTATTATTATAAAGCACTACCAGTATTATTGTTGTTATTATTATTTTGGTGCAGCACATAAGGTACCAGTGCATTCAGGTTTGTGCTCTTTCCTCTCTAAAAACCAGACTGAAAGAGGAGCCTTTTCCTCAAATTCAGCAACTGGATGCAAAGCAGGATTTAGGATTTCCAAGGATAACTGGGGACAGAGCTGCCAGCTCAGGGGGATCCCTGGCTCTGGATTTATTTCCAGCCTGGAGACAAGGACTGAGAGTAAATTCCAGCCCCTTTGGTCACATGCAGCTCCCACCCACACGGATTCCCATCCAGGAATAACTGCAGGGCTCCCTCCCTGTGTGCTGGAGCTGCTGTTCCCCAGCCTGGATCACTGGCAGTGATCAATATTCTTTAAATAAATAAATAATGGTCAATATTATTTAATTCGGGCAGGGACAAAGCCGAGGCTCTGACCCAAATGGAGCCACAGCATGGGGGTGCTCAGGGCACACAAAACCTTTCCCAGACCTGGCCTGGCCCCTCGTGTCCCAGCTGGGCTTTTAGAGCAGAAGCTTTTGGAGGAAAAAGGACTCTGAGAATCCCAGCAGGGGCAGCACAGCACCAGCTCAGCACAAACACTTTTGGGGCAAGATCCGAGGAAATTGGGCAGATTTTCCTGTCCTTGTCACCAAAGAAAGTGTGCACATGGAGCAAAGGTGGTGGGATGAGACAGAACTTTAAAAATATCTTATTTTGATAGCCCAGTGCTGGTTCTGGAGAGCTGGAAGGGCCAGGGCTGGCTGAGAGCTCCCATCAATCCAACCACACCAGCACTTGCACAAAGCCTCTGCTTTTCCCACCGATTCTCCTCCTTCCTCCCCCCTCACCACACACTCAGGGATTCCTCTCCCTGCCAGCACATCTGGGTCGGCTGCACATCTGGGCTCAAGGGCTGGCTCCTGGCACTGCCACTTTGGTGCCACAGCCCCAGCAAAGCCCAGCCACCCTCCCTGGAGCCCAGCCTGCCTTCCCTGCCCCATGTCTCACTGCTGGAAGGAGAAATCCCCGTGCTGTTACCCATTCTGGGGAGGATGTTTGTCTACCAGGGATGGCTGGTGCTCTGCATTGCTCATCCTTTCCAAGCAGTATTTTTATTTATCTCAAGATTTATTTTTTTTTTTCTCTCTCAGTGTGAAGGAAGAATCAATTAGGAAATCACAACCCTAACAGAAAATGACAAGGAGAGATAATGATGATGATAATAATAATAATAATAATAATAATAGTGATGATGAAGTCAAGATTCTTTAGGGCAACACTCTGCAATTTAATTTTTACCATTGAATTTCTGATTCAGGAGGCCTCAGAATCACAACCATCAAAATTTAGTTTAAGAGATGTTGTTTGTAGAGACAATAAACACATTTTAGAAAGAAAGAATGGAATAACAAAATAACAGGCAAAGCAATTACTAGAGAGAGAGTTCAATAACTTGAACATGTCCATCAGCTTTCAGCTTCCCACAAAAATATTATTCCAAAACATCTTTAATGTGTCAGGTGGGACAACACAGTGACCACTAAGAGTGAGTCAGATTCCTGATGCCATGGAAAAAAAACCAAATTCACAGGGACAACAGCAAGCCTGATTACAGAGAAATCACATCCCTGATTTCTTGGGGATTTTTTTTCCTGGAGAGTCCCACAGGCTCAAGCAGTGGTGCCTGAGCCCATAAAAGAGAATATTTATTTTAGGATGACCTGCAGTGCCTGCAGGAGGCTTTCCTTGGGTTTCTGTGCCTGTTTCACCTCCAGCAAGTTGGGCACCTGTTTTCAGACATGGTTTTAGTCTCTGCACCCTGTGACTTTTATTGCTGATGAATTAAACAGCCCCGGGTTTAATCCTGCCTGAACTTCCACAATAACTCATACCCAGCACCTTAATTAAAAACATTAGAGCTCCCTGCAACGCTTCATGTGGAAGGAAATCTGCTCCCTGCCAAGCAGGGGGGAAATATTCATGGCTTTCTGCAGCCCTGCTGATGACTTGTGGATTAGAGGAAAATGGAAATCATATGGAATTCACTGTGCTGGTCACTGGATTTAGGAATTGGGCTCATAATGGATGCAGTGTGCACTTCCCAGCAGGCTGGAAATGTTGCTGACTGTGTAAAAGTCAAATAAAATTCAGGAGAGCAGCAGCTGAGTGTGTGCAGTGATCCCAGGGCTGGGGCAGAGCGAGAGAAATTCCTCAAATCAGCCAAAAAACGGAGCACTGAAAGTTCACATTTTTCCCCTGGCTGGGGATTGTCAGTGATGCTACCAAAAATTTTTGTGGAATATGGGAAGAAAATATTTGTCTTTCCAAGTTGTTTTTTTTTTTTT
>VXBI01002517.1:129997-150758 GCA_013397375.1 Toxostoma redivivum
TTTTGGGCAGGATCAGCCCCAGACCATGAACTTTGGAAAATCCAATTGGAAAATCCAATCTGTTCTTGGGCTGTGCTCCACACATGAGCTGTGGTTCCACTGCAGCACCTTAATGAGCTTGCCTGAATTTTAATGAAGATTTAATGGGAGAAGTTCAGTTTAGTGGCTTCTGCTTGGTGGAAAAAAAGAGAAAACCTTAAACCACTTTTGTAACATTTTGGCCCAGACAAAATAGCCTTGATTTCACATAGAAAATAGCCAGGATTTCACATGAAAATAGCCATGATTTCACCTATAAAATAGCCATGATTTCAGCTAGAAAATAGCCATGATTTCACCTGGAAATAGTCATAATTTTACCTTGAACTAGCCACGATTTCACCTGAAAATAGCCATGATTTCACATGGAGGATAGCCATGATCTCACCTTGAAATATCCATAATTTCACCTTGAAAATATCCATGATTTCACATGGAGGATAGTCGTGATGGAAGCAAAATCCTTCCACTACCAGAATTCACTAAACATGAGAGAATTAAAAATGTTGTGTGGGACCCCTCTGCTCTAGGAAAGTTTGATTGTCCAGGCAAGGAATTCCAAAGGCCTGGCAGGGAAAAATATTCCCCAAAATGCACAGAAAAACCCTCAGGGTTTTTCTTTCTTAGGGAAACTGAACACCATGCTGGGAGCAATAATTCTCCAAAGAACATGAGCTTTTGTGGCAAAACAAGGAACAGAAAAAAAAAGAGAATTTGTGGCTTTGTGGGTGGGACAAGATGAACAGAGCGGGGACACGATGATGCAGCAGTGTCAGGGTGGAATTAAATATTGCAGATGTAAAAGGTGTTCAATAGTGCAGATATCAAAGGTATTAAATAGTGCAGGTATCAAAGGTATTCCATGTTACTGTTATAATAATAAATACATAAATAATAAATAATATACAAAGGGACACACTACATTTCAGAAGGTTAATATTTGTTTATTATAGCAGCTAGCTGTTTTTTGTACCTTTTACCAAATTTACACTTTTTTCATTGGTTACCATAGATTAACATAAAGCATTTATTGGTGCAAAGCAGTTTCCACTACTGGTTTTAACAAAACTTCTCTAAAAATACTTTCCTCAGCTGCAGGTTTCTTCTTGCTTATCTTGTTCTTCTTGTTCTTGTTCTTGTTCTTCTTCTTCTTTTCTTTTTGGTCTTCATACCAATGGCCTTGATAAAATTCTTTTCAGAAATAAACCTTATTAGTTAACTCTCTCTAGCTCACAGAGCAGCTGTAAGCCCCTTCCACAATTCAATATTGCAGATGTAAAAGGTATTAAATATTGCAGATATAGAAGGTATTAAATAGTGCAGATATCAAAGGTATTAAATAGTGCAGGTACAAAAGGCAGTGAAGCATTCTGTGCATCTGGAGGCCCCTCAGGAAGGTCAGCCCAAGGGGCTCAGGCTAACACTTGCCATGGAGAGGCCCCAGGGCCTCAGGAGCTGCAGGACTCTCCAGGATAACAGCTGCTGGTTTGCAGAGCTGCTGATCCTGCACAATTCCTGCACGGCTCAGTGCCCACGCTGGGGCAGCAGCTGGAAAAGGACAAATCCAGAAGGAGAGGGGCATTCTCCTCCTCTCCTTCTGCCTGCAAAAATGACAGAGGTGGGTGCTGGAAGTCAGGATTTGAATAGCTGAGCTGGTTTAGCCCAGGGATGAAATGATTAAAGGTCACTAAGATTTGAAATTTGAGGAGAACTGGATGGAGAAATAGTGGGAGCCTACGAGGGACAGGACAATAATTAATTCTGTGTTTTCTTGGAGTTTTAAATGCAGGGAAGTGGCATTTGATTGACACATCCTCACCAAAGCTGCTCAGAGGAGCTCGGATCTCAGTCAGGGATGGTTTGGGGCAAATCCCACAAATCTGAGGAAAAGAGGGGGAAGGGAAAGGGGGAAAATGAGCTCTCCTTTGGAACTCACTGCTTTTGGCAAACATTTTTGCAAACAAGCTCAGGGGGAGGAGTGGCAATGGAAAGAGCAGATGTTCAACGAGTGCTTGGTGACATAAGTGGAGGGCAAATATTTGATGGCTTCAATCTGAATTATTATTATTTACTTTTAATAAAGTGTGGCTGAAGGACTCAGGAGCTACAGCATCCCTGTGCCAGGTGCTGCATAAATATGGGAAGTCTGGCTGGAGGGGAAGCAAAAAGCCAAGGAATTAACACAATCTATTTCTGCAATTAAATTGTTTTACACTTCAAATGCCAAGTACCAAATTGTGAACATTAGACAGACAAAAACAAATAATGAAAAAAAAAATCCTTAAATATTTGCCATGTTTTATCCAGCACTTAAAAGTAAATATTTTGTTCAAATTTTCAGCCACTTCTCTACATAACTAAGGTGGGTGGGAAGTGAAGAGATTCAACCTTTCCAATTCCTCCAAAAGAATACAATTGGCTCTGTGGCTGATTAAGGGTTATTTGCAGACATTGGTGGATGATCTCAAACACTGCACAGATTCTAAAGGAACACAGATCACCAGCATTCATGAAGCTGGGAATTTATTAGATTAGTCAGAGGCTCAGATCTCATCAGAGAGATTTGGCATTAGGATACAGATAAAGGAATTATGAGGAGAAAAAAAGGGCTTTTGTAGAGAACAGGATGTTGGGTCTATAGTAATGCAATATTTAATAAGAACCAATATCTTCCAGGCTGAAGAGCTGACAGAGCCCATCCCTGTGTGAGAGCAGAGGGAAGGAATAAATCCTCCCCCTTTAGCCACTGAATATTGAGATGTGCCCAGTATTTCTGGTTGTGTGTCCAAAGCTGAAAGCACAGAGTCACAAATGATTTTTAGGAGCCTTTTCTGCCCATCCTCTCCACCCAGCTGAGAAGGGCTCAAGTGGGCTGTGTCTGGAGCAGCTCCAGCTTGAAAAATTCAAAATGTTGCAGAGATCAAAGCTTCACCCACAGATTCTTAAAGAGCAGGAGGAACCGAGGCTCTGCTCCAGCAGCCAGGCAGGAGCCAAACCTCTCCTGAAATCCAGGTGGGCAGGGGCAGAGCTGAGCTTTTTTGGGAGGAGATTGTTGCTGGAAGGAAATATTTATATCCCAAACTGGTCTTGAAATGATTAATCATGACAAAAACCCCAAACCAAACCACACAAACCAATCCTTGCTGAAGTTCCTGGGTTTGACTCTTTAACATGTTGGAGTGAGAGAATGTTAAAATTGGAGGATTTCTGATGAAACCATATTTGGTTGCAAGTCTTGAATGAAGACAAGGCCTTAAACTTTAATTTTAAAGATTCCTTTGAAAATAGAAGCTGCACAAGGACAGGTTAAAGGGAGTTACAGGAGCATTGCTCCTCCTCTAGGAAGGTAGCACTGAATTCTTCCCTTCCATGAGGACTTGCTGAGGAACATGGAAGGATGAGATTTTCAGAGCAGCAGGCAGTGAATTCCAAGAGAAATTCAGCCTCAGGAATCCTCCTGCAGAGGGTCCAGCCCCATGTGTGCCCTGATTTCGGCAGGGAGGGCAGGAGCACAGTCCTGGGGAGGTTCTGGTCCATCACAGGCATGAAGGACAAATGCTCTGGGAAAAAAACTTCTTCCCTGCTAGATAAATTCAAACTCAGGCAAAAATTCCATAGAGAAAGAAGGATGATTGAAGGAGCAACAGCACAAATGGAGAACTGAGAAGTCTGCCTTAAAACCAGGGCTCAGCCTTGAAATTCGGGAGTCAAAGGCTGGGATGGATTGTCCTGCCGAGGGGCTGAGGCTCCTGAGGGTCTCTGCTGCCTGGGAGGGGTGAATGACAGCCTGGAGCTGGTGCAGGGAGCTCTCAGCAATGTCATTGTCAGGCAGGGAAGTGCTGGGAGCAGAAAACATCGCGGCATCAGCAGGAACAGCTCGGGTGGGTGACTCGGGTGTCACCCACAGAGCCCACCCAGAGCTCTGCTGCTCTCAGCAGGAGGGATTAGGTGCTCAGGGGAACATCTTCTATCAGGAAGACCCAATTAGATATTATAGAAAACCAGGAATGTTTCTGAATCAGAAGTGAGCAATAGCTGCAATTAACACACCTTTAATACCTTGGACAGCAGAGGACCTGGGGAATGGGGAGCCAGCAGAAGGCAGAGGGGGAAGATTTTCAGGAGGCTTTAGGAAGGAGCTGATGGCAGAACTGTTGGGTTGATAGATGTGAAGGTTGCAGTGTTGAAATTAGAATTCAGCCCCCTAAAAGCCCCGGCCTGGCCAGGATTTTTGGATTTTTGTCTCTAATTCTGCCCCTGTGGGTGCAGAGGTGCCCAAACCTCCTGCTCCTGCAGCGTGCTGGTTCCTGGGGACCAGAGAGGGCACAGAGGAGCTGTGCCCCCTGCATGCCCCAGGCAGGAACACTCAGGTGTAATTACTGCCAGGCCCTCAGTCACAGCTGTCACCTCCCCTGTCACCTCCCTGCTGCATTTACTCATGCCCGGGGGAGTTGTGTTTATTTAAAGCCACCAGGGCTCTGCTGGGTGACTTCTGTGCCAGCTGCTCCTGCAGGGCAGGGGATGGGCTTTTCCAGCAGCTCCCAGGTCAAGGCAGGATTTACAATATTTTCCTCATTCCCAGCCTTTCCTCCTCGCCCTCAATGCCTGCAGACACTGAGCAGGAATGAAGAGGAAAAGGTTCTCACTCAGTGCCAGCTGTTCCACACCTTCCCTGCTCTCCAGGGAACCACAGCAATTCTGGGCTTACATAAAAAAAAAAATAAATAGTGAAACTGCTCCAGAAGATGCTTCCCTCCAAGCCCCTCCTCAAACACATTTTCCCCTTCCCTTTCTCTTCCACCTCCTCTCTACTGCACAAAAATGCTGTCATTTCCTTTGACTGAAGTACCTTTGTTGCATTCTTAGCAGAGCCCAGCAAACATCTTGAGGACAGAAAGGATGTCAGCCTGACAGCTTCCCATGGCCCATCCATTCCAAAATTCCAGAGGAATGTGACAATGCTCGGGGAGGCAGCGTTCTGTGCAAATTCCACTTAGACATTGATTTCTGTGCAAAGCCTTTGGAGAGGATCTGGCTGTGAGCAGCCTCAGCAGTTCTGGGCACCTCTGGGCAGCAGCAATTAGCAGGAAATATCAACCTGGCAACATCTGCAGGCAAAATCCTCTTGGGGACAGCAGGTAGAGGCTGCTCTGGGCTGTTCTGGGATTGTTCTGGGCTGTTCTGGGATTGTTCTGGGCTGTTCTAGTCTGTTCTGGGGCATTTCCTTCGGGAATGTTGTCACTGGTGGCTTTGGCTGCTGTTCCCCTGTTGGGAAACACTGAGCTAAGCCCCAAAATTGTGTCTGGAGTCCAGAGGGAAGCTCACCCTGAACGCCAGATTTCATCTCAAATGTGTCATGTCCGAGGCAAAGCCTTGGGGGGTTCCAAGCAGAAGCAAAGGCTGAAGTTTTGGCCCCAAATCTTCACCAGTGGCAGTGCCTGACACTCCTCAGCATCAGCCCTGCGAGGATTTTATTGCTGGAAGTGTTTGCAAGCAGAGCAAAAACCAAAAGGAGAGTGACACCTGTGCTGCTCCTGGGAGAAAGAAGGTTTCAGATGCTGCCAGGGGTTTTGTTGGGCTGTGAACATCCCACATTTGCCAGGGAGATCCCTCCTGCTTGTTTGCCACCATGATCCATTGAAATATTGGCAAGGCAAACAAACATTTCTCAGTTTTCCCTCTGGAAAAGAGCAGGGAGCTGGGGACAGGGCAATCCTCTCCTGGCTGCCTTCTCCCTGTGATTCCAGCAGCCACACTGCAGATTCCTCCCCTCCAGCTGCTGGAAAATGCTCCCAGGCAGCTTTTGGTGGAGCAGAGCCCTTCAGGGAGGGGATGAGCAGCAGGATGCTGCACTGCTGCTGCTGCAACCTTGCAGCCCTGTCCTGCCCTTGACCCTGCAGCAAATCCATCTCTGGATTAGCTCAGCCACCCTGGAAATCTGTGGGGGCTGAGCCTGGGAATTAGAGTGGCTTTGGTGCTGTTAATTCACGAAGGGAATTTGGTCCTTTTTGGGCTCTTTCTGTCTCAAACCAAGACTCTGCTTTTCCTCAGTGCAGGAACCTCAGCAAGGCCAGACCCAGCTGATATTTGTGCCTTTTCCCTGTGTTTTTGATCCCTTCCCTCTCCCTTTTCCCAGGAAAATGCAGCTTTCTGGGCAGGGAAAAGCCCTCCCTTTTCCAGCCTGCTCTTTAAGTGCTTCTTTCTTCTCTGCTGAGGAACTGTCAGCACTAAAATCAAAATTGCTCCTCAAAGCAGGACTGAGAGACTCACAAAACACCTTAATGGCCACCAAAAATGCTTCTAAATGATGCCAGCTCTGGGGCTGGAGAAAAGAACGTTGTTTTTAGGATTGAAAACTCAAACTTTCCAAAGCTGGGAATTAACAGAGTTTTCCATGTAGCTGTAGTTTGTACCACGAGGATGTGTACTTTAATTGTGTGATCACAGTTTTAATTTCTAGGTTTTGGTGCTTCAGTTTCCCTATTTCATGCAAAATATTTGGAACTTTTCTTCTGTTTCATTTTCTCAAATTAAAACTCTTTTTATTTTTTTAAATAGAAACACCAAATCTTTTCATTTGTACAACATTCACACATGAACTTTTAACTTTCCACGTGATGCGCATAAAGACAAAAATTATTACTGTGACAATAGTTCTATTTAAAGAAAAAAAAAATCTCGAGGGAGATAGAGAAGGAAATGAAAGGAAATGTTGATTGTTTTATCCAGGGATTTTTACACCCTGCCTAACCACCACTGAGTAAATTCCTGATGAATGGACACAAGAGATGAGTTGTAAATGTTCCAGCAGGGAGCTGGAACCACCTGGAAAAGGCTGGAATTGCTGAGCCCATCTCCCTTTCCTTTTTAAAGCCAATTTTATTCCTGCAGTCAGAGCTCAGAAAAACCAGCACAGGCCCGAGGGGCTGATCCTGCCCATCTCAAACCCTTCCATCATTTTTACACCTCAAAGACACTTCTCCATGTCCCTGCTTCTTTTTTTTTTCCTGTCCCACCCTGCATTTTCTGCATGGTTCTGCCTCCTCGAGATAGTTTTGCATTATGAAAGGGCAACAGGAGAAGAGAAAAAACTGTTGCTGTATTTAGCATTGATTTTTCCCCTTCACTCTGAGTCACAGAAGCTAACATTTAATTAATTTCTGACACTTTGACAGCTCCTAAGAAGACATTTGTAGAGCTATCAAGTGCTGCTGATAGCACTGTCAGACAGACACTTTTTGAATTATCAGCTATTAAGGACCCATATGCAACAAATTTCCAAGGATTATTATCCAAATTGTTCTCTGAATGAGAAAAGCACACAAAAGCTCAGTGAAACATAAAGAAACCATTGTTCCCAGGTGAATTTGATATTTGCAAATGTTTTGCTATTTTGATCACTTACGTGGTTTAATAAATCGAAGTCACTTTGTCTTTTATTAAGGAAATTAAGTGGCCCTGGTTTGGGGTGTCTGAGAGCATGGCCACATTTCCCAGTGTGGTCTTTGTGGAGATGCAGCTGGGGAAATGTGGAATTTCTGATCCCAGGAAGTGCTGAGCTGGGGATGAGGCCACAGAAACATGGAATTGTTTAGGTGGGAAAAGCCAAAGTGAAAAAGCAGCACCACAGCCCCAAGAGCCACCTCCACAGGATTTTGGGCACTTCCAGGGATGGTGACTCCACCACCACCCTGGGCAGCTTCTTCCAGTGCTTGGCAACCCTTTCCATGGATTTTTTTTCCATAATACCCAACATAAACCTTCCCTGGCACAACTTGAGGCCTCAGGAGCTGCCAGCCAGGTGTTGGCATTTCCAGCTCTACCTGCACCCCTGGCTGGGTTATGGAGAGGTCAGGGATGATTTATAAACTGAAGGGATTCTCAAATTCGAGCCCTGGGTGGAAATCCCTTCTCTGAGTGGGACCCAGGTGTGGTGTGGGAACATCCATGGCCACAGCCCTGCCCTGGCAGCTCTGCAGTGACCAAGAACTGAGATCTCCTCCCTTCAAGTCAAACATGGAATTTACTTTTCATCTTCTGGCACCAAAACAGCAACACCCAGAGCTCCCCTCCACACTCCACATCCTCCTCTCTTTCTTTGTTCACCTCCCTCAGACCAGAGGAGATTTTTGTTGTCTGAGTTTCAAGTTCGTGACACACAAACCTCTGAATTTTTTTGGGGGTGATGTGACAGCACAGAGAGACAGAAAAAATCCAAAAGCCACTCAGGGTGGGTAAAACAGACAGCAAAGCTTCCATAGGTTTTAGGGAACGCCACAGAAATCCCATGATTTTTTATATTTTACCTCTGGAGTGGTGTTCATCCCCAGGGAATGGTGGGGGGTGTTGCTGTGGTGACAAGATTTTCCATGGAAAATCAGGAAAATGATGTTCCCAGTGCCAGGAAGGGCTGTGGGGTGGCAGCAGTGCTGTCCCCACCGTGTCCCCCTTCGCTGTCACCTCACTGGGCCAATGGCAGAGGCAGCACAGCCCAGCCCTGGCTGCAAAGCTGCTGCTGTCAAGTTCCATCATTGTCACTATTCAGGTCTTGGTGTTTAAAATTTATTTATTTCGCTGCTGGAGGAAAAAAAAATAAGGAAAAGATAAAAGAAAAAAAATAAAAGGAATACAGCCCAAAGCTCCATGAGGCACAGGGAAAATAAACAAAGTGGGTCATGGCACTTCTGCCCTGAATTGTGCATACTTAACAGGGAGCAGGGAATGTCAGGGGACCAAAAATCCCAAAAACTGACACAGAAGTCTGGGGGTGAGCTGGAAATAAAACCCAGCTTCTGGAATCCCAGCCTGGATCAGCTCTGCACCCCATTCCCAGGCAAACATCTCCCCCAGGGCGGGGAGAGCAGGCTCTGGGGAGCGAGGCAGCACAATCCTGATGGCTCCATTTTTATTTTCCAACGCCTGTGTGGCAGGGCAGAGCTGGCAGCTGGCACTTGGAGCCCCATGGATCCCCTCAACCTCTCGTGGTACGACGGGGACAGGAACTGGAGCAGGGCCCTGAACGCCTCGGAGGCGGCGCAGAAGCCGCACTACAATTACTACGCCGTGCTGCTCGCCCTCCTCATCTTCGTCATCGTCTTTGGCAACGTGCTGGTGTGCATGGCAGTGTCCAGGGAGAGAGCCCTGCAGACCACCACCAACTACCTGATCGTCAGCCTGGCCGTGGCCGACCTGCTGGTGGCCACGCTCTGCATGCCCTGGGTGGTGTACCTGGAGGTAAGGTTATAAATGCGTTATAAATACATGAATGTTGTTATAAATGCATTTTTGTAGGGATGGGTACGGGTTTGGCAGGAAGGTGTCTGTGCTGGTTTGAAAGCAAAACCGGTAAGAGATTCCAAGTCAGAGATAGAATTTAATAGGAAATGAGAAAAAAATAAAATGAATTCAAGAGTACGAAAGAAAACCAGTGACAGAGTCAGAATCCAACCTGACACCCCGCTGTTAGGGGGTGGGAGCAGTGCTCGGGTTGAAGGAGTGATCCTGTACAAAAGTCTGGCTCTTGTCCTCTGGGATCCAGTGGGAAAAGGCTGCTCTGGTGTTCCCAATGCCAGCTTGGATCCGGGTAGGAAATGCCCGGCTCCTCCCCCTGGCTGGAGCATCTCCCCATGGGATGATGGAATTGGATCCGCCATGGCCTGGGACTGCATGGCCATGGCCAGGAGAGATCTCCTGCAGGGAGGATGGGTTTGAAAAAGATAAAGAACATTGTTCCAGCTGATTTTTAACATGGCCCATTAACAGCAGATATCCCCCTAGAGAAAAGGATCACTGCCCCTCCTGGTTTAACAGATGGTGATAGAATACAAATTTTGGGCACATCTTTACATTGTAGCCCAGGACAGTCTCATGGATGTGTGTGTATAGCAGAAAAATCTTTGAATGAAGAAGGAATAGAAATGATAGCAAGTTTTGATATAAAAGAATTGCTGAGCCAGTCTGACTGGGTAACTAAGAAGCCAAAGGGTAAAATGAGTTGGAAAGGGTTTTTATAGCTCAGAGCAAAGGATAAACCCACCTCAAACACAAGATGTTGTTACCAAGCAAAAAGATTTCACAGGCAAACAAAAATGCCATGTTGCAAGTAGAGAGAAAAGTCTCAAAATTTTCCGCTGCAAGAAAAGTGAAAAACAACTTCTAGCTTAAACTGTAACACACTGACCTTTTGTGATTGGAGAACAGTGACATGAATATGGTCATGTTAGTAGCTATGATAGGCTACAGGTAATAATAAAGGCATTGATTGGTTGTTATGTATTAAAATAAAAATACAGAATGCATTGTAACCAGAACTAGAGTGGCTTCAGATGAGCCTCCAGCTGAGGCTGAACATTGCAGGCTCTTGTCACCCACAACCCGTGAATTGCTGAATCCTCTGGATACAAAAACCAGCATTTTAAATAATAAATAAATTGCTGTATCCTCTGGATGCAATAACCAGCATTTTAAAGAGCCACTCTGGAGTCTCCCATCCCTCCTTTTGACTCTCACATATATTTTTATTATTGGCTTTTTGCAAATATTAAAATGAATGCTGTATGTGTAATGTTGGAAAATGTTGCTGTGTCAATATAGTTTCTTTTAGTTCTGCTGTTAACAAAACTTAGAAATAGTAGTGTGATAAAGGTATTTTTCTTGGATTATAGCACGGTGAGATAAAAAGCTTTTGTTCATGTAACTAACTCGAAGAATGGTAGAACATAACCAGGAAATGATTCACATTCTTGGATTATCCTATCTGGATAGTGGTGAGGACACCAGGACCCCCAGGGAAGGAATTTATTGATCTCTGTTATCAGGGAGTGCAGACAGGACAGAGCCAAAAGGAGAAATAAAAAAAATATTGATTTACAGGATGGGGGGAGGGAGGCAGGTTGGGGAAACTCAAAGGAATTTTTGAATAATGCATGTGGATCTATGAATATACAACATGTTGATACATTTAATGAAGCTTTTTCTGAGTTAGGGTGCACCCTTGGCTGAAGGCCAAGCACCCTGCCGTGTTAACCTTTTGTTTTATTGTCTTTGCCTCCTATTTGTTTTTTTTTTTAAATTAAACCTTTTAAAATTTACCAGGAAAGTGAACATCGTTTTTCACACTGCCTTAAGGAAGGATGGGGAGGGTTTAGCAAGTTGGAAAGCAGCCTCCTGAATTCCTCCAGAAGTGTTTTTCATTCCCTAAATACAGGTTTTTTTCGTTCCCTGAAATTGCAATTCTTTTTTCCCCGTTCCTGAAATTGCAGCTTTTTCGTTCCTGAAATTGCCATTTTCTTCCAGGAGATGCATGTGAGAGCAGGGAGCTTGAAACCCACTGCTGCTCAGAGGAGCAATGAGAGCCCAATTGCAGCAGAAATTCGGGGTCAAGAGGGAAAGGACCCCAATTTTGTGTTCAAAACTCCACCATGGGTATCACACCGAAACCACATCAAATTTGTGGAGGTGGAAGGGACCCACAAGGATCATTGAATCCAGCAATCAAAAATAAAAAATAGCAATCAAGGTTCTGTTTCTGAGGGGCTACAGGCCTCTGGGACCTGGATGTCATTCTATTCTATTCTATTCTATTCTATTCTATTCTATTCTATTCTATTCTATTCTATTCTATTCTATTCTATTCTATTCTATTCTATTCTATTCTATTCTATTCTATTCTATTCTATTCTATTCTATTCCATTCCATTCCATTCCATTCCATTCCATTCCATTCCATTCCTTTTTTAACACCACCCATTTAAGCAGAGGCTGATGCTGGGAGAAGTTCCTGCTCCCTCAGGACCAGCCAGAAGAATCTCTCAGACCCTTTGAATTTTAAGGCAGAAGAACAAACCACAAATGATGCAAAATTCTCTCCCTTTTCTGGGCTCACATGCAGGGGTTGGTCAGGAACCACAGCTGCCTTCATCTACCAGTTGGGACAATTTTCTCCAGGTTTTGTGCCACAAGCTTGGCCTAAAAGTCAAAATTAAAATGAAACATCAAAAAAAAAAAAAAAACAAACCCAGCCTGGGTGCAAACAGATCTTTTACCCCAAATTTTGGAGGTTTCTCCAACATAAATGAAAACACCAAGAGAAAGAACTGCTGCAGTTCCCAGCTTCTCCCAGCCATGCCCTCAGGAATTTGGTTTTACAGAGGTTTGGATCTGGCTGGAAACCTTTGCCTTTGGGCAAGTTCTCCTCGAAGTTCCTGATGTAACTGTCTCTTAAGTGCTTCTTTAATCACTGAGTATTCATCTGTCACTCAGGCTTCAATGCAGTCATTCTTCCTTCTTTATGCTGCCTATGGTTATGTATATCAGAGCAGAAATAACTGAAGAATAGATATCTTATTCATTCTATTTTCAAATGCAGTAGGGCTCTATTTTTGTTAGAGGGAAATATACTTTTTTTTCATCACATGTCAAACACAGCAGTCCGAATAATTGCTATTAAACTTAATTGGCAAAGTTCAGCTTCAACAGCAAGAGAAGTGAAGAGAAAAAAGGCTACTGGTGCCTGCAAGTGTTATCATTACTTCTTTGTCCTTAGCACATCGTGTGGAGTGTTAAAGGCTTTTCACTCTGAATTAAACTAATTTTGTTCACCAAAAAAAAAAAAAAAAGTGAGGAATGCCTACCCTGATTTTTTAAACTAAGAAATGAGGGGAAGCTCCTGCTTGACCTTTGCTGGGTGTAATTGGAAAAATTGTCTGGGAAAAAGCTGTAAGTACAATTAGAGGTGGCTGGGAATTAAAATAGATGTGTTTCCCTCATCAGTCTGCCTTGAAATGCTTTAGAGAGCTGTTCAAGCTCCTTTATCTCCCCTTCTGAGCTGGAGGAGCCTGGTGCTCCCTAATGCCACTGGAATGTGAGCCCAGGTTTGCTGTTGGGGCTGCCCAAACCAGCCCCAGGAATTGTTCACCACCCCAAAAAATTACTCACCAGCCCCAAAAGATTGCTCACCAGCCCCAAGAGTTGCTCACCAGCCCCAGGGGTTGTTCACCACCCAAAAGAATTGCTCACCACCCCAAAGAATTGCTCATCAGCCCCAGGAATTACTCACCAGCCTCAGGAGTTCTTTACCAGCCCCAGGAATTGCTCACCAGCCCCAGGAGTTCCTCATCACCCCAAGGAACGTCTCACCAGCCCAAAGAATGTCTCACCAGCCCCAGGAATGTCTCACCAGCCCCATTGTCTCTCTGCAGGTGGTTGGGGAGTGGCGGTTCAGTCGCATCCACTGCGATATCTTTGTCACCCTGGACGTCATGATGTGCACTGCCAGCATCCTCAACCTCTGTGCCATCAGCATTGACAGGTGAGGGCTCTGTGCCACCAGCCTGGGCCAAACCCAGCCTGGCAAGTCCCAGCCACCTCTGTGTGCTCACACTTGACCTGGCACTCAGAGGCTTGGAAACACTGGGAGCTCCTTGAAGAGCAACTTAAAGGATCTTGATGAGCTGTGAGCAGGGAATTCTGTCAGGAGGCACAGAAACGGTGCTGCAGGGAGTGCAGCTGGAATTGTCTGAGTGCTCCCATGGCTTTGGTCCTTCTGGGGTGGTGCAGCTGGGGGGAAGGGGTGGAAGAACTGAGCTGACCCAGCATCACCCTCGTGGTGTCCACCTTGGCACACAAGGGCAGGAGCTGGGCGCTGGGTACAGTGCCAGCACTGGCAGGTGACAGCAGGGGGGTGTGTCCCTGGCAGGTGACAGCAGTGGATGTGTCCCTGCAGGTGACAGCAGTGGTTTGTCCCTGCAGGTGGGTGTGTCCCTGCAGGTGACAGCAGTGGTTTGTCCCTGCAGGTACACGGCCGTGGCCATGCCCATGCTCTACAACACCCGCTACAGCTCCAAGCGCAGGGTCACCCTCATGATCGCCGTGGTCTGGGTGCTCTCCTTTGCCATCTCCTGCCCGCTCCTCTTCGGCCTCAACAACACAGGTGAGGGCTCTGCCACCTGCAGCTGCTCCGGGGCGCTCCCTGGGTCCCCAGGAATGAGGGTGGGATCAGCTCTGAAGTGTCCTCTCCCACCCCTCACTGTTTGCACGCTGGTTCTGGCTCTGTTTCACCCCAGCTGTTCCAGAGCAGGGTTTCACACTCACCACAACTGAGCTGATGTAGAAGTTCACACAACCCCAACCTGTGTTACCTTAACATTTGCCCACTGCAAATTCAAAATCCTTCCTCTATTAAAACACACAAAAAGGAAAGCCATGGGACAAAACCTTCCCTGAGGCTGGAGAGAACAGGACTGGCAGTTCAGGCAGCACTTTCCTGGGAATACTGGGAATACAGCATGGGATGAGTCCTTAGCTGCAAGGCAAGGAGCAGCCAGGAATTTTGGGGTGATGTGACACCCTACAGAGGGGAGCTGGCACCGTGACCCCCTCAGCAGCGGGGACAACAGCCCTGACAGGTTTTCTCTTGCAGATGAGAAGGAGTGCATCATTGGCAACCCTGCCTTCGTGGTGTACTCCTCCATCGTGTCCTTCTACGTGCCCTTCATGGTGACCCTGCTGGTGTACGTGCAGATCTACATCGTGCTGCGGCGCCGCAGGAAGCGGGTCAGCACCAAGCGCAGCAGCCACGTGCTGGACTCGGACACGCAGGCCCCCCTGAAGGTAGCCAGCCCCTCCATCCCCTCCATCCCCTGCTGCTCCTGCCCCAAGCCGCCCTGCCTGGCCGCACTGCAGCTCCCCAGGCTGGAGGCTGTGCTTGGTTTGGGGTCCCAGCTGCACGCTCCGGGTTCTGGGGCTCCTCAGGATCCTCGGGGGCTGTTCCAGATCTGCACCAGGAGCTGCTGCACTAACCCAGAGCAGTGCCCTGGGCTGGGCTGGGGCACCCAAGAGCAGAGGCTGCACCAGGGTCTGAGCCAGTCCTGCAGAATCACAGAATCGAGGAATGGTTTGGGTCAGAAGGGACATTAAAGCCCATGGGCAGGGACACCTTTCATTATCCCAGGTTGCTCCAAACCCTGTCCAACCTGACCTTGGACACTGCCAGGGATCCAGGGGCAGCCACAGCTGCCCTGGGCAACCAATGCCAGGGCCTGTCCACCCTCCCAGGGAGGAATTTCTCCCTCACATCCAATCTAAACCCACCCTCCTCCAGCTTAAGGCCATTCCCTCATGCCCTGTCACTCCAAGCCCCTCTCCATCTCTCCTGCATCCCCCCTCCAGGTGCTGCCAGCTGTCCCCAAATCCGGGTGGCAGTGCCTGGGGTGCCCAGCTCCTGCCTGGCAAGCACAGCTCTGCAGGGACCAGCCTGTGCCAGCGGGAGCTGCGTGTGAGGGAGCCCAGCTGGGCGGGCTGGGTGTGAATCCTCCTGTCAAAACACAGCTCTGGCAGCACACGCAGCACAGCCAGGGGGATGAGCAGCCCCAGAGGCTCCAGCTCCACACTCTGCTGCCTGGAAAGGAGGCACAGACACAGGGACACACAAACAAACAAACACCAGCAGAGCTCGTGGCCTCTTTGCTCTGCTGAGCAGCACAGGGGGGAGCAGCCTCCACCACTGCTCCTCCACGGCGCTTTCCCATCCAGTTTTCCATCCTGCTCGGCGCCTCAGCCATGCTGATGAATTCCTGATTCATTCCTTTGTATTCCCACGTGCCTCCCTTTTACCAGCTCCCCTTCCCAACCCCTCTCTGCCTGTGTAACCTCTGAGCTGGTGCTTGCCCCTTAGGACAAATGCACTCATCCAGAAGACGTCAAGCTCTGCACAGTTATTGTGAAGTCCAATGGGAGCTTCCAAGTTAATAAGCGCAAAGTGGTGAGTGTTAAAGAGAAGTGGGAGCTTTCCAGAGCCTTCAGCCTTCCCCTTCTCCCTCAGGACACGAGGTTAATTTCTGTAGGGTGGGAGAAAAATAAACCTAAGAGCAAAGGTTGCCATTCAATCTCAAAATTGAAATAGTCTTCCCATTCCTTGGAGTGAAGCAGGGGGTTTAAGCTCACAGAGCTCAAAAAGCCAGCTTAAGCTCAGCTAAAGATCAGCTCTAAAAGCCACGGCATTTGAACATTTTTGAGCCTTTGATTTCCTTCTCCTCTCTGTTATTTAAATCTTGGACTTCACTGGCTTTGTTGGGTTTTGGTTGTTGATTCCATTTTTATTTATTTGCGTTCCGAAAACCTGAATAAAACCTGTGGAGAGTGGAGACAGCGTCTCCCCCATTTCTGAGCCTCTTTGTGCAAAGAAGGAGAATCCTCCAGTGCAGCTCTGTCAATCCCACCTGCCCAAAATATCCACACACACCACAGCCCTTTCTCCAGGCACCACGCAGGGAGGGACAGGAGGGACTGACTGTTCTCCAACATCATCCAGCTTCACTCTGTAAGGAATGTTCGTTGCTCCTCTCTGTGTATTTACCTGTCATTATGTTGTGGACATTTGATTCTTGTCCAGGAGGCAGAGAGTCACATAGAAGAGATGGAAATGGAGATGGTGTCCAGTACCAGTCCCCCTGAGAAAACGGCCCTCAAACCCACAGCACCAAGTAACCACCAGTTGATTGTGCCAGTTGCTTCTAATCGGGGCAACAACTCTACCCTGCAGGCACCCCTGAGCAGCCCTGGGAAGGTGGAGAAGAATGGCCATGCCAAAGAATCCCACCACACAGCCAGGGTCTTCGAGATCCACTCCCTGCCCAACGGCAAGACGAGGAACTTGCTCAAGGCCGTGATCAGGAGGAAGCTGTCCCAGCAGAAGGAGAAGAAAGCCACGCAGATGCTGGCCATCGTGCTCGGTGAGAGCGTGCCCTGCCTGCCCCGGGGCCCTGCAGAAATCCCAGTCCCTGTGTGCAGTGCAGGCTGCTTTTCCAACCCGCTCAGGATTCATTTCCCTTCACACATTGGAGAACAGGCAGGCAAAGGGCTGCCCATGGGTGGGATCCCTCCTCCCCAGCCACGCACAGCTGGCAGTGCTGCACCAAAGGTGTCCAGAGCTGCCCCTCTTGGGGACATCTGAGCTCCCAAAACCAGGGGAGAACTCCTGGGCTTGCTGGAACAAAAGGCAGCAGAGCTCAGCAGAGCTGGCACCTCTGAAGGGCAGAGCTCCTGCTGTGTCTGGGCTCATTACAGAGCAGAGGAGTTTTTAGCAGCAGGGTAGGACACAGAGCAGGACACAAAGGGAAATACATTCCCCTCCTAGCACAGAGAACCTCACTGCTCCCCCAGCCTGAGATCCCGCCCATCTTCCAGCAATCAAAATCCTCCTCTCTCCTTTTTCCCCCCCAGGTGTTTTCATCATCTGCTGGCTCCCCTTCTTCATCACTCACATCCTGAACATGCACTGCGACTGCAACATCCCTCCGGCCATGTACAGCGCCTTCACGTGGCTCGGCTACGTCAACAGCGCTGTCAACCCCATTATCTACACCACCTTCAACATCGAGTTCCGCAAGGCTTTCATGAAGATCCTCCACTGCTAAAGCCACCAACAGCACCCGCATGTTTTTGGGAACGGAGGGGGAAGAGGGAGCCACGCCACCCATGCCCAGCGGGGAGGGGGCTGGGGCTCTGGAGCTGGGCGAGCTGGGAGGGTCGCCCACCCCGCTGGGCCACCTCTGGACCAGTCCCAAGGGCGCTTCCCAGAGCCAGCCTCGCGCTGTGTTGGAAGTGGAGGTGCCAGGATCGAGGCGCTCTCGCTCGGTTCTCGCCCGTGGCCACCCGGCCTGGAGAGTGCTGGACACTGAGTGGCCACGGGGCCACCAGGACGTAGCGCTGGGTCATGGGCACAACTCTCACCAAAGACAAGGCCACCCTTCCTGCTGGGCAGCAGGAGCCAGGCAGGGCTGGGGAAGCTCTGTGCAATAGCTTTGCCTTCACCTCGAGCTGACTCACCCGCTGCTCAACTGCTGAAGCCTTCAGAAATTAAATAAAAACCAACCCAAAAAACTTTCAGAGGTGCCCAGGCGGGTCGAGAAGGTTCTGCCACCCCCAGACCCTGCAGCAGTGTGAGCCTACAAGCCATGGGTGGAAGGGAGAAGGGGGCATCAAACCATCAGTGTAAATAGGAATAAATACTATGGATTTTGGAGCCCAAGCCAAAAACAAACAAACAAAAAAAAAGGAGATGGAGAGAGAAACTCAAGGAGTGGAACCTTGTCTTGCATGGTGTACATCCAACAGGACCCCCCCATCTCCCATCAGTGATTTCTGCCCACCAGCATCTCATCCCCAGGCTCCAGGCTGACCCCAGGGCAGGGTGGCAGCGTGGTGAATGTACAGACACGGGGACACTGTGCCAGGGGAGGCACCCTGAGCACGCCAGCCAGGCCAGGGCTGGCTCTTCTCACCTAAATCAGGGGCCCCACGGAGCACCTCGGCTCTGCTTTGCCTCTGTCTCTCCCCAGAGAGTGCAGAATAACATTGTGCCTAATTTAAATCAACAGTCAAGGAGATAAAACTGTGCATTTTGGAAAAAGCCAGAATAAAAACCCAAGGAAGCCCCTACTGGACCAGCTCCTGTGTCCAAGCTGGACTCTGGAAAGGTCTGGATATTTCCCTTACCCTCTGCTATCTATTTTTTCCATGGATTCTAGGAACTGTCACCCCACAAGAGCATCATTTCACCACGCTGAGTCTGGCACTGCCAAACCCACGCTGTACTTGCTACTTGTACTCAGCTCACACGATATTCTGCAATATCTCTGTAAATAAAACACAGCAAGGTGAATAAAACAACGTGGAAATAGGTCTGGCTAGAAATCCCTGCAGGATGTGGAGCAGCAGAGGGCTGCAATAGCCATAAGCAGGGGCAGACTCCCAGGGTGCAGTTTCCTGCTGCTTTCTAAAGGAGTAAAAACACAATTGGGAGAGCAATAGAACCCCTTTTTTTCTCTATGCAGTTTGTGGAATATTCACTCAGTTTCTGCTTCAGATGAGGTGAAGATCTGCCAAGGTTTCCTTTAATTCCCTGGATTTCCTGTATTGCTAACAGAGCACTTTCCTGTGCTGGCAGGGTGAGCTCCAGCTCTGATTCAGGAAGAGATTACACCAAGCAGCTCTAACACATAATCTCAGCTGTTTTCTAAAATTGAAGCAGCAGTCCCACCTTAATCCACAGGTTTCTGATCTAAACCTGGCATTCCTGGAACGGGCTGGAATCCAGGGTTTTGGTATTCAGGCCACAGCCTTGTGTAACATTTGACCCTGGCTCTTCAGAGCTGAAAACTGCAAAACTGGGAATGCCAGCTCGAGAGATCTCAGGCACACATGAGTTTTTCTTTCTTCCCCACAGTTTTAACCAAACAAATCCACTCAGTGATGGGAATCAATTCAAACTCGTACCCCAATATTCACAGAATGATGCAAAGCCAGGAGGTTTTTGGGCAGAAAAATAGCACCAAGCTCCTGGCCCATTCTTAAATGTGTTTACAAGCAGAAAGATCCCTTTGACTTGGGGAATTAACAGGTGGGGAGCTGAACAAAAATAGCAGATTTATATTTATAGACAAAAAAGCTTTAAAGCATTTGGAAGTTGCCATAGGTGATGTTTGCCCTGTACTAAAGCCTGGTGTGAGCCCTCAGGATAAGTGGAATAATAATAATAATATCCCTCAGGATCATGTGGGTAATACCTGAACTTTGTGCCATAATTTTATTTTGTGCCCAGTGTTAACCCAAGGAAAATCCTCAACTTGCTTGCACTTTGCTCCCAGATTATTTTTTTTAATCTAGAAGCAGAATCTTATAGCTCAGCCCACCTGAACCACTGCCTGAAAAACTCTTCCAAAATGCCATGGAGGAAAAAAAGCTGCTGGAAAAGGCCTCTGTCCTTCACATGGACCAAAAAAATTCCCAGGTGTGATTTCCCAAAGCTCCAATGTTTGCTGTGAGGAATTACCTGCAGCCCAGCCTTCATCCCCAGGACATTTGAAGCTGCTCCTTCCTAACACTCCAGGCTGAACTGTGGGAATGTGAACACCCCCAGTGCCCTTGGGAAGGTGGCACTGCCAGCTCTGGCCACCTCTGCAGCAGGTTTTCCTTCCCCATGAAACTCCTGCACTTCCAGACAACAAATAAAGCACTTTGAAACCCAGAACTGAGCCTTCCTTCCCCTTCTGGAGACAGCACCAAACCTCATCCTCACCTCTGGCTTTCCAAGGAATGAAGCAATGCCAAGAGCAAGGCCAGGGTGTGCTGGCACAGCCAGAACCTGTGCTGGGGTGAAATGTGTTTGCAGGAACTCCTCAGAACCCATCAGGAGTCGGCTGCATCCTGCAGGACTCCCCACAGCTCTGAGCCTGGCAAATCCACACCTCAGTGTTCCTTCACTCTGAAACAAAACCAGAACCTCTGCTTCCCCAAAGACTTCTGCTGGCAGGACGTGCTGGTGATGGGAAGGGTCCTGAGCTGGTTTTTAAAACCACCTTAACCAGAAGATTTCATTTCTTTGTTCCTCCAGAACTTCAGAGCCTTGCTCTAGCCCCTCTTATGTGATCCATGATTTATAATTGAAGCTTTAGTTCTGCTTATGGAGTCTTCCTGGTCCTGCTTTCCCTCCCTGTGATTCCCAGCTTGCTGCAGCCCTGGCTGGGGCTCTCTGCACCCCCAAACAGGATTGAATTAAAAGCCAGTGAATTCTGCCTGCACTGTGTTTGCTGCTTGCCTGCTTTGCTCCCACTCCACAGAACTATTTATCTTCCTGGCTGAAGAGTAAATTAACTCCAGTAGGTCTAACCAGCTTATCCAATCCTGCTGAAATTAAAAAAAAAAAAAAAAAAAAAAAAAACCT
>VXBI01002517.1:150811-169636 GCA_013397375.1 Toxostoma redivivum
AACAGGAAAAAATGAAGCCACTACCTCTTGTGGTGAAAATCTCCAGTGCAAACACGACTCCCAGGGGAGTCAGGAATGTATAAAATGCCCATCACAGGTACATGTGACACCAACCAATGTCTTCATGCAGCACTGTAATTAAATAGAGACTTGCACAAGCCAGCCTGCTGTCGATCTGATTGCTTTGTTGTGTTTCACACTCGGCTCTGAGAGCCACGGTTCTGCTGCAGAGCTCAAACACAGGGAGGAAATCTGCCTTCATGGAGACCTGCCTTTTTCTGACTATTCTCCTTTTTCCTCCCTCACCCCAGTCTATCCTTGGGAATTCTGGTGTTTGTCTTGCCTGCAGCCACGAGAATCAGACTTGGGGGAGGAAAGATGCAGAAAGGCACAGGCAGAAGGGAAATGAAATTTCTCTCCTCTCCCAGGCAGAAGTGAGCTGGGGAGGATGGGAGCAGGAAGGGGTGCAAGGCAGAGGTGTCCAGCTGAATTTATATATTATTTATTAATAATTTAATTATTTCAATTGATGCTGCACTGTTTTCTCAAGCTACACACTCAGGTTTGGTGTTTGTGCAGGTGGACCCTCAGCCAGGCTTAATCAGCCCTTTCAAAATAAAGATTATTTTCTTTATATAAAAGAAGATGAAAAAAAATAATAAAAAGAAAATCCTTCCCACTGCTAGGAAAGAAAGCTGTCTGTCCATCTCCAGGAGCCAAGGCACTAAAATTTCAGTTTATTGGCATTTCAGATCCAAAGGTCTCCTGAGTTTTGAGCCAACACAGAGCAATCCCTGCCCTGAAGCCCTCAGCTGATGCAGAAACCAGAATGTCCAGAGCTGCTGAGTTCAGATGAGGCTGAATTCTCCTCGTGGGATGATTCACCTCAGTGCCACCGTGACTGAGGGAAAATGAGGAGCTCCAGTGCCCCCTCCCCTCCCTAACACAGCAGAATAAATGATATTTTCAGATCAAACAGGTTGTTTGCAGCCTGTCTGGCCTGAGCCTGGCAGGATCAAAGGCAGCTGCTCTGAGATTCACCCTTCCAGC
The DNA here is from genome assembly GCA_013397375.1 of Toxostoma redivivum. Taxonomy (NCBI): domain Eukaryota; kingdom Metazoa; phylum Chordata; class Aves; order Passeriformes; family Mimidae; genus Toxostoma; species Toxostoma redivivum. The sequence goes on from VXBI01002517.1 coordinate 151,862, forward strand.
CAAATTTTATTTCTAAGCCTGTGGACAAAAGCCACTCACAGCACCCAAAAGAGATAAAAAGAATGATGTGCCCATCTCCTGGGGCAGCTGAGTGAGTCCTGCTGCTCCAGGTGAGGCCTGACACATCCATGGGTGTGATTTGTTCTGCACACCCAGGGAAAAAAAAAGATAAAACCAGTTACTCTTGTTAAATTAACTCCCTGTCTTTAATCAAAGCTTCTTTTAATAATTCCAATTGCTCCCCCAAGTCTTTCTGATGATCCCAGCCTGTCTGCTTCATAAAGAGCTTTTGACTCACAAATAACAACTTTCTTCACCAAAGAAAGCGTGATCACGGTGGACTAAACATAATTAAGGCGTCATGAATAATTAACAGGCCTAGAAAATGCCTTTAAAGAGACTTGAGATGCAAAGCAAAACCATTTTAAAAGGAGAGGAAAACATTCTGCCTCACCAAGCTGCGATGCTGGGCTGATGAGAGAGAGGAGTGAGCTCATTTCTGCTGTGCCTCCCTGCTGCCATCCTGCCTGGCAGCAATCAGGGCAGCCCTGCTGAGCCTGCCAGGGGCACAGACCCCAGGGCACTGCAGCATCACTGCCAGGCTCAGGGCAGGAGCAGAACAGCGCAGGGCTGGGGCTGTTCTCTGTGAAAAGAGATTTTTTTCTGGTTTTAAATGACACCCTGTCTGCCAGGGGAGTTGGTGGCACGTAAAATAGGGGATGGACATCAGCACAGGGAGCTGGGGAAAACGGGGTGGGCAGGGGTGGGGGTCAGCTGCTGTGTCAGCACAGCATAAATGGGGTGAATCAGGGTGAATGGGGTAAATCAAGGAATATGGGTAAATCAGGAAATTGGGGTAAATTGGGGTAAATCAGTAAATAGAGGCAAATCAGGGTAAATCAGTGAATTGGGGTAAATTGGGAAAAATCAGGATGAATTAGGGTAAATCAGTAAATTGGGGTAAATCAGTAAATAGAGGCAAATCAGGGTAAATCAGTGAATTGGGGTAAATTGGGAAAAATCAGGATGAATTAGGGTAAATCAGTAAATTGGGGTAAATCAGTAAATATGGATAAATCAGGGTGAATAAATAAATTAGGGTAAATCATGGTAAATCAGTAAACTGGGGTAAATCAGCATCCCAGCCCTCCTGTCCCAGCCTCCCAGCCCTCTGTGCCTCCTGCTGTGCCAGGGTTTGGTGGCTGAGGTGCTGAAATGCTGACTCTGCAGGAACTGGCTGCTCTCCCAGCCCCAGAACCTTCATCCCCTCCTCTCCATCACCCCACAGCCCATTCCAGAGGATTCCCTGCTGGGAGGGCAGCCCTGAGCCCTTGTCACTGCATCAAATGTTTTGCAACAACCACCGTTAATATAATTTATATATTTATTTATATATTTATAATGATTTATATTTATTTAATACTGCAGTCACAAAGCTGATCTTTTAATTCAGGCTGTGTGAAAAAAAAGCAAGAAAAGCCCAAAGTGACATCAGCCAGAAATGTAATCCTGTCTCCAAGTGCTAACAGCAACACAGAGAATCTCTGAGCAGCTCCTGAGTGTGAGTTCAGAGAGCTCTGTCAAATCACCAGCTGGAAAATGTACAAAGCTTCAGAGGGAAACCCAGGAGCTGCAAATCTGATTGAACAAGACAGGTTATGAGCAGGGAGCTCGTCTGTGTGAAGAAATGGGCAGTCAGTGCCAGTCTAAACAAATATGTACATCTCCCTCTGAGCACCTCCCTCCCCTGGGACAGCTCCCGTCACAGACAAAGTGACTTTGATGTGGCATCATTCTTCCAGCTTGCTGGGGAAAAAAAAAAAAAGCCCAGCAAGATGGCAAAGCAGCTGCTGTGGGTGCTGCAGAGGGACTGGGGTGAGCCTGGATCAAATCCACCACACAAAACTGGGATGATTCTGTGACATTACAGAACTCCTGCCTCTGCCTCCCTCTGGGCTGTGCTCCCCGTGAGGGAATGATGCAGAATTGTGAGGGTTTGACCCAAACAGAGCCCCAGAACCCAAACCCACCCAGGGGTGGGCTGAGAGCAGAGCCAGGGGGGAAATGTGGGTGCCTTTGTGTCCCTGAGCCCCCTCCTGGCTCTGCTCTGCTCCAAGGGCAGGAGCAGGGAGCAGGGCTCAGCTCCTGGAGCTGCACAGTGCCAGGGTCACAGTGGATTAACCTCGGGATGCAGATTTACCCGTGAATTATTGCAGCTGGCAATTTGCTGCGCTGCAGTAATTGAGTTTGTGCGTGTTCCCAGCTGGTGGCAGCTGCTCTGGGTCACATTCCTCTGTCATGTTTTACATGGAAATGCCTACCTGGAGCTCGCTGGCAGGGATGTGCTGGGGCTCAGGTAACCTGTTTAGCTCTGCCTTTGTGTCTGAGCCCCCCGAGCAAAGGGAATATTCAGCTCCCTGGCAGTTCCAGGGTGTCTGGGAAGGAGCATGTCTGATTGCCTTTGTGATAAACAAGCCCTAAATCACTTCAAAGCTGAGGCCAGGATCAGTGGGGAAGATTTCAGACAGTGAAATAGTAGGGGCTGGAACGTGATTCAGAGATAGCAGGGAAAATCACAGTAAATTCTACCTCCTTCTTAATTTAAAAAAAAATAAAAACCAAAAGCAAAAGGAAGTGTTCCATGACTGAGATGTTCCCCTCACCCAGCCAGGCTGGCAGAGCTGGGAGCAGGCATTTGAACCCCAAAGCTTGGGGGAAAGCTGTGCCCCTGTGGGTGACATCCCAGGGGCTCATCCCAGCACATCCTTGTGCTGCAGGGGAGGGCAGGAGTGCGTTTAGGGAGGAGCTGCACCAGCTCACCGACAGCTTCAACTCATTGGCAAAAAGCTGTTTCTGCAGCAAGACTCATCCTCCAGCTGTCCAAGCCTCCAAAATCCCCAAATCCGTGCTTATGTTTTAGGCACAGTTTGAAATTTCCCCCCTCAGCCTACACACACAGTGAGGCCAGGCCCTGGCTTAGATTCTCCAGGTGAATTCCAGGTGAATTCCCTGCTGTCCTCACTGGGAGCTAAAAAAGGTTGGAAATATGATCTTGGAGCCTTTCCCAACATTTGTGATTCTGTGGGGCCAAGGAGATGCAGCAGGAAGCTCCACGAGCTGCTCCCATCCTCCCAAAATGACCTCAAAAGCAGCACTTTTCAGATTTCACATGAATCCCACTTTTTCTCTGTTTTTATCTCCTTCTCTCATGGCAGCTGTTGATTTTTCCCTGCCACTTTTTAATGTCTGAGTGGGCTCACATCCTGTGGCATTTTCCAGCATTCCCTGGAGCAGAACAGGACCGTGCTCAGCCAAAAGGAGCAGCTCAGCTCTCCTGGGAGAAATCCTGCTGGGGCTGACAAAACAAAGACTTAAACCAAATAAAGGCAGGGCAGCCTCAGCAAAACCTTTTGGAGGACTGCAGCCTTTTCTGAGGCGAGAAAATTAATTCCCTGAACGCCTTGTAAGGATTCTTTTCTCCCTGCTTGGAGCAGATATTAAGGGTTTGCCCAAAGAATAGCAATAAAATCCTGCTGGTGATAAGAATGCTGCTGTGCCTTGCTGAGGAGCAGTGAAAGTGCCATGGAACGAGGCCAGAAATGCCCCAAACCTCAATTCTGTCGAAGCTGAATTTTCTCAGTGTCTGTAATGTTTCCCTTTTATTTCTAAAGTGATAGCACAGCAGCAAACAAAGGCTGATTTCAGCCCTTATTGCAGCTAATTACTGCACCTCCTGATTGCTGACCCCGGCCTGATGCTCCTCTCTGTAATTGCTCCAGATGGACTTGGAGACTTTATTGGGATATTTCTAAGCAGCAAGGCTGGTGGGGGTTATTGATTTATTTTTATTCAGAAGAAATCCCCTCCAGCATGGGGAGCTCACTTGTGTTCTCTGTCTTTTCTCCCGGGTGATTTGGAGGTGATCTCTGTACCTGATTTTTTTTTTAAGGGAAATTCAGAGCAGGGATGCTCCAGGGATGTTTTTCTGTTCCTCCCAATCCTTGCCACAACATGAGCTCTTCAGACTCACAGATTCCACAGTTCCATGACCCCCAAAGCCAGGCTGGGCAGCAGATTTATGGCTCTGAACCCCTGAGGTGCCCTGTTTGTTCTTGCAGGAAGGATATAAATATTTCCCTGGGCTTTGCTGGGGCACAAAAGATTTTTCCCAAGGCCACAGAAGGTGTGAGGAGCACTGAAGTGCCAAAATGAGAGCCTGAGTGGTGACAGCTCCTCCCCAAACTGTCCCCACAGAGCTGAACTCCCCCTCTCACTGCCAAGAACCTCAGGCTTTAAAAACCTTTAAATCACTTTTGGGCTTGGCTTTGTGGGGCTTTTTTTTTTTTTCTCCCCAAATAAGAGAACGAGGCCAGCAGCAAATTGCACAAGAGAAGGGTTCCCTGCTGTGCTCTGAGCCAGAGGAGAGGAAAGCAGCAGCTGATCAAAAGATGTTGAACTTGCTGGGGATGAGATGCCTGCTAGGAGGAAACAGCAAGTGCTCCTTGATTCCCAGGCAGGGAAATGTTTCCCTTTTCCCATTATTCTAATGGAAGTGGAGCTCACACCTGCACTGATGATGGAGCTGGGTGGGGAGCTGCTCCTCGAGGTGACAGCGTGGTTTTATGGCAAAGGAAGGGGACAAACCCCCTCTCTGGAGGTGAGGAGGGAGCAGCAGGAATTGTGGCAGGCCATGGGGAGGCTGGGCAGGAGCCAGGCACGTCTCACACTGACGTCTGCCACAGCACAGAGCCTACAACCACCTCCTTGCAAGAAAAAGAAACACAGAATTCACTATTCCTTCTTACATTAAAATCACTCCCTCCTACATTCACATCATTGCTGTCAGAAACATCTTGATTTTCCACACCTAAGGGGCTATGGAAAAAAACAAGCATTTCTGCTAAAAATAAGGGGTTTTTTCCTCCCCACCCCACAAGCTGTATTTATGCAGATCTCTTTTCCTCTAAAACGCAGCATTATTTTAATTTTAATTTAATCCCATATCTGCATAATTGCAGCACTGCCAAACAAACAAGTTACAGTCACTGGGAAGCAGGAGCAATGCAAAACGTGGATTTAACCAACTTCATTCCCAAACATTTTCCTGTGAGCATTCCCTCACAGAAGAGCCACACTTCTCCCTGAAATGTCCACGTTTTCATCACAGCAAGCATCTCCCCTTCAAACGAATTTCACATCAGAAAATTGATATAATAGTCAGATGCAGCACTGAGAGAGCACTTAGGAAATCAAGCCCAGTGAAACCATCCCCTGGTTTGCTGATTTATTTACTCTGAGTTTCTTTGTGTGCTGTTTGTGGAGAGCACGGGCTCTTGGAAGTCACATCCATTTCCCCAGGGATGTGCTGGGCAGAAATGCTGGGGAGGGAATGCAGGCAGCCCAAATGACAGCCCAGCAGTTACTGAGCTCGGGGTGACTCCAGCAGGGATCAGGGTTGGAACAAAAAAAAAAAAAATCAGCTTTTAAGGCACCGTAAATTTCCCCCCTCTGGTTTTCCATCTTAACCAACCCAAACCATGCTGGGATTCTCTGAGGATTTCGAAGAAGGGCAGCACTCCAGAATTCCACAGAATTCCTGCCAAAATCAGCACCCTGCTCACCCAGGCAGCTCGGGACACCCTCAAAATATAATTTTTTAGGCATAAAGGTCAATAGTTGTGATTTTTTGGAGCTGTTTAGGAGGTTTCTTCCCTGCTGCTGCTGCCATGCCCTGCCAGGAGCTGCCTTGGCTGTGAACTTTGGCAGCTCTTGGGTAAGAACATGAGATAATCAGCAGCAGATTTATCAGCAGGGACAAAAGACTGAAATGGAGTTGAAAAAGGGGAAAGAAAAAAAAAAAGTGGGGGGATGGAGATCTACGAATAATTTTAGAAATAAGCTGCAAGTTGCACAGTCACAAAGCGGAGGCTGGAATGCACTTTTCCAGAGTTTGTAAAGACTCATTTAATTTCTATAGAAACTGAGCAGCAAACAGGTAATTTTCTCTGCAAATTGCTTCTATCACCTCTGGAATGCTCTGCAAGAGCAATGTATTTCCCTCGTGTTCTTCTTAATCCCCTGTTATTTTCATTATAAATTTAATTAAGCTCTTGTAGAGAACATTCCATGACATACGAGCTGAGTTTTGTTTTTCTGCTGGAGCAGGGACAGAAAGGAGCTGCTGAATTGTGTGCCAGTTGGATTTCTTTTTTTCTGGGTAAATATTGCAAATGACACCAAACAGGGGAGACATTTGCTGAATCAATAGAGCTGAAGCTGAGGGAAGGAGCTGCACAGGAAGGTCTGAGCATCTCAAGAATTCCTTCCAGCCAGGCCTTTCCTCCTTGGACAAAATTGGGGAATATCAGGAGCAGGTAAATAGAAAAATGCCAAGCTTTTTTGTGGGTTTTTTTTTTTTTGGTGGTTGTAATAAAAAAGTCAATTTTTTACACTCCCTGCAACCCAAAATGTCACCAGCATTTCATTTCATAACCTTCCCAGCTCCCCACTTCACCAATGACAAATGTTAAAAATGAATCATTTCATTACAATTTATTTTAAACGATATCTCAAGGCTTTGCTGCCAAAGCATCATGAAAAACTGGGTTTGAATACAATACACATCAATACTCTAGGTTAATACAAAATGAAAACGAAATTGGTAGAGGTTGGGCTTTCTAACCCCTCTTTTTAACCCGTTTAATCTCACATTCTCAGGCCACAAGAGCTCCCCTGCAGAGCTGGGGTTGTTTGTTTCTATTTCAGCCCTTTCCCAGCTCAAGGCCATGACAAGTCATCCTCCCACCAGGCAATTTGGGGACGCTCAGGAGTCACAGCAGGGCTGCCAGAGCTGCACTCCAGCACTGCTCCCTGTCCCAGGGGCACCAAATCCACCACCAAGATGTTTTTCACAGGAGTGACCGAGCTCTGGAGCATCTTCCTGAAGGAAAACAGGAATTATTTCCCCCCAGAGACACGGCTCAGACCTTGACCTGCAAGCAGCCAGATCTTGTGTGTGATTATTCTGGATTTTCTGTTCTCTGTGCTGCATCCATTTCAATGCTCTCTACCAGTGATTTTTCCTTCCTGCCTTGTTTTAGTTGATTCCTGTTACAGAAAGGAGATGTCAGGAAATCTGACACATTGCTGTGCCAGCAGCAGGTGAGAATCTCACGATTCAATTCCCACCTGTGCCAGGGCCATTTTACACCAATTTTCTCTGTAGGAAAACATGGAATAAAAGCAATAAAAGCTGTGGAAGACGTGTGTGTGCTGTGCACAGCTTCAGCACTGCCTGCATGAACAGGGGGTGCATAAATCCCTGCTCAGGAAGGATACTGCCTGAAGTATCACCAAGCCAAAAACATTTTACAAGCTTGGAAAATAACTTGTCATCAAATAACTCCATTTTGTTTCATTCTCTTAGTGCTCATGCTTAAAAACTTCCGTTTAAAAAGGGGAAATATTTTCCTGTAATCAGCAGGTGCCAGGACAAGGTGCTTTGAGCCACCACACCTGATGTGGCAAAGCTCAAGCTGCAAATTCCAGAGCTGACAAATTCACAGATCTGTCCTTGCTGGGGTAAGCTTGGGCATCTTGGCCTCGTCCAGAGTCCTGCTGCCAGGTTTGCTCCCTGGGGACTCGGTGCCCTGCAGCAGGGTGATGATGTTGTCCCGCTGGTGCCTCACCGCCAGCTGCAGGGCCGTGCACCCCGTGATGTCCTCCACGTCCAGCAGGGCCCCCGCCTTCAGCAGGGTCTTGATGATGGCCATGTTCCCTTTGAGCACCGCCAGGTGCAGCGGCGTCCAGCCCACCTTGTTCCTGGCGTTGACGTCGGCCCGGCTCTCCAGGAGGTTGATGACGCTCAGGAAGGAGCCCCTGAGCACAGCAAAGTGCAGGGGGGCCCAGTGGGACCTCTCGGCCGTGTTGGGGTCGGCCCCGCAGCGCAGCAGCTCGCTGACCACCGGCTCGTCCCCGTAGCGCGTGGCCAGGTGCAGCGGCGTCCAGTCCATGCTGCCCTTGGCGTCCAGCCGGGCGTGGCTGCCCTTCAGCAGCCGGATGATCTCCAGGTGGCCCTTGAAGGAGGCCAGGTGCAGGGGGGTCCAGCCTTTGTCCGTCCTCAGCTCCACGTTGGCCCCGTATTTGATGAGCTTCTCGCAGATCAGGTACTTGCCCCTGACCACGGCCAGGTGCAGGGCGCTGTAGTGGTTCTGGTCCAGGCTGTTGACAGAAATCCCGTTCTTCAGCAGGTACTGCACCACCCTGAACTTGCCCCTCTCCACAGCCACGTGCAGAGGGGTCCTGAGGTTCTTCTGCTTCCTCTCCAGCTCGGCTCCCTGGCTGGCCAGCAGCTTGACCAGGCCCACATGCCCGAAGCAGGCAGCCACGTGCAGGGCCGTCTTCCCATCCACCTCCTGCATGTTGGAGTCGGCCTGGCGGGACAGCAGCACCCGCGCCACGTTCTCAAAGTTGTTCTGTGCCGCCAGGTGCAGCGGGGTCCATCCGTCCCGCTCCTGGGCGTTGACTCGGGCCTGGTGGTCCAGCAGCAGCCGCACGGTGCGGTCGTCGCCGTGCTGGGCCGCGAAGTGCAGCGGGGTCCAGCCGTCCTCGTCGGCCGCGTTGGCGTGGGCGCCGTGCTGCAGGAGCAGGCCGCAGATGTCGGGCAGCCGCCGCTGCACGGCCAGCAGCAGCGGGGTGCAGCCGCAGCCCCCCGCGCTGTTCACGCCCGCCCTGCGGCCCAGCAGGAAGCGCACCTTGGGGGGGGAACAGAAGGGGGTGACTGAGAGCTCCCATGGGATGTGGGGACGCTCACTGGAAAATCTGCCAGCTTCTCGGCTCGTTCCGCTGGTACAGCTGAAGGCCAGGGAGAATTTCTGCCAGGATGATAACTTGGTCAAAATAGAGAGGAATTAACAAAGATAGAACACCTGTCTTGGTGCTGACCAGGCCTGGGAAAGGAAAGTCTTCTCTCTGCACCAATCATCTTTATCCTGCCCTTGAAGTTGTGAGTTGTGCTATTTAAACAAGGGTTTTCTGAATAAACTCATCTCCTTCTTATCCTGAGGGATGACCATGTAGCTGTGTCTTTTCTCTGCCACATCTAAAGGGTTAATACCCTAACCTAGCAGCTCCAGGTGTGTATAACAAAAAAAATCTGTGGGGGAAGCATGTTGCTACCACGCTGGAGAAAGCAGTGATAACAACACAGACCTCCTTGGGGAAAGAAGGCATTTATTGAGAACTTGGTTCGTATTTCAAGGGTGCTCTGCTGAACTGAGACAAGACAGCAGCTCATTGGAAAAATGCGTCTGGGACACTCCTTCAGGACAGGTCCCACGGCCACCACCAGGTGCTAATTTATGTTATTAATACCATTCTGTTTTGGCAAAATTATCATCCTGGGAGAAAACCTTCCTACTGGAGCTGAACACGTTGTCAGCTTGGGAAAGGGTCTGAGAGAACCAGGAGAAACTTCAGCCTGGGAGTGATTTCCCTGGCTGTAATTCTCCTAGGCCTCCAGCTGTGTGTCCACAGGAACAGAGACCCTCTCTGGAGAAAAAGGGCACCATGGAACAGAACTTCTTAGATAAGAAGTTGTTTACTTACAATGACTAATACTAGAAATATTCCCTCCTTTGCAAACCCCTGCTTGATCTTTTAGGAAAGTCATTGGTCCCTTTTTTTCAATTCCTCTAATAATTGGTCCCTTTTAACCTCAAATACTTAGCAGTTGGCTAACTTCAGAATCCCTGATATTATTGCTCTGTTTCCAAGACACCCTGACCCTACAAAACCCCCTTTGTACCCCACCCAGTGGATTTGCTGCCCTGGGACCCCTTAATAGATGAAATAAAGGTTCTGTGGAACATCCTCTGTGGTGCTTCCTGATCTCTTTCTCTGCTGGCCAAGAAGAAAATCACAAAAGAGCTGACAGCCTAGATTCTAGGCACTGCTTGCAGCCTAGTACCTGCTGGCTGAAACCTGCCTGAGGCTCCAGGAAAGGCTGTGCCTCACAAGAAAATCTATTCTGGCTTGTTGTGACAGCTCAGAGCCTAAACCAAGCTCTGACAGCTACAAAAATCTTTGAATGCAGAGTTTAAAAAAAAATAAAAAATAGAAATTATAACAACTTTTGATGATGAGCCTAGAAGGCAAAGAGCAAGTGAGTTGAAAGGGGTTTTTCTGGCTCTTAGCAAAAGATAAATCCTCCTCAAACAAAAGATGTTTTTACCAAGCAAAAATTATTTGCACAGGTAAACAAGAAAGCCAATGTTGCAAGTAAAGATCTCAGAATTTTCCACTGCAAGAAAACTGAAAAACAACTTCTAGCTTAAACTGTGACATACTGACATTTTGTAGTTAAAAAATAGTAACATGAACATGGTAATGTTAGTAGTTATGATGGCTATAAGTAATAGCAAAGTATTAATTGGTAATAAAAAGTAATAAGTAATAAAAAGTGTTAATTGGTTGTCATGTTTTAAAATGCTCTGTAATGGAAGGTATATAATGGATTGTAACCAGAACTAGAGTGGTTTCAGACAATCCCACAGATATGGATAAAAAGCTGTGGGCTTGGCTCTTGTCACCCACCACCCGTGAATTGCTGTATCATTTAAATAATAATTTAAATTTAAATAAACATTTTAAAAGCCACCTGAAGCCCTCATTTCAGCTTGTGGTGGTTTGACATGGGAAGGCCATTTAAATTAACAAACCTAAACCATAACATTATTTAATACATGAACCAAAAAAATTCAAATTAAACCAAAACACAGCTCTTGCACACCTTGCCCACGTTGCCCTGCAGGACCATGAGGTGCAGCAGGCTCAGGCCGTTCTCCCTGCCCAGCTCCTCGGGCTCCCTGCACGGGGCAGCGACAGGAACCTCCTGCTTGTCCTTCCCTAAAGCCAGCCAGACACACAGAGCAGGGCAGAAAGAGTGAGAAACTCCCAGAATGGACAGAGTGTTGCAGTGTGCTCTCTATTCATGGCATGTTTTCTTATTGCCCAAGTTAATGGTTTAGTTTTAAATTACACTTTTTTACTTACTTTGGCAATTTATTCTGAATTACTTGTCGATTTTGCTTTGTGCCAGCTTCTTACTTGGAATTTTTCTTTGGAAATTCCTTAAAACTCAGTGTTTATTAGTCCATGTGACTCAGTTTCCCTTCTTACCTTTCTAACTGGACAATGCCTTTACAAACGTTATTCTTTACCCTTCCCCTTTACAAATCTGCTAAGAATTTGTCTTTTCTCCTTGAAATTTCCCCATATTTAACTTGTTGCACCTTTGCTATTTTTGATTTATTGTTCTTTGTTCCCCGGATTCCCCAAAGCAATAAATCTTTTTTATTTCATGCAGAAGACTTCCCCCTCTTTCTTGCTTCCTTGGAACACAATTGGAGAGTCAAAAGCCATGGAGCTGTGGCTTGAGTCACATCTGAGGCTTTTTGCTCTTGGAAGGTGACCCTTTAGGCAAAGTGAGAACAGCTTTGGCTGTTGTGTCATAGCATGACATGAAATAAAGTCATTTGAGAGAGAGGAATGTAAAATAATGAGAGATAAGGAATGTGAAATAACACCAGCCTGCACTGGGACGTTTGGCCTCTCTCTCACCTATTTCCTGAGTAGCTCATCTCTCTTAACTTAAAATGTCACCCACACAGAAAACTCTATGAGCCACATCCTTCTACAGCAAAATAAACAATTTTACAGCATCCTCTTTTATAGCTTCCTCTTCTTTAATTTTCAGTTTTAAAGCCAGTCCCCTACTCACCCCCGCTCCTGGTGTCTCGGGGGAAGGCGAACTCCTCCTTGTCACCCTTGTTTTCAGAAAGGAGGAAAGCAAAAGGACAAGACAAAGTGTTCATTTGCATTCTGTGATGTTTGCACAAAGTCCTTTGCTGCTGCTCTGCAGCTTTGTGTCATCATTTGAGGGTTTTTCATCCAATGCTGTTTCTCCACCCAAAACTCAGCTAAGCCAGTCCTGACACAGCAGGAATGGGGGAGCCTGGAGATGATCTCTGGATATCCATGAGCGTTTCCTCCTCGTGCCCATTTGCTCCCACACACACATATTCTGCTTCCTGGCTGCATGGCAGCATCCCAAAATTATTTCCTTTGTTGTTTAGGGACCCCCAAGCCCCCATCTCTTCAGGCCTCTGGTTTCTTGCACAGCTTGGCAAAACCCTCTAAATACCAATAATTCCCAACTCCTATCTCTCCCTGTTTTCTAGGCATAATTACTGCACTAGCTGGGATCACATTGTGACTACCCAAAAGCATGATTTTTTTTTCTTAGCCAGGGAAACATGGGGATTTAAAACTTTTTTTTTTTTTTAGTTGTTCAAACTGGAACATCCTCAGTGTTGTGCCATGAACAGACTCTGTGTTTGCTTGAGTTTCTTTCAGTGACCATGACAAACCTGAAAAGGGTTTTCCTCTCAGATTATTTATCATTTAGTGCATTTGTTAATTAACTTGCAAGTGTCTTATCCCCATAAATTAATCCAGAGGCACAACCTGTGCAGACACCTGTGAAGGTGCAGAGGTGCAACTTTGGGAGGGGAAACAGCCTCAAGATCTGCTAAGAAGATCTTGAACCTGAGTGGCCCAGGAGGGCTCTGCTGCAGTAATAAGCAGATGGAACTTTGTTTTTTCCTGCAGAAAGGCCATTCTTTATTCACATAACTCATTTTTATACAGTTTTTACAGACCTTGTGTTGAACTCCAATTAGCTGGTAACTAGTATTTTACCTTTCCATTAAATCTCTCTGTTTTTGGATTGTTTACATATTTTCTTCACTGGTTCTCATGGGACAGATTCATTGTTTATGCAGGTGCAAACTTATTTTCTCTCCAATAATAGATTGCTGTGCTAACTAACTTTTTATTCCTCTGATTCTTTCTTATGGGAACTTCCCAGCTACTGCTAGCTTAGCTAGACTAGCAGGGCCTAAACCATATTTTACACGACTTTTATTTTATAATATCTCTACTTGTCTGCCACAGGGCTGTGCTCACCTGCTGGCTCCTGGAGATGGGTGGTTTGTGGGACATCTTCCTGACCAGGCGCTCGTTCTCGGGGTCCTGCACCAGGCTCTGGATCAGAGCCAGCAGCACGTCTGTCTCCACTGGGATATCTGCCAGGGCAGAGCAGCTGGGCTGTGCCAGGCTGTGCCAGGCTGTGCCAGGCTCCAGAGCCAGGCAGGACCCTCGTGGGAAGGGAGGAAAGAGGGGTGGAGGGGATGTGGGACAGCAAAAGGGCACCGAGCTGTTAAACCTCAGGGATTGTTGTCTCACAGGTATGTGAGTGTAACAGAAAGATCTTTGAATTTATTGAGGGCCACCTGAAACCTCCATCTCCATCAGGCTCTTACAGGAGATGTAGCTGGGAAAACTGGGCACAAAACTGGGCACAAGCTTATCTCCTGCTTGTCAGCCTTTGGTTCATCCACAGCCCAGTCCCACCTGCAAAGCTTGGCCTCTGCTTGGGGTCCTGGTCCCAGCACCTCTTCATCAGGTCGAGCATCTGGTGGCACTCCCCGGGCCAGTCGTCCCTGACCAGCTCCAGCCCCGGCCGCTTCCCCGCCGCCACCTTCACGATGATGGCCATCATGTTGGCCCCTGGAAAAACCAGCACCCTCTGGGTGTTTTCCCTGGAAAAGGGCTGGGGTGAACGTTCCACAGGTGCAGGGTTTGTGTTTACCTGTGTAAGGTTTCTTCTGCATGAGGACCTCCCAGATGACGATCCCAAAGCTGCGGGAGAGGAGAGGCTGTGAGCACTTGGACATTATTGCACTTATTGCTTCTGCCTCCTTGAGAAATGGGGAGATCAGGAGGGAAGCTCTTCAGGAGGGGAGATTTCATCCCCCAGAGCAGGAGGGTTTCATCCCCAGGCCAAAAGGATCAGGCCTTATGATTCTGCCTCATACATCTCCCTTAAGAGCAAGGTCACCACCCTGCAAAGGGTCTGTGCAGTGAATGAGGGACTTGGAGACTTTCCTGTCAAAGTCAGGCTCTCAGGGCCTTTTTTCCACTTTATTCCCATTGGGTTTAGTTCCTGTGGCTGTGCCAATCCTCCTTCCCCTCTTGCCTTGGGTTACTCTGTGCTGTAGAGACCCAGGAGCTGAGGAGTGTCCAGACATGGAAATGGAGCTCGTGCTGCAAAGCTCTTTGCCAAAAGGACTGTCCTGGCTTAGGGCAAATTTAGGGAGAAAACCTCTGAAAGGGGATGTTCATATTTAACACCAACAGAACAGACAACTGGGGACACAAGCATCATAAAGTCACTCTAAGTCATTGACGAAAGCCAAGCTGAAATCTCTCCTCTGCCTGTTCCTGAGCAGGCTCCTGTTGACTGAGGCAAATAAGCCAGTATTGGAATTGTTCTAAAATCCATCTCAGCAGCACTGGCTGTTCTGGGCCCTGATCTCACTGGTTTTTTATAGGAACAGGGTGTGCTGCACCGGGGGCAGTGCAGCCTGCGAGATTGGGATGAGGATTATCCACAGAGAATCCCCCTCCCTCCCAGTCTCCACCCCTGAGGGGCACCCCAGTGTGTTCCCCACGTTCTACAAGGCAGAAAAAGCAGAATTTAAACAAGCTGAGGCAGTGTCCAAGCCCCCCTGGTGCTGTCAGAGCCCGGGGACACCCCAGGGTCACCCTCACCTGTACACATCGTACTTGATCCCGGGGGGTTTGCTGTTCTGCAGGAACATTTCGGGGGGGATGTAGCTCAGGGTGCCCCTCAGAGCTGAGCTCTCGATGTACTGCATCCTGCTGGATTGCTCCATCCACTTGGACAGCCCAAAGTCAGAGATCTGCAAGCAGAAAGAGAGAAACTGCCCCCAAATGCTCACCCGTGGACACCCCCCATTCTTGGGGGTCAGGGACAGGAGGAGGTGTGAGCAGCTAGAACTTGATAAAAATTATCTTTATATACATCTTTAAAAGTTCCTGCAACCACTGAGTCCAGCTGGAGCCTTACATTCCCCGTGCTGGCCCAGACTCCCTGTGTGATCCTGAGAACAGCGTGTAATTTGCTCACCAGCTGCTTGTCAAACACCCCACGGGTGAATCTTTCATGGAGTGCTCCTGAAGAACCTGATTTTCTGGGGTTCTGGACTCGTCTGGCAGAAATAACCTCGCTCTTATTTGAGAAACAGCAAAGCCAGCAGTAAGGCCATACCTTGACGTGCATGTTCCCATCCAGGAGGACATTCCCTGGCTTCAGGTCCAGGTGCAGCAGAGGGGGGCTCATGCTGTGCAGGAAGTTCATGGCCAAGCCCATCTCATGGATCACCCGGAATTTGAGCTGCCAGGACATCCTGTGAGTGGGGAGGATTCTCTCCAAGGAGCCCCTGGCCATGTATTCCATCACTATCCCCAGGGGGCTGTTGCACACCCCGTAGATGGTGACAATGTGCTGGAATTTGATCTTCTCCATCTTGCTTGCCTCCTCCATCAGACAGTTCATGCTGGTCCTGGAAAATTGAAAATAAAAAATTAAAAATACAGTGGGAGCAAGAAATTTTATCAGTTGATTCACAGGCTCAGTAGCTGTAGTAACTCAGTGATACCCAACCTTTCTGAGCACTGCCTACCCCAAAAAGATTCATCCCAAATCCCCCTTGAGCTGATGATAATGTTGCCACACAGTGACCTTGTGCAGACTGAAATCTGACATGGAAGGTGTTGTGACTTCTCAAAATGAGCTGAGGTTTATTTGGGCAAAATCAGGCACCACAGGGAAAGAGATGAAAATCTTGCACTCGTTTCAATCCTCAGCAGTGCTGACAGAGCCTGTGCTTGTCACACGGCTGGAATGGCTTTGAAGTGCCACAGGGCAGGGCAGGGTGGGGCACTGGGGTGGAATCCTTCCCTGTGAGGGGCTGGGATGGAATTCCAGGGGCTGCCCCATCCCTGGAAGTGTCCAAGGCCAGCTTAGAGCAGCCTGGGACAGGGGAAGGTGCCCCTGGCTGGAGCAGGGATGGGATGAAATGAGCTCTCAGGCTCCTCCCCACGCTGTGATCCCATGGAATTCCCAGCGTTTCCCTGGCAGCAGGATGATGCCAGGAGCAGGCACAGCTCCGTGCCACGCCTGTGCCCGCAGCTCCTGTCCCTGGGCACGGTGACTCTGCTGCCAGGGGGGACCCAGGCACGGCTGCTCCTCCCTGCCAGCTCTGGCAGACCTGTTCCTCCAAATCCTCCCCGGTTTCACCTCTCCCGACCTGCTGAACGAGTTTGGGGTGCCCGGGGCGCTCAGGGAGCAGCCAAGCAGCAAAGTGCCAGCAGTGCCTTTAAAAAGCACAGCCTGGGAACGGAGCTGAGCTGCCAGCAATTAGGCCAGGACATTAATTGATCAAAAATGGTTCAGCCAAGCAAAATCTTCTGCCAGACTTCCTCTAGCAGGCTCCTCACAGTGAGACCTACCCATGGGTTGAGGAATCTCAAGTATTTTAGTACAATTGATAAGAGACAGAAGTAAAACTGATTACTTGACTCTTTTTTTTCCCACCCAAATGAGAACAAAATGCAAATGTAATATCTGCAGAGCAAACTGAGGACAGCCACTGCTCAGCCTGAACTCAGCTGTTGTCAGTAACAAGAAATCACACAAGAGTGAGATTTTTATCCAGGCAGGATCCTCCCAAATTGAAAGGCATAAAATTTTAAATTAAATAACTCCATCAACTCAGCTGTTTTTCCATCAGCTATGCCTGTATGGGATGTGTTATCAGCAGTGGCTGTCATTACCTGGCCCTGCTCCATCTCCAGACACAAGGAGGGCACCAGGAGAGTGTGTGCAGGTGAGAGACAGAGACAGAGCAGAGAGGAGCTGCAGGTGCACCACGGACAGGAAAGAGATGTCTGGAGGCTACAGGAGCAGGGCAGCAAAGCCACTGTAAATCCACGTCTTTAAACCTGGTGATTTTGGTGATTAATTCCGTTTGATTGATACACATCAGCCCCGATGTGCAGTGGAAGCTGCAGAGAAGCCACCAGGCTGCTTTTTAAAGTGCTGAGCCCCAGGTGTGTGCACATCCACACGAGACTGGGCAAGGCATGGCTCCAACCCCTGCTCCCTTTGGGTACCCAGCCCCAAACACCAGCTCTTCCTTTCACTTTTATCCCCAAGCCCACCCAGCTGTGCTGCCCAGGGGTTACCTGTCCGTGCTGGAGTCCTGCAGCAGGTACGGCGAGCACTTCACGGCATAGACCGTCCTCCACCTCCTGTGCTTCACCTGGTACACGTGGCCAAAGCCCCCGCTGGCCACTCGCACCCACTCCTCCTCGAAATCCTCCTTGCTGAACACGGTCAGGCTGCCCAGCTGCCTGGCACCCATGGCACAGCTGGCACAGCTCCTGCTGCTGCCTGGCGAGGCACAGGAGCTCCTCCTGCCCTGCCCTGCCCGGGGAGGTGGGGACTCACCTGGGGAGAGCCCTGGCAGCAGCCAGGAGGTGGATCCTCGATGTCACCTCTCACAGGAGCTGCGTGGCTCAGCTCCAGCCTGGGAATGGGGCTCTGCTGTCTCCTAGCCAGCAAATCCTCAAAGGATTCCAGGTGGGAAATAGGGCCAAGAGCAGCCCTATAGGGATTGCTCCCTGCTGAGGGTGGGATTCCTCACCTGAGGGATCGGCCTGGGGGAAAGGGAGGTGGGGAAGTGGGGTGGGGTGATGCTCGAAGGGAACAGAGAAATCCACAAGGCAGAATTGTGCATGAGAGACGTGGAAAACACTCCAGAAAGATGAAAAACTGAGTTTAAACCC